>RJWH01000093.1:0-341103 GCA_004363575.1 Solenodon paradoxus
GATTGGGATCCTGTGGGACTGTGGCAGTCCTCCCAGGAAAGAATGGTGGTTGAGCCATTTTGAGAGGTCGAGTTCAAAGACAATGGAAATAAGCACATAACTTCTTTCCACAATAGAATTCAGTATTTCATATATCACAGTGGTTAGAACATTTTAGTCGTTTGGGATAAAAATCATGGCACCCTGGGAAGGCTGTTTTCCTGTTTTCTTTTGCTCTATATGAAGTATTAATACTTTCAATAGCTACATTTCTAATGTGTAAACCAGAAGGGTAGTATTATGGCACTATTTGCTTTGCTTTGTGGTATAATGTAAAATGTAGTTTTCATATCCCGTTTCGACTCTCTGTGAGGGTGGTGTTGAAGACAGCAGAAAAGTCCCGTAGTCGAAGATTGGGAGCCACAGAAATGTGAAGATTTGCAGGCAAGTGCTTTGTGGCTGCCTTGTTTGCTGTAATTCCATGCATTAAAGGCTCATAATGCTGCTAAGGGGATGGTGTTGGGTAAACAGGTGAGTATCGAAGCTGAACAGCTGGATTCGAATGGTCTTTCTGCAAGTAACTCGCTCTCTTGGAACTCACTGTTACCATCTGGAAAATGTAATCTTAACGTTTGTTCTTAGGAGCACCTGGGTTTGTGGCGAGGGTTTTATAAACTTGTGCTTGAATGCCACTTGGCACAGAATGAGTGTCATGTGGCGGAGGTGGCAGTTGATACCTCTCTACCTAGCTAATGGAAGTGTTCAGGGTCTGCTGTGATGACCAAGAACGGAACCCCAGCTTGCCATTTTGTCGAATTTATATAGAAAAATTTCTTTAAAAAATAAATGTACAGATGATAAGGTAACTAGACAGAATGGACTACTACTCAGCTCTTAAAAAAAACCCCAGAATCCTGCCATTTGCAACAACCTGGATAGAACTGGAGGGAATTATGCTGAGGTCAAACAGATGGAGAAAGACAGACTTCAGAGGATTTTTCTCACATGTAACACAGACACCAAACAAACACGTGAAATAAAGGAAAACTAGACTTTCATCTGGACAGTCAAATGAGTGGTTACGAGGATAGTGGGGCAAATGATGACGTAATTGGACTGTTGGTAGTGAGCTTAATGTATGAGATACAGGTACTGATTTATGATGACTCACACCTGAAACCTATATCATGTTATGATGCAATGTTCCTGCAGTAATATTAAAAAATGAAGGAAGGAAAGAAAGAAGTGTGCCAGTAGCCCTTTCCCTAAAAAGGAAATAACACATCAACAAATCTGGAAATTAAATTGCCTGAAAGAAAGGTGCTAAAGTCTCATTCCAGCCCCAATAAAGATGGATGAGCAAAGATGAGAAGGTATGAGGACAGTCACTTGCGAATCAGATCTGTCTGTCTCAGCACGTGTGGTATGAAGTACAGGGATCAAAGAGAGGCTCCTTTTAGTTAGAAGAGGAAAAACAGTGAAATAGGATGAATGCTTTACTCTTCAAGTGACCCTCAGAGGTGTCAGAGAAACTCTGTGCCAACTGATGACATCATTCATTGGCTGATTGTTTCATAATGAAACAGAATGACAAGATGGTAAATGCAATATGAGTTTCCTGAGGGCAAACTGGAAATACAGATAATTAGAACATTGCTTGCTTCAAACTAGGGTCCTTCTCCATGAGTACATTCACAGGTCACCCCATTTAACTAGTTAGAAATTCCTCAAGCTGAAATTTGGTCTTGACAAACAGTTTAAGATTTAGTGGATTTTTAAGAATGAGTGAATTAAGGCATGTATTGCAAATTAGCTTGACAAAGGGAATCAGTGACCTGGGAAAGACTTTCAGTAGAAAGGAGGGAAAAAAGTCACCTGTCAGCTAAATTAGGACAGGTAGTATTTATTGGCTTGCAGGCAAGAAATTCTTCAGACATTAATTCCATGGGATAGAATTTAGTTTCTTGAATTTTGTGTCAGCGGGCTATCTCATTTTGAAGCTCTTTAAATTGAGCAACAATATGATAAGCTAATATCCACTCATTGTAAATGTATCTCACTCTGGTAGTTTGTGATACACTAAATACAAGTCAGTTATGTTAAAATTACCTTTCTTTGTGTCACTTGGCAATAAGTGCAGGTTATTTTGAAACAGGAAAATGTTTACAGATATTAACAAAGGAGAAACCACTGGGAAGGAAAAGGAGGGAGCATTTGGTGGTCTGAGTTCTAAGTGCAAAGTGATAGAATTTACAGCTCTGCCTTCACCAGCTCCAAGTTGTAGGAAACTGGCTATTTTGGCATGGCAAAATTGCCTGTGAATTTGTAGGATCTAATGAAGAAGGGTTATAAAAGTGGTCCACCCACTGTTACAGAGACATGTATTGTGTAAGAAACGTGCTCCACTGTGTTCTAAAAAGAGAAATCCTTAATTAAAAAATCCTACTATATTGCATGGACATAGATTCCACAGGTTCAATGAATGATGATGATGATGACAATGATTTTTCTTTTTTTTTGAAGAAGGGAGAAAAGGAAGAAGCTTTTTTTTAAAGGAAAGTTTCAGTCAGGAATGAAGGTGAGCTGGTAGGCAGGAAGAGAGAGGAGGAAGCACCTCATTTATTTAGTTGTTCATCCTGGCTGCTCATCTCCCCAAGAACCGGGACATGAACCCAGGTCTTTAGAGTATCTGTGACCTGTGCTGGATATAGGCAGCCGATCCATCTACTAAACCACTAGTGTGCGCCACAGAGCATTTTTAAGAAGGAAGGAAGAAAGAGATGGAGGAAACACTTCTGTTTATTTATATGTTCTTTGGTTGTTTCTCCCTGGCTTGAGGTGTTGAACCCAAACCTTGGTCCTTGGACTTTACATGGTCATTGCTCCAGCCACAGGCTTAATGCCTGTGCCACCAGGGAGCACTGACCAATGGATTACTTTAATGTAAGTGTGATTTAAATGAATGAACACAATCATATATGGATAGAAACATATTATTAATGTATGACAACTGGAGACCAAGTAATTCTAATACCTATTATTAAAAATGCCTTAATTGGGAAAAAGACTCCCTGTTAAGTGTGCTGAATACTTACGAATCCACGTGGTTTTCAAATGAAAGGAGAATTGGGAAAGGTGAAGTCTTAAATGCACATTCAGCAATTGCTTCTATCACTTCCTAAAAATGAGAAGACATGTATGTTCAGTATGCCAGAATTTTATTGAGTTTATTTTTTTCTTTTCTTTATTAATATAATTGCCTTTTTCATTTACACAGGTGTACCAAAGGACCTTAAATAGATAAAAGAATTTCTGAAAGATGCTGGATTAGAGAAGACATAACTGTGGGGGAGAATAATTCTTCTTTTTGTCACTCATTCCTATTATTTTTTATATTAAAAGAAATCTATCACATTATAAAAAAATTTGGACAACAAAAAATGCAGAAATTTTTCACCTATACATTCATTCTCTAAACAAAACCACTCGGCATTTGGCTACCTTTACTCCAAGTTTGTTTTTCATGTATTTTTTTAAGTTAATCTTAGTTATAGTAAATACTCTATTTACTGTTGTTATTGAGATATAATTCATCCATTTAAAGTGTATAATGAAAATGTTTTATTCAGAGTCATGCAACCATCTTCCCAGTCTAAGTTAGGACTGTCCTATCATCTCAAAAATAAACCCTGTATCTTCAGCCATCACTCCCGGGCCGGCCCCACTCCATGCCCCATGCCCAGCTCTCCCCAACAGCGAATCTACTTTCTTTTTCCATAGACTTGCCTTTCTAGTTCTATCTATAGTGTTCATATATCAGTACTTCATTCCTCATTCTGTTTTTTAGAAATGTGCATGTTATAAACTTTCATATCTATATAGAATTCTAAGGAGTAGAAATAGCACAATTAATTTACCTATTAACTAATTGTTTGACAGATATATTTTAAGAGCTCTCATTTAGGTGAGCCCAGGTGGCTCAGGCACTAAGCCGGTGACTGGGTATAGACCATGTAAAGCCCAAGGACCTGGGGCCAGGGTGAACAAACAAAAATAAATAAACAAAGAAATAAAAGTGCTTCCTTATAGTCTTTCTTTCTCTTTACCCTTCCTCCTTCCCTCCTCCCTCCTTCCCTTCTTTGCTTCCTTCCCTCAAAAAAATGCTTCCTTCTCTCCCTTTCTTCCTTTCTTTAAGGAAAACAAAAAGAACTATCTTTCAAATATTTCTACATAGAACATATTTATTTTCCCCCTAATGTCTTGAATTATTTTCTGGGGATGAAATCTCAGAGAGGGAATTATTGAATTAAATGGCATCAATATTTTATAGTCTCTTGTGTTTCACCAAATTACTTTTCGTCTTAGATTGCCTAGAGTAATATATGAAGGCCCAGATTTCAATGCATATTCACTAGCTTTGTGTATTCATTTATCAAATTCATTTTTCTTATTGAACTGGTATCAAAGTGTGATATCATTTGCTTTTAATTATATCATTGTCAATATGACTATAGATTCACATACTCATACATTTATTTTTTAGTTGCATTTATTCTTTTAATACTTGAAGTAAAATTTTTATTCTTCATTTCTTATGACTGAGCCTTTTGTCTATTATCTTCTCTACCTTTTTAAACAATGCATCACTTTCTTAATATCCATGCCAAAAAGCTATTTCTCTGGCCCCAGAGTATAAATAAGGCTCTAATTCTGCACTATATTTGCATATGACCTCTAAGAAGAATCTGCTTGCAAGAAGCAAAAGAATCACTCTCACTGTTTCTTAGAAGTGACTGCACAGATTGACCTTCAAACATTATCATTTTAAATTTTTTGATAGTTGATGCAATCAAAAATAAGTGTACTATATTTGGCAAGCAATATCAAGATTTTAGATTCTTTTTTTTATTTGAGCACAGGCTTTGGATTTAAATAGGCTTGCATTTGAATTCTAACTTCTTAGATTTACAAACTGTGTGACCTTGGAAAACTCATTCATTACCTCTGTGTCTGGTCTTGCTGACCTGGAAAATGAGGGCGATAACCTCATTCTACAAGGGCTACCATGAAGTGAGCATCCAGACACATCTTATCTCTTTCTACAAATATTCCATAAGGAAATTATTATCCATCAGAGTAGAAAATGGAGGCTCAGAGATAGTAAATAATACACCCAAGGTCACAGAGAAGAGAATCCAAGAAATCCCAGGAAGGTTTGTCTGATTTTAGAGTTTTTGTTCATTATTAACCATTGCAGTAAACTCCTAGGAGGATGGATGGATGACCTTAACTTCCTAAGATCAAAGCCCTCAAAAGAAGTGAGAATAGATATGACACAGGAAGTAGGTGGTAAGTATAGGGCCCCATGGTATCAGTTAAAGGCAAAACACATTAGAGTCATTCTAATCTCTTCTCTTTCACATCTTTCAGTTCTTCAGCCATCCTATCCAAATCCTACTCAAAATGCAATCGCATCTCAGTATTTGCATCATATCTCAGCACTGTCACCCTGACCCCAAAACCACACTGTTAGCTGCTGCATCTTTCTTACATATCCACAACCTTCCTGAGAGATCTGCTGATAACAGGTTTTGCTGTGTGTTTTCCTTTGGCCGGTGTATGAAGATGACACATGACGTCACTCGGTGAGTCTTCAAAAGTCATCACGTGGTTCTGAGCTTCTCTTTCTCGCTTCCATCATTCAGGGACTCTCACAGATTGTTCTTTCTATGTAGATTGTAGACCATATGGATCCAAGTAACAGTCAACATCTAACCTGAGTGAAAAACCTTGGTGATTCTAATCTACTGCGATTCTGGTTCTCTTATTATTGTAGTAAAACATAGCAGATGAAGCACGGTTTCATCTCTTTGTTCATTTCTCTCTTTGTTCTCTCATCTTTGTTACTTCTATTAGGAATACTCATCTGAAAGCAGGCTTAGTTCCTTCATGTTCAGGGCAGGGAGAGGTGGTGTCTGCTCAAAGGTTACATTGCGACCATCCTACTTCTACTTCCTCTTGTCCTACATATTATGTGCTTATCACGGTATATTTTTGCCCACTAGAAAACAAATTTCTTGAGGGCCAGCATCTGTTTTCTGTCCCCAGAGTCTAGCAGTGCTAAGGTACACTCCAGATGCTCATTATATATTTTCAAGTGACGAATACACTCTTAAAATTCTTCAGAGTAGAGAAACAGAATTTACCTAGTAATGCTCTTATTTATTTCTCTCTTGACATTTTCAGAGATCAGAATACTTTTTCTCTAAAGGGCCAGATGGTATTTTCAGGTTTGCTGGCCTGATGGTCCATCGCACCTCCAGCTCTGCCTTTGTCGTCCCAAACCACAGACGCTATGTAAACAAGTGAATGTGACTATGTTCCAACAAAATTCAATTGAGAGAAATGGGTGACAGGCTGAATTTGGTGCACAGAGAGTGTTTGTTAGCCCCTGTACTAGTCTGATCGCTGGCTTAAGGCAAACTTAAAACTTTATTGTAACCCAAGGTAATTTAGTATTCGAAGCTGGAACTTGATTGATTCCATGCTCAATAGTCAGCTTAACTTTAACACATTCATGTTTGAAGCTTCCAACCAAGGTTATTGAGTCTTATGTTAAAAAGAAAAAAAAGTTCTTTCAGATCTAAATATACATATATGGTCAATTATTCTTTAACAACTTTCTTGAGACTGTTGGCTGCCTTTGGCTATTTGAGACACGCCCCAGCTGTCTTTAACAATGATTGCTGACTGCAGACCCACCCAGGCAGCAGCATTTGGGCCAATGAGAGTTAGGCCTGAAGGTGAGTGAGAGCCCTCAGGACCAGAAAATTAGTTCCAGGTTTCAAGCTCTGTTCTTTCATATAAGCTATTGTTAGCTATTGAACATTGGATGTGTAAGTTACCTTACAGCTCAACTGCTCCTTATTAAGCCAAAACCATTTTCGGAGCTTTCTGACACTAAGTTCAATTATCTATGAACCATATGGCTCATTTACTAGCCTCTGGTGGGAAAAAACTGCCCTCGAAATCCTTTATCCTTGAAAGACAGCAGCAGGGTGTGTTTGGACATCCATTTGATGTGCACATTTATGCAGCAGTAAAATTGCATTGTAAATTGTTATTTCTTTCAGAGAATGAAACTTCAGCCTCGGAAATGCTCAATTTAACAACATACTCAGATTTAATATATTTTCATGATATATTTGATCTCATTTAACTGCTGGTTACACAGGAGTCGCCCCAGGGTGGGAAAAGGTGCAGCGTGGGGGTAGGGGTGGGCGCTGGGAGTCCAGCGCCAGGAGAAAGGAGATTGAATGGAGGGAGAGACAGTGGAGACCAAGTGGGGAATTACTATATCGTGATCATCACAAAGGCTCAGGCAAGGAGGGAAAGAATCAAAGGCAGATAGATGGGATAAATAATAATAACTCTAGAGGGCAAAATAAAAAGCCTTCTTCAAAGAGGCTGAATTACAGCATGTCTCCAGTCCCAGAACATAACCTTTTATTTTGGCTTATGCAATAAACAGGTGGTAAATGCCAATCGGAACTTTTGCGGTGGGGGACATATCGTGCTGAAGCTTTCCAGGTTACATAGGCTGAGAGCAGATGAACTGTGTGACATAAACATGACAAACTTCTGCAATCAGTTTATTTTGCTGTTGCCATATGCACTGTGACTAAAGAAGATAGTCTAATTACGCTGTGAAAGTTGGGTCCAAATGTGCAGGATTGCTAAAACTGGCCAACATTGGGAGAATCTTTTTTATTACTTCCCAATATATTATAATGCAACTTCAGATGAGAAATAATAAGATTTATTTCTCTGATGAACTACAGGCAAGATCACCTAATAATGCAGGCTGTGCTCTAATTTTCTGTTTGCTTTGGGATGGGACGATTCACTCAAAAAACAGTGAAGAAGCACCTTCTCGATGTGAGATGCTGTTTAAAGTGCTTTCAACAGATCAGGAAACAGAACGGATCTGTTTCTGAGGAGCTCAGACACTAGTAGGAGACACAATAACCAAGGAACATAATGACTAAGTAAACAAGCACAGTGTTGGAAGGTGGTAAAGACCACATGGGAAGTAGAAACAACAAAGCCGTGGTGGGAGGGCGTCAGGAGCGGTGGTCCTGGTGACTGGCTACAGCATTCATGGAGTGTGCCCGTTGGGTCTCAGTGCGCAGAGACTTGAGACAGACTTCAAGGAGATAAGAGGTGAGCCATGCAGATAACTGGATGCAAAGCATCCCAGACAGAGAGAACATCTTAGTAGGTATGGTCAGTGCACAGGAAGGAAGTCAATGGTAGCCAAATGAATGAGAGTAAAATCCTAAGAAATGAGGAGACACACGCTCATTTCTGTAAAAACAGTCCACATGCTGATAATGATGCAAGATCAGGGCTGGGACCAGGTTGAGGCAAGTGAGGTGTCTACATGCAAAATTGAAAGAGACACTCATTCTCAGGTGCCAACTCTGCACCTCTTTAAATTTCGCAAGCCACTTTCCTCCCTGGCCTCACCCAAATCATAGTCCCAATGCAGAGAAGTCCCGCTCCACGTCTTTCCTGCAGACGCTCATGGGCAGGCAGCCCAGATGCACAGCCTGCAGGGTGAAGAGTTTTCTATGGCCGTCCCCACCCCCAGTCCAGCAGGCAGCAAGAGAAGCCGTGGTCTGGGCTAACTTGAGACTTTTTGTCTGTAAAGCTGTCAGCAAGTGATTGGATGTGGCTGAGAAGCGGTCCTTCCAGAGCCCAGGAGTAGATGTTCAATCAGCCTGTGACTCTGGGATGACGGATGTGATTGAAGAAGGTCTTGCACAGTTGAGTGCTTGGGGAGAACTGTTCTCTGCTGACTTGATGGCCAAGGCCAAGGACATAATACTCCACATAAATAAATATGCCTTAGAACGTGCTCGGTGTTCATTTGCTTCCCATCTTTGACTCCACTCCCAAGGAACTCAAGAAAGCTTGAGGATTATATCTTTTTAAGAAACAAATTGCTCCTCACATGAACTCTGAGGGGACAGTGGGCGAGGCAGGGGGGCTCCTCCTGGCAGTGGTTCCGTCCACAAAGCCCAAAGTCCCATCAAGATGTGCTGACTCCCTTTCCAGGATCATCTCAGTCCATCCAAACTGCACTCAACCTGCAGCAGGAGCACCTACTTCCCAGTTTTTCTTAAAGAGCCCCCACCAGGTTAGGGGTGGTGTTTATAGAGCTGACAAAGGACAATGGCAGGAGCTGAATGTGGGTGGGGTGTGGGCACCATGGAAATGAAGCAAGTTCCATAGATTTTCCAGCAAAGAAAATCAAGAAACCTCAAGAGTAGTCAATTTTCAGAAACAGATACAACTTTTAAAAGATTTTGATCAGAATTAAGGTCAACCCATATTAAATCTTGTAAAATTTAGGGAAGGGTGCTATTTTTCTTTAATTATTACATTGTCGTCTCAGTTTAAGAAAGCATAGAGAGTCAAACTTTCTAGACACAACACAGTAAACATATTTTAAGGTGCTAATGATATTACTTCTAAACACATTTTTACTACTGTCAAATATGGTACCTTTGATCACAAAATCTATTTAGCTAAACGAAGCCTGGCTGCCTCTTAAAAGTTTTGCTTTTCTTTTGCTGCTCTCTCAAGTGATAGCTGTTTATTTTCTTACATTCCAAGTGCCTAAGGCTAAAACCTGGAGATTGGATTTTTTTGTTGTTATTGTTCGTAGTACTCCTTCTGAAACATTACTTCTCAATCTTATTTTAAAACAAAACAAAACAAAGCCCAGTTGTCTGAAGGTAGAGCAACAAGATTTTACCACTTCTTCACTTGTGCTTCTACTTCTCTCCAACTTCCCTTCATTGAACAATGACTTTGGCAAGTTTTTCACTATCTTCTTCATTTAAAGCTTTGCCACCAATCTTGGTGAGGTTCACATATAATTCGTCCACCATTCTGGCTTCATAGCACTCTGACTTTCCCATTTTCAATGACATTGTCCCCATTTCACCTTTACTACTCATAAACTTGTTTTCTACCTGATTATATAGGGCTAGAGTATATGATACAGAGATAGTTCTGCTCTGAGATGCAAGTAACACAGGTAATGGGCTCATGTCATGGGACCAATGGTCTAGAGGTTGTCCGCTAGTCCTTCTCTGATGATTCCCTTCCAAAGATTTAAGAAGCTTGAATTAGTCAAGTGAACATGTCTCCTAAAGTCCACAGAGCCCCTTATAAATCACTCTCTAGATACCGAGATACCTATGCTCCCCTATCCAAAGGGCCCAAGTTACTGGGGATGGCTTTTTGCAGGGGATGTGAGAAGGCCTTGGGTCTTTAGGTATGAATGTCCATAGGCACGAACATGAGGTCTTCTATGATATAAGATGATTGAAAAAGAAGGGAGATGACCAAACACAATCTTATTCATGGTTAATAATATCAACTGATATATATATAAATATATATAATAAAATAAATATAAATAAATCATAAAATAAATATATAAATCAAATTATCGCTCTAGTCCTGTCTCCTAGATAGAATTTAATAAGATAGCAAATCATAAGATTATTTATACTTAGTGATTGCACCCAATTCATACAAAACCCTGATTCCTTGAACCCTTATCCAATCACCTAAGGCAAACTCAAATCCTATAAATCCACTCTAACTTTTATAGAGACATCTGAGTTTCCCAGGACATGTGTTTTCTCCTACATAGGTTAATAAATATAATTTTGACTATAAGTATATTCCTAGGAGTTTCTTACTAATAAGCATGTGCTAAAAGCTATCATATAATAGTCAGTATTCCATTCTAGCATGATAGAATGGACAATTAGAATATAATTAAATAGTAATATCATTATAATGAAAAAGTAAACAAACTAGAGATGCAATAATATTGATGAATCTCCCAAACAATGTGAAAGAAAAAAAATTGACACAATAATGTATATATTACAGTATAAATCCATTTAAATCAAGTTATAAAGTTGGTGAACTACATTGTTGAGGACTTTGCATAAACTTACATGGCTCTAAAGAAGGGCAAATTCATGATCACTGTAATGATTAGAAAGGTGTTCACTTCTTGGGGGAAGAGGAGGTCATTCTAATGGGAATGGGGTACTCTGGGAGTGTCAGTGAACTTCAGTCTCTTGATTTAGCTAATAGTTACATGGATGTACACTTTAAATGCACTAGTATAACTGTACAAATAAATTGCTCTATTACTTGTCATGTATGTTAAATTTCCAACGATACAATGCAAGAAAAAGGAGTAGTGCTGGATAAACAAATGCATTGAAATTTCCTTTCATAAGATAGTTTTCTTAGATTTTAATTAGAATGAGTCAATTTACCTAATGTCATGTGTCCATAGGTAAACTGCTAATTTTTTGTCTCTGAAATTGTAAAAGCGAGTTATGATCTGTGGACTAAATGTAACCATTGGAACTACCTTAGGAAGCTTTACCCCAAAGGGTCAGGTCTCCTCAGTAGCCTCTCTTAGCAACATCCATTCACTCTACCTTGAAGGATATTTCAGTTGTCATGGTGAACCCATGGGTGATGACTGGTTCCTCTTCTGCAGTCCGTCCCTTCCAGCAGTCCAATTCCACACAGCGACAACCAGACAGGAGCACTTGGCGATACATCTCGACAGATGAGTTTCCAGCCAGCTGGCCAGCTATAAAACACCAATAACAACACCTTCCAGAATCCCGTGAAGCAAAGAAGACATTGATGGCTTTCTACTAAAGCTCTTTGACACTGGAGATACAAAGAGTTTAAGAGCTTGAACAATTGTGCTCAGACTTCTTTTCTGCCTCAACATAATAGAAGCTAATGGAACCATCCTGAATGTAATTGTGACTTCCTAACACAGTGGTTTTGGAGAGAGAACAGAAGGAGGGGACACTCTAACAATACCAATAACAACAACTCATGTTTTGAACTGTTTACCGTGTGTGGATTATAATTCTTTGGACTTTGCATGTATTACTACAGTTAAGCTTCACAAAAATTTCTCTCCTATAGCTGCCTTTTCTTACAACTGTCAATTTTTAGATCATGAAAATGGCAGAAAGTAGTTCCTTTGCCCAAGTTCCAAAGCCAATAATAAAAGATCTAGAATTATAACTTCTAAAACTCAGTCTTATATTTTGCCTGTTTCTCTATACAGGAATTTTGTCTATAGGCTGTTCTATTATACAACTCAATCCCCCTGTTATGTTTGTCCAAGGCACAGATACTTACAAAACTAAACATTTTCTTTTCAGAAGCACTCTTTTGTAGAAATAAGTTTAAATTTAATAAAAGACATGCAAAAATTTCACTCATAATTATGGAACACTTATGAAAAAATTAAAGAAGACCTATTAAACTCAAGATATCATGGGGATAGAGTTCATATAACATTAGGGAGATAGCACAGCTCTCAAAATTGATTTAAAGATATAATTCCTATCAACCCTCCATTTTTTTTAAAGTTGACAAGTTGATGCTAAAATTCATGTGGAAATATAAAGGACCTAGAACAGTCAAAAACAATCTTGAAAAATAAGAACGGGGTTAGAGGATTCCCATATCCCTTTTCAAAACAACTACAAAGGTAATAGTGATTAAAAGTGTGATGTTGGTATAAGGATAGACAGAAAAATCAAAGGAACAGAATTGAAAGCATGGAAATAAACCTTCACATTTATGACCAATTGACTTATAACAAGGATACCAAGACAATCAATGAAGAAAGAATAGTCTTTTCAACAAATGGTGGTAGGACACATAGTCACATACAAAATAATCACATCATATACAAAACAGTAACTTAAAATGGATTTAACTCATAAATATAAGAGCTAAAATTATAAAACTCTTAGAAGACAACTTGGGGTAAACCTTTGTGATCTGAATTAGGCAATGGTTTTATAGCTGTGACATCAAAAATCACAAGGAATAAAGGAAAAAAAAAAAAAAGGTAAACCATCAAAATTAAAACCTTTTGTGAAGAAAACTGAAGTACCTCAGTGGTGTGATTAAAATTGTAAGAATCAATGCACCTGAGAAATCTTAGGGCAGTAAGGAAGCCAAACTATTTCTCCTTCACTTAAGAAGTCAGTGGGGAAGCATTAACATTTCTTGATAAATTGTTTTTTAAAGATTAATAATAATTAACTTTTGAGACAAGCTCACTATTACCAAACAATGGAACTTTTTGGTTTTCCATTAAAAATTTTTTTCTGATTTATATATGGCTTCATCATTTTTTCAAAAAGTCAGCTAAAAGCATGTTGATGAAAACCACCAAAATGACTTTAAAAATGGACAAGCTGTTTCTGCTTCCTAGAAAAACACAGGACAAAAAAAAGAGATTAAATTTACTAACTTAATTTAATTTTTATATGCATGTCACAACACCCACATCAACATAATAAAAGAATGACATTCTTGAGTTCTTCAGAGGCCTCAGAAAGGCCCTGAAAGCTTGATTAACAAGGTTTGCATAATCACTTTCCTTTACTGAAAAAAATAGGGCATTTTAAATACACAAATGTGTTTACAAAAGCAGAAACGCTGACACAGTAATCTAAAAATTTCCTGATGCTGGATAATCATTTTATAATTGTCTCAAGGAATGTTATAATAAAGATCTTTGCTGTATAAAGGAAAAGGGAATAAAAGGGAAAAGATAGTCACATATGTTATTTCTAAGCTTAAAATGTTATAAATTAGCTAAAAGAAGTGAAGAATTCAAATAATACCAGTTTAACTCATTAAAAATGCTAGCTTCTGATGAAAATTGCACTTCTACTAAAGACTAGAGCAGATTTTCTTGTATTTAATCTAAAGATTATTTAAGGTATTAAATTAAAGCCCTATATGAAAAACACAATGTATATGTAATTTTTTCTGAGTCTATTTCATTAATACTTGACTGTGTGTTGCTAACTTCAATAGGGAAATTCCCATGGTTGTATAAGCTAGATAAGGTTTAATGGTAGATTGAACTAGATAAATATTGCAGGGAAGCAAATACCATATCCAAATATTTGGGCAAAAGTACTATTTCATAGGAAGCACTCTGAAGGCTGGGTGGAAGATGTCATTCTGAGACTTTTACATGTGTAAAGGTGTCTCTTTCTGAAAGCGAGGCTACCTCACTTTAGGAAAATCTAATCTCTTCCACTCTTCCTAGGAAAAAGGAGAAGCTAAATCTGCATAAAGGTCAGGCCATTGCTAACTGCAGCCTTCCTAGCTCACTTGGCCAACAGTCCCAAACCCCCTTCCCTACAGCATCCCTGGTCTCTGGTAGAAGGTATTGAGGGTGGGGACTAACACCACTTGGTGAATTTCTCAGCCCTACTGCATTTATCTAAGGTATACAGGAGGCCTTCCTAATACCATTACAACTTCTTATTGTTTTTTTTCTCTCATCAGTCTGTCTGGCTTTTTATTTATTTATTTGTTTTTCCTTCATTACTTGCTGCCTAGAAGAATACAGAGACATATGGGAACATTTCCTGCTGTGCCCAACAATACTTAACCTACATGGAATGTTGTATCAAAAAATATTCTAGATTCATGAGAGTTTCTAGACACAGTTTTAGAATTTGTTAGCACAATTTAAATTTTATCATTTGAAGAAAAATTGAAGATATTAAGGCAGTTTTTGAATGTTCAGTTAATAAGTTCATCAATTGACAGACATGGTAAGGCATGAGGCTGGGTCTGTGACATGCCAAAAATAAATAAATAAGTAAAAGCAACCTAAACCGAAAGAGTGTGAATGTGTATATGTAGCTTTACCGTGTTTATTGTCTGTTACTTACACTCAAAAGATCCCCTCCAAGTTAAACTTGCTTATTCTGAAAATAACCTTTATTAGAAATGGAAGTCTCCCAAATGAAGCATACTTCAGAAAACCCACATTTATCCGTAATTGTCCTGTTCCTTGGAATTTATTCAGTTCTCTTTATTTTTCTTCTTTAAAATTTACAACTTCTCATTATTATAGCCCATGAATTCATTGTATTTCCATTTGATTGGACTCAAGAAATAAAGCTTCTGGGGCTAAAGGATTACCAGGGATTGGGATTAATGATAATCATGAAGTCACTCTTACTATTTCTAAAACTAGTAACTGACATCATCTTTGCTGAACTGTGAACATCCTCTGGACTACAATCTGAGCTCAGCATTGAATCTGGGAACTGAAGCTCCATTTTAGATTAATTTCACAATACTGCCTCAAGTTATAGCTCTGCAACTTCTCACTTGACTGCATTCACTTTGGGCAGTTGGCTACATTCACTTGAACTTTGTTTCAAGGCATCCATGGATGGAAGAGACCAGAAAATTGAAAATTGCAGTTACTCTACTAACACAAAAGCTTCTGAAGAATTTCTCATCTTGCAGAAAGATATGGCTAACAGTCTATGATTATATTTATCATTATTTATTGTCTTCTTTTTACCCTCCAGGGTAAGAATGTTCTAGAATATTATGTGTTTGTAAATTTAATGACCTTTTTTCAATAAAAACTGTCTCTATCAATGCATGGAGATGCAGTGCTTTCAATGCTATTACAAACATTTGGGTCACATCATCCCACTGCTATATCTGAGAGAACTGTCAAAAAAACCAGACAATGTGTTATTTGCCTTGACAATCTCTAGGAGTATCAGCTTGAGTTGATCTTGCTCTTCCATAATATTGCTTGTTGCCCCAGTGAGATCATGAAGCTCTCTGGAATATAAATACAATTCCATGAGGTGAAAAAGTTTTAACCACATGCTTTGATGTTTGTTGAAGCCTTGCCATCAAAGTCTAGTCACATTCCCACACACATTCTCTGGGGAAGGCAAAAATACTGGTTGATGGGAATATAAGAATGACAGAAGACATATTTCTTACCCTTACCATCTAGGTAGAGAGGCAAGTCCAAATAAAGGAGAAGGTTCTTATGTGCTAGGCAGTTTAAACTTTAACCCTAATCTTAAAGTTCTAGTTGCCTTTTCTTTCTCCCTTTCACTAGAATATTCTGTTGTGGTTCTGCCATGCTTCAGGTTCCCCTCCTCAGCCCTGGGGTAAATCTTAATTATTTGAAATCAGTCACTGTAGCTCTTGTAGTGAATAATGTGGGCATTTCTATGTTGTGCAACTCTGAAATATATCTAACAGGACATAAAGCAAAGTTTAAGGCTGGGGTGGGGGCATCACTCCTAGAAAGAGCCACAGACAGGGGTGATAGTTTCTTAGAAAGGTATGCACTCAGGGTGCACAGTCATCTTCAAACCTTATAGCGAGTAAAAACATGGCAAGCAGCATGACATAGATACACTTCTAATTTAATCAAAAATCAGCTTCTCCATTTCTGGACTTCTTACCTTGTGATATAATACATTCCTTACAGCAAGAGTACCTTATTATTTAAAGCCAAAAACTCCTGTTTTTTTTCAATATATCTTCATTTTACAATGAAGAAAGTAAGGTTTAGAAGAGTTACGTATACAATTTACAGAGAAGCAAATTTAAATTTAGTTAATGTTCTAGACTCATTTTCTTTCCGTTCTAGCACCTAACTTTCATAGGTCTGTGTGTGCTTTAAAGCAAAAATAAATTATAAAAGTTTGTATATACTGAGTTAAATGAGTGGGAGATAAGAGAAGAGAATGCCTATTCAGTTTGGGTTGGTAATGTATGAGTGACAGTAAAATTCTGCCAATGTCTTGTAGCATATATGAGGATAGAAGTTGAATGTTTGATACAGTTGATCAGATATTAATCATCAGAGGGATAACAAAACCCTGAAATCCAGGTTTTTCTAAGTTAAATATAGATGTTCATTATTCAGAGTTAGACTATATTACCTTGCTTGTGTATATGAAGCCAAATGGTTTGGAATACATGATTCCAAATATGGGATTCACAAAGAGTTGAAATAATTGGTTGAAATGATTGTATAATTGGTTGAAATGATTGTATACTGTTAAGTTGTGAAAGAATTTTGTTGAGTCATAAGGGTAAATTCCTCAAGAAAAAACAATAATTTAAAATATAATCACTGTTTGATGAGTGCCAAGACTATCCCAAACTTTAGAAAATGACCATCATAATTAAAAATCAATTCATTCTGTGCATATATTTCTCTTACAATGCAAATTATTTTTCTTTCCAGTGTCTTTATTGTCAACAAAGGGGCAATAATGAGTAGAGACAGAGACATGATAATTATAATGCATTGCTAAATTGAGTTTCTCATCCCCTACATTTAATTTTATAGTCCCTTTGAATGTTCAAAAGAAAATATTCCAAATATAAATTTTTTTGTATTTGAATTTAGATAGCCATCTTCCAGTAATACAGGTTCTTAAAATGCTCCAGAAAACAAGTAAGGTGGAGTTATGAGGTGAAGTTTTAGGGAAGATTGGTCATAATTTTAATGATTGTGAATTTGTAAGCCTTGCTGTCTATATTCAAAGCATACTTTGTATCAAACTTTGATTATGCCGCACATTTTAAAAACTTTTTTCCAACAAACATCCATTATATGAAATAATTTTTCTATAGAAAATTTTATCACTTATTATGGAAATGGCTATAAAGCACAAACTCTAATTTTTCCTAGATATTGGTTTAACATTTAACTGGAATCTACTTTATTATACATTAGTTATACTTTAATTTTATGAAATTCTTAATTGGCTTGGTATAGATTGAATTTCTATAGCATAGAGGTTTATATTTATCCAAAGATCTCTGAGATATAGGAGTTCTATATGAAGTTTAACTGTAATAATACAAGGATAACTAATTATGTCACCTGAAGGAAGGCCAGATTTACCTGTAAGTCAAAGAGGATTTCAGGTAAAACCTTAAGATCTAGTAGTTATATGTAGGGATTTTTTTTTTTGCAAATGTAGGGAATTTTCCTATAAGAAAATAAAAGAGTTATGCTATTGGGATAAAAAATGTGATAATATATGTTTATATATAGTGAAAGCCTTGGAATAATAACACATAGTTCAGAAAACTGAGCTAGATAAATGAAAACTGAGCTAAACCTAAACAGAAAGATCTAAATTGAAAAAGAAGTAAAACAATAACTATTTGTAGATGACATGAATATATAGAGAAATGCTAAAGACTCCAGCAAAATGCTTTAGACATAATAAATGAATACATAAGGTAGTAGGCCATAAAATTTTTATATATTTATATATATATATATAAATCAGTTGCATTTCTATATGTAAATAATGAACCAGTAAAAAAGAAATAAAAAAACAATCTCGCAATCATATCAAAAAGAAAATATCTTGGAAAAAACTTCATCAAGGAAATAAAAGACCTATATGTCGAAAACCATAACACACTGTCAAAAGAAATGGAAGAAGACACAAAGAAATGAAAAACTATTAGTACTCAGGGATTGAGAGAATTTACATTATTAAAATGATTGTTGCTAAAAACAATATACAGATTCAAAGCAAAACTTATCAAAATCCCAAAGGCATTCACAGACATAACCCCCCAAAAAAGAATCATGTAAGTTATTTGGAGTTGCCAAAGACATGAAATAGTGAAAAAAATTCTGAGGACAAAAAAGAACAAAATGGAGGTATCACATTCCCTGACTTCAAGCTATACTACAAAGCAGTAGTAATCAGATCAACATGTTATTGGAATAAAAACAGACTTATATAGCTCAACAGAACAGAATTGACAGTCCAGAAATAATCCCACATATATACGGACAACTAATTTATAACAAAGGAGTCAAGTGCATATAGCAGAACAAGGACAGTCTTTTCAATAAATGGTGTTGGGAAAACCGAACAATCACATGTAAAAGAATGCAACTAGACCACTATGCAATACTGTATACAAAAAATTAACTGAAAATTGATTAAAGAATTGGATTGAATAATAAAATACATAGAAGAAAACATAAGTGACACGCTGTTTGAAATCAGCTCTAGAGATATCTTGGAAGACTCAACTCCAACGGCAAGAGAAACAAAAATAAAAGTAAACAAATGGATCTACAACAAATTCAAAACCTTCTGAATGAGAAATAAACTATTACCAAAGCAAAAAGACATCCTACAGAATGGAGAAGATAGCTGTACATTAGACATCCATTTGGGTTGATGTCCAAATTATTTAAATAACTTAAAAAACTCAGTGACACACTGCCCATCAGATCGATTTCTGGATGGTGACTCCACAGGATGCACTTTCAGGTCGCTCCCCAGAGACACCGAAAAAAAAAAACAAAAAAACCCACGTATTTTCCTGAGACGAACACCAAGAAACGACTGGTGCTTCAGCTGGAGACAGAACAGCTGATAGCTAACGGTGGGTGAGGGCACCCGGCCTGGTTCTCAGCTAAACCAAGGATTTGGATATGGGACAGATCTTGGGAGTCTCTGGACCTGTGGTGGGACGGAGGCTAAGGATTTGGGAACCAGCTACGAAGGCAGTGAGAGGTGGGGCTGAGACGCAAAGCCATGGAGGGCTGACTGGAGAAGGGGTGGAAGGAGAGCCAGTGTATCTGGAGCTGAGCTGTAGCCCGCGCAGTGAAATTGTGCTGGGTGCAGCCATAACTGGAAATCAGCCAAAAAATTTCAAGCACAATCCCCTCCCACAACCATTTCACTCCAGAGCCTGGGATCCACTGAGTGGAAATCCCACCCAGCGCATATTCACCCACCAGAAACCCCACTCATTGGATGCCCCACCCGCTGGGTTACAGCGAGAAGAAAGTCCTAAACCTCATCGCTACCTGCTAGCATCAGCTTGTGGGTAGAGGCGAAACTGCAGCCTGATTGCCATGCCTGGGCAAGTCAAACTTACCCAACACCAGGGAGAAACTCAACTCTCAGAAATATAAACAGAATGCCGAATAGAGCAAAGGCACAGAGAAATATACGAAAAATGATGGATTCAATAAAAAACCCTGGGGAAAATCTAAATACAGCAGATGTATATAAATTACCTGAAGAAGAATTTAAGGTAACAGTGATTAACGCACTCCTGGGAACCCAGAAATCAGTAGAGGCAGTAAACGAGAATGTCAGGAAGCAAAGAGAAGAATTAAAACAAGACAGTCTTTCATCCATTTTAAGTTTGTGTGTGATGGAGTTAAACAGTGAACTAGTTTCACTTTTGTGCATGTGGCTGCTCAAGTTTCCCAGCACTAATTGCTGAAGAGTTTCCGTTGTATGGTCATGACTCCTTTGTCATAGATTAACTGATGCTATTGTGTGTGGGTTTATTTCTGGTATCCTAATCTATTCCATTGATCAACATGGCTATTTTTTTAAACTGCTGTTTTAATGACAGTGACTTTTATGTATGGTTTGGAGTCAGGTAACGCGATGCCTCCATTTTTTTCTTTTCTCTTGATTGCTTTACCTACTCAGGATCCTTCATGGTCTCATATAAATTTTGGTAATCTATTTCCTCTTAAAAAGTAATTGGAGTTTTAATAAGGATTGCACTTAATATATATTACTTTAGATATGACAGCCATTTTAACAACATTAATTCTGCCCCTTCGTGAACAAAATATCTCTCAATCTCTTTGTCATCTAATTCTTTTAACAATGACATAGCTTTTATTGTACAGGGTTTCATCTCCTTTATTAAATCGATGCATTGTGAAGGCTATTGTTTTCTTAACTTCTTTTTCTTTTAGTTCATTGTTTGAAATTTTGTATATCAATTTTGTAGCCTGCCACTTTCTACATTTATTACTTCTAATAATTTTCAGTGGAGTTTTTAGGATTTTCTTTGTATGTTATCATGCCATCTGCAAATAATGATAATTTTACTTCTCCAATGGAAAAGCTTTTAATCTTTCACCATTGAGTATGCTATTAGCCTTTATTCTGTTGAGGCATGATACTTCTACCCCCATTCTATTGAGACTGGTCATCATAAATGGGTATGAGTTTTGTCAAATGCTTCAATGCACCTATTGATATAATCATGGTGTTTGTCATGTGGTGTATTCATCAATTGGCATATGCTGAATCATTGTCAAATCCTTGGAATAAATTTCAGTTGGTTATAGTGAAAAAAATATAAAAACATATGAATTCTCTAAAAAAACAACAAAACAAAAAAATCAGCAAAAAAATAAACAATCCAATTGAAAAAATGGGCAGAGGATCAGAATAGAAACTTCTCCAAAGATGATATACCGATGAACAGCAAGCACGGTGCTTATATCTACTACTTTATGAAAATGTTAGTCAAAACAATAATGAGATTATCAACTCACATCTCTGAGAATGACTATTATCCAAAACACTGGAAACAAGTATTGGAGAAAATGTAGAGAGAAGAGAAGAGAACCCTTATATACTGTTGGCGGGAGTATTAATTGGTGTGGTCATAATGGAAAGCGGTATGGAGGTTTTCCCTCAAAATTAAAAAAATAGAAATTCTATATGATCCAGTTATGTCACATTTGGTTATTTGCCTGAAAAGCACAAAAATACTAATTTGAAGAAGTATCTACACATTCCCTCCATGCTTATTTAAGTATTATTTTTAATAGCTAGGAGCTGGAAACAGCTTAAGTACCCATTGACAGGTAAGTGGATAAAGAAGATGTATATAAATGTATATATATACACACACATATATGCATATGTGTGTATATATATGTATATATATATATATACATATATATACACAATGGAATATTACTCAGTTTTTAAAAAATCTGCCATTTGTAATAACACAGGTAGAGAGAGAAACAGTGTGATTTCATAAATGATATATAAAGAAACCAAACAAATAGGATGAATTAAATAAAACAAAAACAAGCTTTTAGTCTATAAGACCAAACTAATGGTTGCCAGAAGAGAAAGGGTAAAGAAGGTGAGCAAATCAAGTTAAAAGGGTCAATTATATGGTGATGCTAGAATAGAACTTTTTAGTGGTTAATTTATCAAAGTATATAGAGATGGCATTCATAATGCACACCTGAAACTTATATGATACAGTAATGTTCTAATACTTTAATAAGAAATTAAGTTTTAAAAAAGAACATGGCTTAATATAGGTAATGTAGTTTTAAAATTGAATATTTGAAAGTATGTGAATTATAGTACTATTATCAATTAAATAATTAGAGAGAGAATTAGCTTACTTGATCATGTCATGCATATCAATCAGAAGGTGGTGATATGAAACTGTTAAACACACAAATATATGAGTTCACTTTTCATCGTAAAATGGAATGGAATCTTTTCTTTCCTAGTAGCTGAAAGCTAACCTTCTGAGAACTATTGGCAATTAATATCCAAATGCCTTAAATCAAACAGATTCAAAGGAGCCAAATTCTCTACCACATCTGTACTTAGCGATTTAGTCAGAGGGAAAATGAATGATTCTAGAAAAAATTAATTGGATTGAAAATCCTTGATGAAATAGTTTAAAAAAGAACTATAGAGAAAATTTTAAACAGTATTTCCTACAGTTATTAGTAGTATGAACATTTTTTTAAGAACTATTATTGTGTTGTCAGTAAAGCAAATGAGTAATGTCTAGTTTCTTACACACCAAGACTGATCAGAGAAGCTCATCTATAGAATTAAGACTCTATATTGGAAGGCAGGAATGGAAATATTTATGTGAACTTGTGCCTTGGCAAGAAAGTACAAAAATATTTCTATTTTTTTCTTGCTTTGTTCACTGAAATATTATAGAAAAAGCATTCCTTACTTCAGGGTGCAAATTACCATTACTCATACAACTTTTTTTTCTCACTGAAAAGAATAAGACCTCTTTAAGGAAAATTACAATTCCCTGTGTGATGAAGAAAAGAACAAGTTGAGTCTGAAAGATCCTTATGTGCCAGAAAGCAAGGACTTTTTAAGGCCAATGGGTCTCATTAGGACATAAGAGCCTTCCTAAAAAATTTTCCCACCAACCAAAGGTTGAGAAAATTTGAGCAGTCTGAGAAGAAAAGTGACTATGGCTGAATGAACATATACAAAATCTAAAACTTTAAGTTCATAATGATAGAAAGAAAGAGAATAATTACTATATTCCCAAAGAAGATGAAAAGATCAGAATGTGTATTCAGTCAGTCTTATCATTCATTGGTTTGGTATTGCTGACTAAGTTTTGTATGACAAATAATATAGATGCAATACATCATCTGGAAGGCATATTTGGACTTAAAAGAACTGCTGCATAATTACTGCATATTGTGACTATAGGTAAATACAACCAAATACAATGCCCAAAATCTAACTGGACATATATTTAATTATTTTTATGAGTCATATCCCTAAGTATATGAAAAATGCAAGATTCCACCATGTGCCAATTTCTTTGGTGCTATATTTCTTAGGATACTGTGAAGTCAAAGTTCTAAACTCTTGAGGTTTACCTCAAATTTAGATGAGAAAAAAATATTACGTTTAATTTTAGCCTGTGAAATTTAGCATTATCTTCAGTTATGAACATAGGTTACAAATCACAACTGTAATAGCAAGACCTGTGACTTTGTCACCAATAGCAGTCACAGACCTTTTCATATTGTATTTCAATTGTTGCAAACATCACAATATATTACTTATAAAAATTTTAAATTGTTTTAGTGAAAATATATATTATTGTATCATAGTTTTTTAAATATTTGATAAAAATGTCTCAATGGAATTTATTTCTCTTTTATCCTGTTAACTTTACTTTATGCATTTTGCATTATTCTTAGAAGGGGTCACTGACTTCAGCAGACTTCCAACTAGATCAGTGGTATACTAAATAAAAAAGAACACTTGAGAAGAAAAAAAAATTATTTAGAAACGATTATGAATTTAAGAGCTGCGAACCCAAGGTACAGAATCAAAGGAAGTGGGTTAAGTGGAATCTGTCTTCTTAAAGCTATGAAACCTGTAGTAGTTTTAAAAGAAGACTAAAAATATTTTTATATTCCTCCTAGTAGACTTGTGGTCTATGTCTTCCCTTTGAATCTGGGTATGCTGTGACTCTTTTGACAAGTAAATAAAGAAATGACAGTCAGAACTTCACAGGCTAAGTGCAACATGGCAACTAAGCTTTCTCCTTGTTCTTTGGGATGTTTCTGCAGCTCTGAGTTGCCACAGGAGAAGTCCACTTTCCCTGGGCCTGCAAACTATGAGGAGAACCAAGCCACATGGTGAAGCTTCTTGTAGACAATTAGGTCAACAGTTCTAAGTCTAGCCCAAATGTCAGTTATGCTGGTAGAGAGGCCTCCAGATAATTCTAGCATCTTAGTTATTTGTCATTCTTATCCATTCACCTCCCTGTTGAGACCTCAGACACCAGAGAACAGAAACAAGTCATTCCCTCTGTGTCCTGCCTGAATTCCTGACATACAGAATATGGATCAAAATAAAATGGCACCTGCACAAGTCACTTAGTTTTGGAGCAATTTGTTTTGCAGACCAGAATAGGAGTTAAGATTATCCAGACATGAATCTTGTTAGTTTTAAGGCATACATTTCTCTTAGTGGATATCATTTGAAACAATATAGCCCACAAATAACCTGAGAGCTATCCAGTTTTCAAATAGTACATGGAAATTACAGTTCAGTTAACTACAGAACTCAGACTATGACTCTGACTAGACAGTCTCAGCTCACAAGGAATCATTCTGAGATAGTCCATCCAACTATGTGGAGTCTACATTGTTTCTCTAAGACTCATTTTTTCACTAAGCTATTTTTCACCAATGTGTGGTATATCAGGACAACACTGGATTCAATATCAACAAACCACATAATTGTGCTAGGAGGCAGATTACTGAACACTGTAAATTCTGAAATGCCTTTCAAAAATACGTTTTACTCCCCCTCTATGTCTCAGGCAGATAAATTGAGATCAAGACGTGGGGCCGGGGGTGGAAAAAAAAAAAAACGCATTTTTGCCCTTTTCTTTTTAAACCAGTCAATTTTCTACAAAATCTTTTCTAGACTTACAATTAGAGATCTGCCATACAGAGAGTATTCTGAATAAAATGCATTTTGATTATAGAAACATTTGCTGTTCATTAAGATATTATTTCTAAACTATGTTGAAATAATATATAGGTACATATATATAATTTAATATCTTTCCATTTAATAGTCTATTAAAATCATGCCAATGCTCAATTTAGGATCAAATTAAGAAACACATTGTTGTTTTTTCATTCATTATTATAATATTTATAATGAAGTATAGGTTGTCAGGTATACTTGTTTGTGTCTACAGCCCTGTTCCACCTTGAAAAAATTAATATATTGCCTTGTCCAGAAATTATTAAAGGCTTCAGAAGCTGCCTGTAGATGAAAACGGTCCAGAGAACTACGTTAGATATTCATGGTTGGAATTTCACTCAAGAATGAGTTCCATTACATAAAAATTCCACTGGTCTGCAGATACCAAACATAGGCACACTTTTGAAGACTTGAGAACTTAGAGATATG
The DNA here is from genome assembly GCA_004363575.1 of Solenodon paradoxus. Taxonomy (NCBI): domain Eukaryota; kingdom Metazoa; phylum Chordata; class Mammalia; order Eulipotyphla; family Solenodontidae; genus Solenodon; species Solenodon paradoxus. The sequence goes on from RJWH01000093.1 coordinate 25,470, forward strand.
TTGTGAAGGAATGATGTTTTTTCAAAAATATGAGGACATGATTTCTAATGAGTGGAAGCTCTTGTGGTAGAACTCTAGTTCTCAGAAAAGCGAAAATAACACCTTCACTTCTCAACAACAGAAAGTAGAGACCAGTGAAATTCTTGTGAGACTGGTTAACATAATTAGCAAAGAAATACCAATTTGTGGTGCACACTGGTGGCTTTGTGCTAAAGTTCGTGACCTCTGGCCAATGAAGTCCACATATGTCCCAAAGACCTGAAATCGTGACCTAGGACTGGGGGAACAACTTAGATGAACACCTAAATAATATAAACGTTCCTTCCTCCTCTCTCTTCCTGCCTGTCTCCTGTCTGCTTGCCTTCATTCCTGTCTGTTCCCTTCCTTAAAAAGAAACAATTTCATACCTGTGAGGTAGGTGTTGTGTGAGGAATTAATGAAATAGTGAGAAAGAGGCTGAGACATATCTTCGTTCAAATCCAGTTTCTCAGGTGAAACAACTCCATTTTCTTCTCCGTTAAGATAGCGCATAAATCCATCCACTGATATCTGTCCTGGAGGAAATAAAGAGGTAAGGAGAATGTGAATGTATTCTTTGTATTGGTTGCCGGTATCTTGCTGCCTCAAATTTTTTTTTTTCCACTCAGAGAATTCTGCTAGTATTCAAAGTAGAAGACCGTAGCCACAACTGCATCTTGGATGTAGATAAACAGGAGTCTAGGATCATGCTAGTTTGTCATAATTATCTCCAAATGCCACAGATAATAGAGAAAAATGCACTGACATGAGTCCCACTGACTTTCAGAAGATTTGAATACTTAAACAGCACACTACTGTTTTTAAATATAAAAATAGTTACCTAATTATTCAGACATGAACATTAAAATGCTGTTAGTACTTATCTGTGGGTGATAGATTTAGGGGTGATTTTCCAAGTATTCTATTGTGACTCTATTTTACCTTTATAAAAAAATAAGTGGTTCTATTTTTTACAAGAAAGTGAAAGTGTTTTCAAATAATGATCTTTTTCTCTGAAACAGAAGATGAAGATGACTACAAATGAGTCTCTCCCAGGAATAAGAAATTGAATGCTCATAAAAAAAGTAAGTCTTTCAACTTCTTATTTAGAATGGCTTTACTTCAAATGGAAGAAATATGACTCACTTTATTTTATTTACTCATATTTTATTTAGAAACTTATGTCATAACCATTATCTTTATTGAATCTACGGAGTGGGCCATCTTCACTATTTTGGACAATCCGTGAAGTTTGTTTCTTCAGCTTTAAGAATCAAAACTTCAAAAAGTCCAACATATTTGTGAAAGTAAAGAACTTGGCAGTAAAAGTTGGAGAGTAGCAGTTCATTTTTGTATTGTTGAAACAGTTTAGTATTGACATAAAAGTGTTATGTGTTTATTGAAGGAATGAGACAAACAGAGAAAATTCAAAAGTTTTTCTGAGCATACCTAATTCTTCCTTCAGCAGTAGCTACTATTAAATCTTGTGTATACTTCTAGAAATAAAATGTGTGTATATGTGTTTATAAATCTTTTATGAAGAGCTCGCTTTTGCTAACTGAACAGTATAATATGACACTATCATGCGAAAATAAAGAGATAGATTTTGACTATCTCATATAAACTATATTCATATTTATACATTAAAATATATAACTGAAATATGACTAAATGATAATCAAATTTTATTGGACATTGAAGTTGTTTCTAACTTTTCACAAATATGAATGATACTGTATTTTACATTCTTATACTTGAATATTTGTATAAACCCATAATTACTTTAGGATGAATTCTCAGAAATCAAATTGTTAGCTCAAAACACTATGCATATTTCTAAGGCTTTAGAACGCATAACCAATTTACTTTCTGTTAAAGTTCTAGTAAGTTACTCTTTTCTTTCTCTTCACCCTTAAAGCAAACCCATAAGTAAAAACATAATATCCAATAATTCTAATATTTATTAACTTAAGATTTAGTCTTGAATAGTAAGAGGTATTGTACATTTGAATGGCAAGGCTAGCATGGGCTATCAGAGTTACTTTTCACACCCAATACATTTCTCAAAAATACTTAAGAGTACTTTTCCCAATTCTGAAAACATAGCTAAATCATCTTTAATATCTTCCAGGATTACGTAGCAGGAAAGAAATCTGGTAATGGCTTTTGGTCAGAGGAGATGAGCTTCATAAAAGAAAATTTTTTCTCAACAAACTTTTATTGTAAAATATATATTGAGGCAACACTATTTTAGCACATAAGTTTCAGGTGAGCATATTATAAGTTATGTACTTATACTACAAACGTCTTCAACGAACTTTTAAATGAGAACACTTATTTGCATTATGAACACTTTAAAAGTCAACTTAAACATATACCTTGATAATTTCAATAATGACAAAAAGAAGTGCTAAGAAGTTCTCGTATATTAGAAACAAGACATAAAATTCTTTATATTGGCGTGTTTGGATAATCAATTTCAAATAGATATCATAGTTGATACCTCCACAGAAACTTACCTAACAAAATGATGGTGCTGCTATTGGAGAGCATGCTTTGGTTACTGCTTTTGAAATTTTCTTTCAAAATTCATTTACGGTGGAATACTCATGACCTTTCAGACTGATTTGATTTGTGGGATAAAAAACAAAGTCAGTGCTATTTAGGGCCAAAGTTCTTTTAATATAGTTTTAAAAATATTTTAGTGTATAAAATTCATTTAGGGATAAATTAAAAATCAATAATTTCTTCACAGTCTTCTTTCCATTTTGTGTGTGTGCGCGCGTGCGCGCTCAAAGTCCCTCTTGTTGGAATCTTCTAAACTAATCTCCAGTCCTCCTCCTCACCTTCCTTCCTGCCTTCTGTCTCACCTTACTTCCCACTAATGTAACAAAGATTCAGTGAACACTGTCCATATGATAAAAACTCAGAAACATAAAACACAGTACAGGCTCTGCCTTCAAAGAGCTCATATCTGAGCCCATCACCTTGAAAATTAGACTTAAGCTCTCCCAAAGCCGGGCATGCTTTGTCAACCCTGATATTTACCATAATGCTTTGTGCACAATGTGTGTTAAATCAGCACTTCTTTTCGATGAATAGTGATTCAAAATAGAAAAGAAATTGCTTTGAACCAGGAAGATCACCAAAAATAGCATAATTCTGATTGATTCTTTTATCTGATTGAGTTGAATCACATGAAATGCTAATATTAGTCTTTTTGAATCTATGCAAATGACAATTTCAGACAACTCAATCTCTTAACTACAGCTATTCTGTAGAGAACAGGCAATGAAGGTGTGTAGGAGTTCAACAAAGGAGAGTAATGTGACTGGAATATTCTTTGCTCTAAGGAGCTGTGCGTTGTACAAACTTGCAAGTGCACACTTCTAAGGACATGTAAATGACAAAAATAAAATGCTGTATGACCAACATATTATCTTGATGGTGCTAGATTTGACCTTGAGTCTGTCTGCTTGTGTTATTGTCTTGCAGGAATGAGTATCCTTTGTTCTAGTGAGCAACTTTTAAAAGCAATGAAAATAGAAAGTATGCTAATATGGCAAAGATGACAAATTAATTCTAACTTTAGCATTGATTCCATTTGTCGCTTCTAGTGCCTTTTAGACACTTGTTTTGTGAAAAATTCGAAACCATGCTTGCAATTTAGATGTCTATCATGGGAGCAAGACAGGAAAGTGGGGTATGCCAGCTATATATATTTGTCATTCTCAAATGAGGACATCATCATTAAAGTCAAGATATAATAGTGCATACCAAAGAACATGTGTCAAAGTTTTGTTAAATTCATTTCTTTTTAAAGGAAAGTTGCAGGCAGGAAATGAAGATGAATAAGCAGGCAGATAGGGGGAAGACGAAGAAGCATTTATTTATTTTATTTAGTTATTGTGTGCCCTGGGGAATCTGTGTCCTTGGATGCATGGGGCTTGTGCTGGCCAGAGGCAGCAGACTTAACTGATAAAGCACCAGGGCTGTTTAATTCATAAATTAAATGAATGAAGTAACTGAAAAGATCATACACCCATTTCAAAGGAAGCTAGGAGACACCAATGATACATACATATACATATATGTCAGTGCTTCCCCCTCCAAAGCCCCTCACCAAACCTAGAAAAATGTTGCTAAAATGAATACAAAGCTGGTTAACATCTTACAGGAACATAACCGTTGTAGAGAAGTTTTTAGCTCTCTACCTTTATTTCCTAAGCATCAAAGATTTTAACACAAATAATGACAGAGATAAAAATCACTAAAAATATTAGGTGAATCAATGTCAAAAATGATATTATACCAAATAATTAAAAAAAAATTCCTATTGAAGGAATTTACCTCACCTTGATTAAAGACAGGTGAGCAGAGAAGCAACTTTTCAACCCCAAAGCTTTTTTTAACCAAAGAAGCAAATTCAAGAGATTTTTTTGCATCAAATGACTAGGCAGAAATATGTCAAAGTCAAGAAAAGTCAATGAAAAAGAAGGAAAAGGAGCAGTCAGTTTATAATTTACAAGGTAGCAGCCGGAGTGGAGTTCGTTTGTTAAAATGCAGATGTTTTTGGCATAATGAGTTAGCCCTCATAACAGTTCTGACTCAGAAAGTCTTTGGAACAGAATGAAGACTCTTAAAAGACTCTTGAAAGGAGAGTTTTCCTTTGTTGCCTATGACCTTCGGTTAAAATTTTTGCTGTGCTGTTGGCTTAAATGCCTCAGTTTTCCATCAATCTTGTACTGCTTTTGTAAAACTACTGATAGTCTTTTTTTTTTCCCCCTGGTCCACTAAGGAGCATAGAAAAATAAAAATCCTTGAGAATTAAAAAGTGAAAAGTATTGCTTTTTGAAACAAATTTCTAACAGCACAAGAAATCCAGCTTCCTCTTTTGTAAGCAGTTTAACTGATCAGAGACAAATTCCCCAATCAGGATGAGTAAACATTTGGGCTCTTAAGTATCTTCCAGCTCTAAAATTCTATGAATTCAGTACATTTAGGATTATTATTAGCAAAATTAAAACAAAGCATCCCATAGTAGATTGAAATTATGAAACATCAAACTATAATTAAAAGCAAAGCTATAGTTTTCTGGAATAAAATCAAGAGGAAGAGAAGTTCAGAAGGACAAGGCCAGTTGACAAAGGCTAAAAATAAAACCCCTTGCATATTTTATTAATAAAAATGGGTTTGCATCCAATTGGAAAGTTCACTCATATAATGGCACCGAATGATCTATAAAAGCATACGTATTGCTTGAACCACTTCAAGTCAAAGTAGGAGAAATATAAACCCCTCAAGGAGTAGAACAAAATACTGCTCTACAAAGCTTTTCCATTCAAAAGAAGTTGTGCTGTTCAATGAAAAAGGAAATAGGTGATGAAAAGTGAAATAATCTGACTTTAATGGGAAGCAACGATCTTCAAAGAGACACAAGAGGAAAGTGGCATGACAAAATAATGGTCTCCAATGGACATTTACATGTCTCATCATTCTTCAGCAATATCACTGCTGTAAAGAAACTCTCAAACATCATGCAGCTTTGCACAAATGCTGCTGGCCAGAAACAGGGCAGCTGCCTCCTTCTGCTGTCTCTTCCTTCACTGGGAAGATAATTATGGATGCTACTGGTACCCTCCTAAACATGTCAGGAAGACAAAACTAAATTCGACTGTGACCAAAAAACCCCACAAAAACCTTCAGGGATGCTTCAAAACCTCACAGTGTATTCAGTTACACTCTGCTTTTCTTGGTCTATATTTCTTGCTTATAAGCATATGCAAAGGCCCTGGATATTTAATGTGATACAAGTTACTCCAAGCTTTTCTCTAAACCTTAAGCCATGGGAAAACCTTGAGCCTTGGGAACAACAAAGAATGAGGGAAATCTGTGTCCAGTAAAGGGAGGTCCAGAGTACAGAACAGAACAGTCTCAGCAAACTGATTCTTTCATCTTCTCATATCATGATCCCTTTACCTATTGGCTTCTAGAAACCAACTTCCGTTAGAACTTTCTCACCACATCTTCCCTTCCAGGCATCAGGATAAAGATGTTTCCACTTAAATCTCTTCAGGAAGAACAATATATCTTGAATTTAGCCTGGGGCTGGGTCACTCCTTGTTGATGGTTATTCAGGAACACATTTTTAGTGAAGTCTAATTCTAAGTTCCAGTGTTGAAAATAACCACAAATGTGTCCATCAGAGTCCTGATCTTTAAGAATTAAAAAAAAATATAGTTCATAGAATTCTTTCTTAATGCCTTTTGATGAATAGCTCAGGTTTGTATTCATTTAGTCCAGTGTACTAATAATGCACATGCAGCAAAAGAGTTGGGTTGAGGCAATGAGAACAATTAGAAGACAAAGATACAAACTTGATGTTCACCACACAGAAGACCTCTGAATTCTTGAGATATCAAGAGTTACTCAGATGGGATCAACTATTTTGGTCCAGTTCAGTTGCAATTTCTCTTTCACCTTTCTGCTGTAAAGGTCTGTCAGAAGATGGAGGAAAATTGGCCAACTGCAATTTACTGATGGGTTGAATTTTGAAGGAAGAGGAGGAGAGGCTGAGTGTGGCGAAGTGGCCAAGGTGCAGTTAAGAAGTCACTCATCGTTTGCCTTACATAATATGTAGGAGATAACTCTGGGAAAACAGCATGATCCAGAGTGACTGGCAAGGGTTGTTTTCTAAATTTGATCTATTTCTATATCTGCTTTCCAGAACTACTTCTACTAGGAAAGCTAGACACAATCTCCCTTGTTTCCTCTTGATTAGAAGTAAATTCTTCCAAATCTTTGACTTGATGCTTTTGGTATTTACTTGTATTATCGAGGTAATATGCTTTTGTTATTATTCTTTGACTTCCCACCATGAATGATTATGATATTATACTTTATTTCACAGTATATATACACGTTCTTTCCATATCTATCTTCTGAAATAATTATTATTTACTTTAGTATTCAGTGCTGCTCATATTATCATGACTATATATTCTATTTAGGGCTGAGTAAGCCAACAATCACTCTCAGTTTCAAGCACAATTTTTAATATTTCCTACAGCTAAAAGGAGTACCCTTGTGGCTTAGCAGTCAAGTCTGTTGCCAATGGTTAGCAAAGTCCACCCCAAGAACATCCCAAGAACCCAGGTTTGTTATTTGGGGTCAGTGGGGAAAAACCAAGATGAACAACTAAGTAAGAATCTTCCTTCCTTTCCTTTAAAAAATTATTTTATCATTTGCTAGATTTCTTTGCATGTTATAATACAACTCAAAAATGATTTTTAAGAAGTATTGCATTATAACATTAATTAGGTTTAAGGTATATATCACAGGAATAAGCATATAATTAAGTAAGTTCATCGCTATTTAATCTTTTCTTTCTCTATACAACAAATCCCCTTTACCCCTTTTCCTTACTGGCCTCCCCCATACCCTTTTCTTCTTGCAACCACTGATTTACTCCCACTTTTTTTTTTTTTTGCCTAAAAGTCTATTGCTGTTTGATTCAGTTCATTTTTAAAATTCTGTTTTTGTTTAATTTAGTTCATTTGTTTGCTTAATATCTCTATACACCAAACATGAGAAAATAATTTGCTTGTATTACTTCTTCTGTCTTAATTCCCTCAACTTTAAGCCCTCTACCAGTTATTGATCTCTTTGAAATACGTTATAACACAAGTTTTTTCCCAGTTTCATTTTATTGAAAAAGCCTCTTCTGGAGCTTTATGACCTGCTCCAATACTGATTGATCAATTTTCCTTTTCCATTTCCATTTCTTTCACTTATATTCTTTACTGAATCATTTATTATTTATATAGCATGTCTTTTTTCATGGCTAATTTTTATAATTAATAGGAGCACATTTCTTAGTAACTTCCTAAGAAAGAGTTTAATTTTTTGAAACTGCTTGTCTAAACTGATTTCACAACACTCACATACTTCATTTGTAGTTTAGCTGGGCATAATATTCTAGGATGGAAAAAAATTTCTTTCAGATTTTTGTAGGAAAATGTCTTCTATTGTCTTTTATCTACTAGTGTGACTGTTAAACGGTTTGAAGATTTGCTGATTCATCATCCTAAAAACAGATTATGTGCCCTAGGTTTTTGTTTTTTTACTTTGTCTCTTTGGAAGTTTCTGGCATATGATTCAATTCCAGTTTCTTGAAATTTCACAGAGATGTCCTTTGGTTTGGGTTTATTTTTATCCTCTTTGCTGTACATTCTGTTGTGTCTTTTTAGTCTAAAAGCTATCATACTTCTATTTGGAAAAATTCATGAGTCATCTATGGTAATTTCCTCTTCTCTCTGGAATATTATTTAGCTAAATATTTATATCTATTTTTTATTTTACTTTTTGTTCTACTCTCTGGAGATTTCCTCAACTTTATAGACAATTCTCCTTTGGGTGTTTTGTTTCTGTACTTTTCTTTTTTAATGTCTAAGTGCCAGTTTATGTTCTTTAACAATTCCTTTAAAAAACAGCATTCTGGTTTTTTGCTTATGCTTTTGTTTTTTTAGGAGTATAATATGTTCTAATGTCCTTCTAAGAATACGTATGTGTATATATATGTACATATATATTTAGGTATATATACATATGTATATATGTATACATATGTATGGTCATATATATACACACATATGAATAGATACAGATATATAGTTTCCTTCTCACTACCCAATCATTGTCTTCATGGTTACTTTTTTCCTATATATTTTTTCTTTTGCAAGCAGTTTTCCTCACATGTTTATTAATTTTTAATTGTCCTTTCATATTTCAAATTTGGGTATTAGTTTGACTAATACTGGAAACACTGGTGGAAGAGTGGAAGGCAGTCAATGATGGTGAACTTTCGAAAATTCCCACTGTCAGCAACTTAATTTAATTTCAGTGGGGAACCACAAGGAAATGAGGTAGAGCATGTGCTAAGAGATTATCCCACCTAAGGGGAGAGGGAACCAAATTATACACAAAGTCTCGTGAGGCACTGGTTGTGCACTACAAGGGGTATTAATTCCCCAGTATTTCTGGTCACTGTGCCTTTGGCAAGAGGGCTCTCTGGGAGCTAAAGAAAGCTTCCAGCAAAGAGATGCAGGTACTCAGTGGGAAGTTCAGCCAGCAGACGTTTTATTGCTGATTCTCAGAGTCCAGAATGATGCCTGACACATAAATATCAGTTTAAAAACTAATGACAGAGTTTCACCAATTTTAACATTTAGGTTGTAATACACATCATGAACGCTTTTGTGCAGCATCTTGACAACTGAATCCTTTCAACTAATTTGCATCATAGAGAATGAAAAATGAAAATTCTGAGTTCAGCAGTAAATGGCACTGCAAAAGAAGAGCTAAGACATCGACATCAAGGAAAGGCAATGACAGATCAAATTGGAACCAGGGGGCCTAACCTGGCACTGATTGATGGTACTATAATGGTCAACGAGAGTGCTTAAGAATCACTGGGAGGCCATGGAGACTTGAGTCCCAGCTAAGAGTCCTGAAGTGATTGAAAGTTGGCATTTTACTTTCTCTACCTGATCCCTAGTAGGAACACTAATGTGAGCCATTCATGTCTACAGCTATAGAAAGAGCAGAAGAGGAGGTCTATTTTAGAACAAGAGGCTAGGGTAACTCAGAATAGCGCAACTCCATCCCTAAATAATAGAACAATTGATGGTACTTCATTACAATTCACCTGGATAGTGACCTGCCCATTCATACCCTCTCCTCTGAAATTCTTAGCTCAGCTCAAGGTAGAATTTCTTTGTTATTCACAAGAAAGAAGTGTATCCGAAATAAATCCATAGGGAGGCTGACCATGAGTCCCGTTTTAAATGGGACAGTACCACTGTTTTCTTATTTCCCGATTGTCAATTTTGTCCTATATTTAATAAGCCAGGGCCATCTGTAACTCAGGGAAACAGGGCAGCTGAGTTGCCCTGGGCCCCATCTGTTGAGTGAGCCAAAAAGTCCAGTCCCATTTTGTTCCATTTTGAAATATGGTCAGCCTATCCATGGGCCCTCCTCTTCTATGCAGAAGCTTATGAAAGTGACTTTCCATAAGGCCATGTAACACAAGCTAAAGCTCCTGGTGACACTCAGACTTCTGACTCTGGAGCTGAGTCCTCAGTACCAAACTTTCCTGACACTTTACACCAGCTCTGTGACCAGGGAAGGAAAGCACAGCAGGACGTTGTAGGAATCATTCTTTAAATAGCATTCATGGCACATGATTAAGGTGCCTTGAAAGTCGCTCAGACAGCTCTTTAATGTTCAGTATGTGTGTTCTCTAATACCGAGATGGTTACCTTGGAAATGACCCCATCCTGGTATCAAAGCACCAGCACCGAAGTGCTCCTGGGTTAGTCCTAAAAGCAGACATAAGGCAGCAGCAGGGAGGTGTTAAAGGCAAAAAAAATAATACCGTGGAAGTTCAAGGAAAAAAATGCAGCTGCCTGTGTTTACAAACACAGTACTTTTTTTTTTTGACTAATGGATTCTGAATTTAATGGAGGTATATTGGATAAGTGCAAGCAGAATAGCGAAGGAAGAAAGACAAAGAAGCAGGTTTTGAAGAACTTCATCATTTAATCTATTTTCAGTATATTATTTAACTAACGTTTATATACTGTTTACTATATACAAATCTTAACTCATTTTATCCTCATAATAATACTGTGGAGTACTACTTTCATACCTATTTTATAGATGAGAAACCCAAGGCAAGCAGCTTTGCTCAAGGTCAAAAACTCGTCAGTGTATGTATGCATGTGGATTTGAACCTAGGAAGTCAGGCTTTGTATTCCATGTCATTAACCACACATAATCTAGTACCAAGAGAAGGCAAATAAGGCTAGTGGGAGGAGAAAGCACCATGACTTGAATACTGATCATGTGTGATGCACGAAAATCTTAATTCCCATTTTCAGTCTAATAAACTGAGGCTTAAAGAGATAAGTGACTTGTCTGGGGTCACAGGGTTACTTAATGTGCATGCTGGGACTGGAATCTGTGTGCAGGAATTGAAAGACTGACATGATGAATGTGGCTGATATATATCCACATCACCTCCCCAACACTGGCCTGGATGAGGGGCAGCAGTGATGAAACAGAAGGGTGTTGCCTTCACAGCAGGTGGCCTCAAGCCGGACACCTGGAGATTAGTTCCAAAAATAGCTCTAAAACTGAGAAAGAGTTTTCCCCATGATTTGCTTCTCTCTAAACCGTGTTACTTTAATCTTTCTGTTAAAAGGAGTGGGATTCAGGGAGGACAAATGATCCATCTGGCAGAAGCGTGAGGATTAGCTCTTTGATCTGGATTGTCTATCAAGGTCTAAAATTCTTTTCAAGACTTAATTTGCATTCTAACCTCGGCACGTAATTTAAAATGCTAGAGGTAGCATTTTAATTCTCAAAAAAATTGGCCTAACTTTCGGAAGAAAACTAAAATGCAACAGAAAACTTGTTATGCAGATGTGAGGACAGGAGAAATGCTAACAGAAGCTGTGACATTGTTTTTTGAGGTTTGCAAAAAATAAATGCAGGTTAGCTTAAAAAAAATGCAAATAGTCAAATAGATGCAAATAATGTCTTTCAAAGTCCAGAAAAACAGATAGACCTATAGAAATTCTGCTTTGGAAGACAGATGGCCTATCAATCCACATGGAGCCATCACACAGTTGAGATGGGCAAACTGAACAATATTTCTGCCAGCTAGTATGGCCACCAGCTGCGCTCTACAGAGCCAAATGCCAATTAGGCAGTGTCTGGCACTCAAATGTTTGGATGTCACTAGGATTAGGTGGTTGAGAATCTATCCATCATCATTCAGTCTCCACTCTTAATGTGATGACACCATAGTATGCTGGAATACTACTGGTCTAATAGCTTGGCATCTACTGAAGTCACTTCCAAGCACAGTACTGAGAACTCAGCTATTTCCTTGGCTTATATCGTTCTTGCGGGGTGACCCTTATGTGAGTTCTGTTAGAGCAGCTCAGAGAAAGTAAGTGCAGATGGTTTTAATATCCTGCGGCTCATCAAAACCCAAATGACTGCTTTCAGGAATAATCTATTAAATATTCCCTTTTCAACTATCTTTGCTTGAGCACAAGCGGTCTATGAACTCTGCTGGTGTTTATCTATTTGACCCATTTTTTTTTCCCAATTGTGGAGTCAATAATGTTCTACACATGTTTTTATGCATTGATATATTACATTAGATTGAAAGTGTCATGTTTTTATTTACCACGAACGGCAAAAACTCTTCAGTTACCGCAACTATGCATACACAGGAGACATTGTGATAATGTCCAGTAATGGTGATGGGCTCTTTTCAAAAGCTTTTGCAGCATAACCCCTCACCCAGCAGCTTTCCTGGATTTTATGTCCCTGCAGTTTTTCCTGGACTAAGTTAAACTTGCTGATGTGGTTTTGTGTGAACATTCTTAATAATAACACCTAACTTTGATTTAGTACTTCCCCTTTTTCAAAATATTCTCACATCTACAAGGTTTTTTACTCCTCACTTTCGTTTGGTGGGTAAGACCAACTTTGATTATTTAACATGACAAATAAACTCTGACTCAGTGACACTAAACAGTCTTTAAATTGACATCGATAGATAAGGAAAGAGTCCAGATTAGAGTCCCATTCTCTTAAACACAGGCTTGAAGCCTCTCTACTAGATTTGTGTATATACTGACATTTGGATTTAGAGCTTCTCAGAAGGTAGAAAACACATCTGTCACATTGTATTCAGTGCCCTGTCACTTAGCTCTATTAGAGATCCACCACAATGGCTCCTAAACATAACACAAAGGAGACAAAAATGTTCTAGAGCCTTAACCAGAAGGTCATGCTCCTTCATTAAGCTGGACATTGAGTCTTAAAGGCAACAATCATGATCTTCACTTCATTTATATCTCTTCCAGTGTCAAGAGTAAAGGTAGACCCAAACTATGTTCTTATTAATGCTTTATAATGAAATGCTTAGTACATGTTATTGCCTAATGCCTTAAATGTCACCTAGCTCTAGCCTGTCCATCATCTAGCTCCCTGCTCTGTAGCATTCCTGAGGCACAGTTTGAAAGAGACTTTCTTCTTCAAAAGTTTTCATGATATCCTTCTTCACAAAGGAGATGATACAATATCGGGAGCCTATGAGAAGAACAGTACCTTTCCATTGTCTAGCTAACAGGTGAAATAGGCAGTATGGCTCAAAAAAATGTGTGTTGATAAAATAAATGAATTATGGGTCGGAGTTGCATCAAAACTTCTATGCAGGCATCAAAGACTGCCCCATTAACCTTCTCGTTAATTCCTTCTCCAACGAACTAATAAAGTAACTTGATCAAAGACTGTTTCCTCCTTCTAAAGTGGGGGCAGTAATTTAGACTTGAAGATTTGTACTGAGGTTTTATATAAGATGATTAGGTGCTAAAGAGTTTGAAGCAATTCCAGACACTTCCTAGAACCTCAATCAAGAAAACTTCCTTTTCTTCCAAGCTTCCCTAATATAAAAGGACATCAATGGATACTTGCTAGATGGATAAATGGAGGTGAGTCATATTCTATCTTGTCTTATAGTAATTTGCATATATCATCTTTCCTCCAAATTATAGTCTCCTTGATGTTTAAAACTTTGTCTTGATTTTGTTCCACTTCTTTGTAGTTCCGCGTTAGTTGGGCCATACTTGTTTGTTTGATTAAAACATCCATGCCACTGCATCAGATATGTCAGAATAAAGGAAAAAGTTCAATGAACATCAGGTATCTTGATGGATCTCTCTTTAGACACACTGGAGTTCCTTGTTACAGCTGCAGAGGTGGATTGAAAAATGTTTTTTATATTATTGTCATCATAGTGTATACAAATTGTTTTGCTGTTAATGATATCATAGAAGATTGTGTTGATGCCCCAGAAGATACTGTTGAGCTGGACATCTGTTTACATCTCTTTGTCTGATGGTTCTGATGGTTTACTTAATATAGAGTAGACTAGGAGTGCCTGAGGACTAACTCTTTCCAAGAGCATCCTCAAACATAGACTGCGGCCAGGAAACTCAGGTATCTATTAATTATATGCTGGTTTCTACTTTGTTCCAGAACTGAAATCTCTGATAACTTGCTTGATGACACATTCTTTATCAGCTGCCTTCCCTTCCTCATGATCACTTCTGAATGCGTCACCTCAAACTTTTGTACTTAAATTCTTCTCTGAGAGTCAGCTTCTAGGGGAACCCAAACAAAGACAAAGAGTGGCATTCATGGAAATATTTTCGGCATTTGGTGTTAGGTGAGAAGGTTCATATTGTCAATCATCCTCAGTTAATGTTTTCTCTTAAAAAATACTGTTCTCCCTACTTGCAGGTAATTTTGCTTTCACAACCAACTCAGAAACTGCGATCATTCAAGGTTAAGACAGAGCTCTGAGAAACTCCGCAATGAAGCAATAAAATCATTGGTTACACTCAGTTTCTTGATATTATTTCACCCTTTTCCATAGTACATTTTTCAGTTCTTTTTTAAGCATTATGGTCCACACCTTAGTTTATCTGACTTCCTTGAGGATATGGTTTGTTTTCCATGGAGTTGACGCACTCTGTGTTAGATTTGCCTCCCTCCCACTTAATTGGTATAAAATTGACTACTAGCAAAACTAAACTCTGGGTAATGCAGATGTTGGGGATCATAATCACGGCTTCATGCCTTTTCCAGCACAGTGAGATAGCTACAGTGTTCTTTTAGCTGAGTCATCATTCCGCCTAACTGCTGCTGAGAAAGAGAAAGGTTTGCTAGTCAGCAACGAATAATGCATCTAGGGGAAAAAGAGCCATTATCTGTTCTGTCCCATTAGCTCTCAGGCAAAATGGCAAGACATGTTGGGAAGATGTTGTCTGATGAGTCCTGAAAGTGGCTTTAACAAAACTCAATACCATGGGGGTAGATTAGGCTACCAAGCTTGTTTTTGTACCTCTTGGAGCTGGCATTTGACTTTGTCTTTTACTATTTATATTTTTTTCTGAATGGTTATTTTCTGAACAAAGGCCATTTCAGCTGTGAAAGGACATGGTTGTGACTTTCTGGCTAGAGCTGTGCTTCTGAGCAGAATTTGAGGTCACTGAAAGAAAGGATAAAGGAGAAAAATAACCAGCACTCCTGGGTCAGGCATTTGTCTCTTGTCAGACCCAGTTCCTGCTTCCTGGGAAAGGAGGAAGTACAATAAAGAAAAGGAAGTTCTGAGCCAACTCCTGCACAATGGACTCCCAATGGCTATCTTGAAAAATGATTTTCTCTCATTCCCAAATACTTCAGAGAAGTCTATGAGCATCAGAAACAGACTTAAGAGCAACTTGGAATATACTCACAGATGATAATATCATTCCTTTGTGACCTTACAGAGAGGCTAGAATGTCAATAGGTGGAATTTAAATGAGATCTTAATCAATAACAGACCAGTGTGGCTCTCCAGCAGCTTTCTTAGTGTAGTAACTTAATTTAGGGATGAAAAGAATGGGCTTCATCATATAGTTTTCATCTGTCTTTGTCTTTTGAGAAGACAGTCTACCTTGTTTGAGTTTACTTTGTTCATTTATTCCAGCTCTTCTGTTGCTTGCATTACTACACAGGTGATCTATATAAAAATACTGAAAGGGCTGCCACCTTAATCATGAGGCAGATCTTTAAACCAGTCAATATTTCCTCCTGATGAGTGTTTTTAAGCTGAGCAGCCTGAATCTCCTGGACTTTTGCCAGAAGTGTCTGCAGGGAATAGAATGGGGCAGAAGAGGAACAGGAGGAGAGCAGTCATCACCAGCTACACTGCAGATTCCCCTATATTCAACCAAACTACTGCTTCAAAAGGTTTTCCCTACATATTGGCCTCTATTGTGATGCTTTGTTAGAGAAAACAAACACAAATCAAATGATGCTATGTCAAGGACAAGTTCGAAAATGACCACTATGAATGTCAATTGCTAAATTCTACATAGCCAGCATTCATTGCTTTCTCGAAAAGTCTTGATGGAGAGTCCCAAGTGGCAGTCGCGGGAGAATGCTGCACTGAGACACAGAAAACATGGTCCTGTTGTCCGTATTCTTTAACTGCCTTGTCTAAGACCTGAAAGTTTGGACTAAATGGCTAAGTCTCTTGTAGATTAGAGATTTCATGGTTTGGGGTCATCAGTCAGGGCACCATGACTGGCAACAGCTAAGGCAGTGGTTTGACAGGTTGGAAGGTTGTGCCCTGAGCACAGCCCCTCTCCATCCTTTTTCTCTCGATGTTCTGATCTTACCCATCCTTCATTTTTAATTCTGTACAATCCTTTATAAGAAGTGCTTATCTTAGTTTGAATTCTTCTTTTAAGTAGACTTGAAGACAAGGATTTGAGTGTCATTAGTTTATTTGGGAGGTAACCCCAGGAAATAAGAGTATGTGAAAAGGGAAGGAGGAGCTGTAGCTAATAAAGGAGAACATTATCTATCAGGCCAAAGCTGTGGGAAGCTAGAACTCAGTCTTGCTGGGAAACCCAGAGAGAAGGTGGAGAAGAATCATTAAGACTATCTACATAAAGGGCAAAGGAAGATTGAGGTATTTCACCTCCAACTACTTCTGGAACCAGGAGGTCCTGGGCATTGTAGGTGTATTGTGGTTGTGTTGAGAGAATGTCCTGGGGAAATAAAGAGGATGTTGTTGACTAAGTTTTGGGACAGTGTAGGCCAAGGGATGAGGGAAGAGCACTGAGAGCTGCTAATGTTGTAACATCTCATTTCACGGACTGGAAACCTAGTGCTCGAGCAAATCAAGTCACTTGCTTGATACACCTGGCTTAACCCTAGCTCTATGCCAGCTCTTCTCCTTAATATTTCATGTTTGGTCACACATGCGTGCACAATAGAGATTATAGAACTAATCATGTTTAAAATTACATCTACCTTCCAGGTAGTGATAGTGCATCGGAAAAACTTTTGCATCATTTAAAATTCATTAAAAAAATTACAGCAAAATTAGAATAGGGTTGATGAAATAAATAGGGAAATTCTAGTGTAATTATGTGTATTTTAAACTATAATTGCTATTAGATTTTCATAAAATATATGGAGAAATAATTGAGTCAGATATAAACATTTCACTATAAGCAGTACTTCTGGCTTTTGACAATAATGATGAAATATAAATCCACTGCATGGATACTTTAAAATAAAAAAATGTTGAAATAAAGTGGGAATATTTCTACTGATGCAATCATTATTTGGGTATCTTTGAAGTGAAAATGCTTGGTGTACTCAAATGTCTATTTGCTTTGCTTAAAAACAAATTACTCTGCTATTATCCATTTTGAATTCATTTCAATTATTAAGCTATTAACTTAGTACTGATGAGATACTAAAAGGGATCATAAGAAATCTTTCTTGTCACACACCTTATACAATTTTAAGAGGAAGAAGTGATGATCAAAAAAGAATGTACTTGGGTAACATCTGCTAATATTATAATCTGCTATATTAATTCAATTGCTTAACAGATACTCATGGACACCTGTTCCTGACCGATGAATAAAAGCATAAAAAATAAACTGTTTTCTTTTAATTTTTCAGTTTATTTGATCAAAATCTGGCCTTCTTGCCTTCCTTTAGGGACAGTTCAGTTGAATCTAGAAGACTGTAGTCTGTTTCTAAAAGTGCCAATATAATATTTATTTTTCATGCCAATTCTACTGACTTTTTTTTTCTAAAGAATTTAAGTGATAAAAAATAACTGCAGGAGACATTAGTCTTCAAACTTTGACTTTCATGATTCTTTTGCTTGGAAGAGGCAGGGTTCATTGTGTGTTCCTTGTTAACCATGTTTAAGTCTACAGCACAGAAAACATGGCAAGAAGGAAACATTAGCCAACCTGGGGCGCCATGGCATTTTTCAATGTGTGACTTTAAATTGTAAAAATAAACCGAACTCCCTTGAGAATAACATCTTCTACAACAGGAGGTAGTCATTTGGTCTGCACAGAAACTTTCTGATGATTTATAACCAATACATCTATCTCTAGAAACTGAAATTCTAACCTGGAAATACAGTCAACATGGTAGTAGCAGCAGACCCACAAAACATCAAAGTCTGTCACCTTTTCACATGTTCATGTCATCATTCCATGTGTTGAACTTTTAGTCAATGAACCAAAAATTAGCATTAGCATTTGTGTTTTTGACCACATTGAAATTTTATCATTTAATTTTAGGTTGTTTACGTAAAAATCTTACGAAATGCATGTTAAAACTAAACATTAGCCCACAGCAACTTTTGTATTATTTGACAGGTTAAAATATACTTCTTGACATCAGAGAGTATATGTATATTTTTATTATGTATGATATGATGCATGTATATTAGGTATGTCTTATTCTAGCATTTTATCAAATAAATATATAAAAGCAATATAAAAATGTGTTTCTCACATAATGGGATTTAATTTGTGAGTCAGTTTAGTACTTGAACACACTTGAAGAACTAGTTAAAATGAAAGGAACAGGATAACTTAATATAAATGTAATATTAAACTACCTTATTTAGTTTCTTATGTGTTTATTAATCAAAGCATATTAATTATCTGATAAAAAATTTTAAACTCTGGTTTCTCACAACCCCCTCAGACCTATGTCTTTCATGCCATACCTGAAAGAATTTTTAACAAAAAAATTAGAAAATTGAATCTATCATTAGATAGAAAGGGTCATATACCATTGTTAAGTGGTGTTGATGCTGGGAATGCAAGTTTGTTCCAATATTTGAAATTCAATCAATGTAATTCATCATATTAATAATCTTAAGAAGACAATTCACATACATCAAGTGAGAAAGTAGAAGCTTTTAAAAAAATACAATGCTCATTTACGAGAATAATCCTTAGCAAAATAAGAATAGAAGGGAATTTCTTCAATCTATCTACCAATAATAATAGATGTAATAGTAAAAAAACAAAATGCCTTATATCTAAGATTGAGAATAAGGTGAGAACTTTTGTTCTCTTGATTCGTAGTCAATGTTAGGTTGTAGACTTAGCCAGTGCTGAGGACAAGAAAAAGAAATAATAGGTATTTGATCTGCCAAGGAAGCCATAAAACTCTACCTATTCACAAAAATAATTGCCTGATGTAGAAAACTCAATGGACTACTTTTAGAATTAATAAGCGAGTTGATCAAAGTTAAAGGATATGTCAATATACAAAATTCAATTTACATTTATAAATTCTAGCAATGTAGAACTGAAAGAAACAAACAAAAACACCTGCTCTCTCAAAGATCATTTTGGTATCAGATCTTAGGTAAATCATTTGATTTCAAGTCCTTGGTTTGCTTCTTAGCAAAACGATAGCTATCATTTTGAAAGTCATTTAATAAATAAAACCTACATTTCTTAGACCTCAGCCACCATGTTAAAATAAATAATACTTAAAAAAATTGCACTTAGTTGATTTTTACTTGTAGTTTCTTTATAAAGAGGACAGAAAATTTTCTGGAAAAAAATTCCCTAAAGTCAAATATCAACTGTTATTCACTACAAAATAAAATTTCAAAATAGATTTTTCATTTTTGCAAAAAAATATTTCCAAATTTTAGTGTCTAAGGAACTGAGGTCTAATCCAACTACTTCTTGGTCTTACAAATGATGATTTCAAAATCATTACCCTTTTGACTATGAGAATAGCAGTTAACATAATAAAGCAATCATTGTTCACATAAGCAGAGACAAAAAGGCAAACAAAATCACATCAAGTCTGACACATAGCAGTATCATATTAAGTTCTAGAAAAATAACAACGTTGTTATTTTAAATATACTTGAATTTTGAACAGCTACTGTAATGATGGAATTCATTCCTAGTAGGACTATACTTGTGGCACTAAGTGCTCTTACAAATGCTAAGAGATATATTAATTTTTATTAGAATCAGAATTGTTCTTCAAGGGCTGTAGAATTTTACAATGATCTACAGCAATGTTTCCCTTTATATACTCTACTTGTTCAAGTTCAGAGGAAGATGGATGGGGGCACCATTTGCCAGCTGAAGCATGGGCAGTCAGCAGTGTGGCGTGAAGGAAGAAGAGGCCAAGTTCAGGTTTTGAAGTGCCTTCCCACTTTCATAAAAGCTTTCTGTTTTCCTAGCATCATGGGCTAACCGTTTTTTAAAAATCTTGTTGGATTTGTATAACACTGTTAGTTATTTTTGGCAAAGTTTGGATTTTAAAAGGGTGCTGCCAAACTGAGAGCTGCTCCCAGCTTGAAGACATGGAGACATCCCATCACCTGTACTAAGGAAAAATGCTGTCGCATCTAAGGTTCAGAAAGAAGTCTGGCAACAGAATAAATGATAAAAACAAAGGCCAAGTGTTTGAGCAAGAAAATAAACAAAGACTGAAAAAATAATTTTCTCTAAACTCCAGACCAATAACAAGTAGGACAAAATTAATGACAAGACTTTACTTTTATACTCAAAAATATTTTCTTTTTTTTTCATTTAGAGCAGCAGTTTCAGAATAAATACAATGGGTGAAATGACTTTTTAATCTGCTTTTATGAAGATCATTCTTATTAATGACAGTAAGATTTTTAGAGCTGCTTCTCTTACAAATTGCCTGCATAGCATGTAGCTTATTTCTTAATAACTGGTTAACTGCATTTTATTTTCCTCTC
This sequence comes from Solenodon paradoxus, assembly GCA_004363575.1. Classification (NCBI taxonomy): domain Eukaryota; kingdom Metazoa; phylum Chordata; class Mammalia; order Eulipotyphla; family Solenodontidae; genus Solenodon; species Solenodon paradoxus. The sequence continues at coordinate 46,189 of RJWH01000093.1, forward strand.
TATAAATACATACACAATTCGTAATAATATCTGTGATAACACACCATTTTTTTCAGTGAGGATAGTTCAGTTCCAGATGAGACTAGGTTTTACAGGTTAAGAAACAACTGAAGATTCTGTTTCAGGGGTGATATAACACATATAATTGAAAACTCCCAGCAATGAAATCTTCCTGGCATTATTTTGACAATTTATTTATCCAGAATCAAAAATATTATTTCTTAATAAGTTCCAAACAACTAAAGTTGTCTTTCTGATATCAATTTTTAGACTTTTTTTTTAAAATAAACACTACTTTTTTTTAACATGGGTCAAATATAATAATATTTCCCTAAATGGAAAAATTCATCAAGTGTAAACAAGAATAAAACAAGGGTCTAAGGGACAGAATATTCTCTTCAGTTTTAAAGATGTAGAAAAACCTGTGTGTTACTTCATAGGACTTCTAGAAACACGTCCAAAAATGCATTATCTAAAGTAGCAAATTTTCTAAGAAAGATTCAGTTAATGGGTAAATTTAAAACAAAACAAATGATTAGGCATTTAAAAAAATGCCACATGCCTATAAACATATAGGAACAATAACAGAAATCACACACCAAAGTTTAAAAAAAATCTACTTCTGATTGATTTGCTGTTGATTTAAGAGACAAAAGAAAGCAGGCATACAATTATGGGAAACTGACCTAAATAATCTTTGTTGTTGCTAACTAGCAGGGTGTGTCCCATTCACAATGAGAAGCAACAGTTTCCCTATGATGACACACAAGGTAAACTGACCTTTTTTGGCGAGGCTATTGTTGGGTTCATACTTCTCAATCAATACTTGCACTTGCTCTTGCTTTAGAGGTGGATAAAGTATTTCATTCAGTCGGGGATCTCGCTGCTTAAGGTTGATAAAATCCATCATCTGATCAACGGTAAGGTATGGTTTGCTTTTGGCACCACTAAAAATAAATTTAAAATAATTAGATTATTTTCCCACCAAGTCTGATTCACATATTTGTTGTTAGCTACAGGGAAACAAAATCCAGCTTTACTTGGGGAAAACATGCTAGCTTGTAACTCCTGTCTTCTTCTAAAAACCTTATGCTTCTTTTCCACAACGCTGTATCTCTATGGTCTACAAATATCTTTTGCAATTATCAACCCTAAATCCCAGTGCTTTTGAACAATAACAAATGCATAAGAAAATCCATAGTAAGAAATATTCTTTCTATCTGTAAAGATGAACTATTTTAACAAACAAGGAAATGTCAGTTGTTTTTGTGATATGACACTAACCTCCTGGTTTAATCATCCAATTCCTGTATCTCAATCATTTAGAGATGTACTTATTACTCATTACTAATAAAAAGCAAAGTAAACAACCTGTTTGGGGATGCTTTTCTTTTTTTAAAGTTTCGCTTTAGCAAAAACTCTCTCTCTTCCTTACAGTAAAATTCAGACTTCTCATATTAATCCTGTTGAGAACCCAAGGACAAGTTCAATGGTACAAATATTGCAGATGTTCAATAAATATTGACAGCAATGAAAATCACTACTTGAGAAATAACCAATGCCATTATCTGTGCCTATCTTCCCTTTAAATAAATCCTAATTTTATCAATTTTGGATTGATTTTCTTGTCATCATGTAGATTTCAGTATATCAAGAAAGGTTATGATTACTTCCTCATATTGGCCTTGGTGTTTTGGTTTCTTTACCTTTATATATAGTCATTAAAAAAAAATAACCAGAAATGCTTATCTAATTTCTAACATTAAAGCAAGTAATTTTCAGCTGGGTGAGTTCTTGATCTTCCAGACTTTTCATTTCACTAATGCAATCCAGGGAGGTAAAATGCTGGCTTAAGGTGAGAGCTATTCTGCAACATGAGTTTTATCTCCATCCAGCCAAGATGCCTTCCTGTTATCTTCAGCCCTCATAAGCACCCTTGGACAGCTACACACAACTACACTCAGAATAAATCACAGCAAACTTTCCTTCTTTAAAATAATGGCTGCACCTCTGCTAGAGAAGCAAGGATGCATGAACATCTCCAGCACATTACACAGAGACACTCCTGTTATCCATGATACTTAAAGAGCTTCTTCCTTCTCCTAATACTGTTCAAAATCCTGCCCTGGTCACCGTGAGTACCACTACAAGCAGAAGAAAAGTGGGTTAAAATACGCTCTCTTACAATTCGGAAAAGATGTTATCAATCTCAGGTCGAGGACAAAGGTTGTTCAGGAAAACTCTATATACTTCTGGAGTGAAATCGTCCTGAGGTATTGACTCATTCTGGGAAAGAAAACAACAGCATTAGAAAATTTTATTTGTTTTCCCCTTTTCTTTATCTGCCTTCTAGTTTTTATCTCTCTTCCTTGCCACTCTTTCTCCCTCTTTCCTTCCTCTTTTCTTTCTTCTAAGAGGTCAGGATAAATACTCAGAACGCAAGTATGAGTGCGACCCTCCCCAACCTTCAAATTTATTTGGAGCCCTTTGAGTACCTAATCCTTATTTTCTCTCTTTTTCATTATAATTTGACCTAGTTAGACCTATGTGAAAACGGAGTTTATGTAACAGATTTTTATAGGCTGCTGTAATTTGCAGTTATTGCAATTTTTGTATCTGTGTGATAAAATACACATAACATAAAACTTATCATTTTAATTATTTTTAACCATACAGATAGGTGTTAAAAAACTTGAATTGTTTATGTGCTGTTCAGCAGATTGTTAAATGAGTTTTTTTTAAAAGAACTTAGAGGTAAACATTTTCAAACTGAAAAACAATTTTACCACCCCCACCCCGCCCCAATACACACACCTAGTGTTCCTCTGGTTTAAATGTAAGTTGTAAAGTTGTTTTTAAAGGTAATACAGCACCAGTGATTATTTTCCACTGATTCCTCTTAACCCTGTTGTTTGGGAAACAATTCATTGATATAAAAAGTCACTTCTTTCACTGATTTTCTGTTTAGTCAGGTTGCCATGGAAACCGGAAGCATGTATTCAAGTCTTTGCTAACAGGAAAGACATTCTTCATGCCTTTATCCTATTTCTGGTGTGTGTTTATAGTATTATTTTCATATTCAAACCCTTAAACCAAAGAAAACACCCTTCCTTTTTTTTTCTTCCCATATTCATATGTTTTGCAATGTGCTTTTATAGAAATATCTAAAAATTGCCTGAATTATTGTCTGAAATTGTACACTGCTTATTAGTAGATAAGAGAACTTAGCTCAGCATTTGGCAAAGAGTAGTAGTCTCATATTTGTGGAATGAATTAATAAAATAATATTTCCTTTGTTAAATCTATTTATAGAACAAGAAAAGAATTTGGAGACCACCAAACAACACTGGTATTTTACATACCAGGATACATTACACCATTAGGTCTAGTTACCTGTATGCTGATGTTGAAATCAAGAGTATAAGTGGTCAATCCAAGAACAAAGAAACACCCTTATGAATTGTTTTATTGGTATTCTGCTAGTCATAAAATGGGGACGAGTACAACTGCTAAATAAGTTTCCAAAATTCACAGAAGGAAAGAAATTTTTTTGGCTAGAGGATGTACATTTTTCAGTACCAATCTCTCTCTGACTTAGACAACAGTGCTTCTTCACACAGTTTTGTAGCTAGCTGGAAGACCCACTTTACCTACACAACTGAGAGACACAGGCAAGCGACAGATTTAAAAATCAGCCACAAGAAAATATGCAATAGCACTGTCTCAAAGTGCAGGACTTGGTTCGCATCATGTGTGCAGTACAAACCTAACGGCCAGTGATGATTTGTCTCTATTGTTATCAGAAGTTTGGGAAAGAGAATGAAGAACGGCAATATAGTCTGAACCGGGTCAATTTATTCTAGAAAAGGCAAGTTATTGGCAAACTTTAAAAATTCAGTTACTTTAACTCCATGCTTGTATACAAAGAATCTCCAAAGGGGAAAGATTTTTGAAAAATCTTAATGGCATTATGTATTTCCAGATTCTATAGACTCTCTAGTGTTGCATTTGGTTAAGTACACATGGATTCCATAGATCTAGCAAATTAGAACTAAGAAAAAAGAAAAAAAAACGTATTTTCAGAGGATAATAAGAACTCATATTTGTTGAGCACTTATGCCATGTCAAGCATGTAGTTCTATGAATGTTATAATTTAATCCCTTATCAACCATAGGAGGTTAGCATGATTAGTGGACTGTTAGAAAATAGGAACGTTTAGGAGCTGAGAGGTTACAGAATTTGTCTAAGATCCTCGCTGAAAAAGGAGAGTGAGGGGCTACATTTTGAATTCAGGTTGCTTGATTCCATAATTCACATGGTAATCCAACAAATTAAATGTTCATATTAGTTTTGGGATGTGATTTATATTTTATTTCAATCTACCTCTAGTTTTAAAAAACAGTTCTCTAATAAATAGAAATACCACATTTAAAAAAGCTTTATTTTAAAAGATAAATTAATATATTGCAATGAACTCTAATGAGTAGTGTTCACATACAAATTTTATCCAGACAAATAGATGGATTATATTACAGTAAATTCAGGAATTCAACTTATTCTCAGTAGTTTTTTTTCTAAAGCTCTACACAAAAAAACTGAGTTTGCTATAGAGTATGTGAAGAATTACATGTACACTACCCATAATGAACAAAATACTTGAGAGGGTTTTCAAATTGAATTTTGGTATTAGGGATTTTAAGAATCACAGCTACAGAAATCATTATGCTTCTGATTTGGATTCAGGATGTAAGGCATAAAAGAAAAGCATATATTGTTATGCTGAGAGTAGCTTTTTAAAAATATATTTCATTCATAATTATATTCTTTAGTGAATTTTAAGGTATTCTTTAATTCAAAATAATCACTGCTTTTCTCAAGATTACATGTATGTTCATAACTATAATAAACTTTATTTCTTAAAATACATAGATTTATTATTTATCTTCTTTGTTAAAATTCAAAAATGGATGTCAACACCATGCATATACCAATTACAATACTATTTCGAATATTGCTGAGCTACTTTCAAGCTATTAATCTTTATATCAAAGGAATTTTGTATAAAAACTATTTTCAGCTCATAGAAAATTAGTGAGTTAAGTGGTTATTTTTCTGAATATGAAAGGGTCTTCAAATGTCTCACTGGAAAGTAAATTTGGATTATTGCTGGAAACATACTAATTGCTTTGTCTCTCTTTTTTGATTCAGTAATACTTTTGAACAATTAAGGTAACTGGCAAACAAGCGTAATCTCTAGAGGAGTATCTAAAGGAATGTGTTATTCCAATGGATCATGTTGGCTAGGATGCAAGTTCAAGCACATTAATTATCCCTAACAATGTGCACAAAGATAATGTTAAAAAAATCTCAACAGGATATCCACTGTGTTTCTGGTAATGTATCTATTTACAGAACACAATTGAATGTAGTTTAATGACCCCTGGCTATGAAATAAAACACCCAGATATACAAGATTAGCTACCATTTACAGAATCTTCTGTGGAGTGTTTAAAACACCTCTTGCCAGTCTATTCAGTCATTTTGCTAAACAGTGGATATTTTCTAGAACCACTGCCTTCTAGACATGCAGTTGCCACCATGATTGAAAATACAGTCAGTTCACTGAAACATTTATTTCTTAGCTCTGAAAGCGCCTATGAGTTTTAGAATTGTTTTCATGCATTCCAATTCTGTAAGCCTCCAAGTAAAGTACACTTTACTCTGAAAAATTATCTTTCTAAATTTTGTGATGAAGGTTGATTATATTTAAAAAAAAAAATCTCCCATTTGCTTTCAGAAAACTGTCATAACATTTAATTTGCAAAAGATAAATATTTTTACAATTTAAGCATAACTCCTGTATTTTGAATCTCATTGTCCTTTTAAAAGTCTCCAGTTGACATTGGTCTGAAAGCCTGAACCTATAATAGACAAGAGTGGATTGTAAAAACTCAATTTATATTTATTGACTGAGGTTTTCAGTATCCAATTATTTAGAAAATTGCAATTTAAAGAATTGGTTGATGGATTTGATTTTCTATTCAGCTTCATTTTCTATTCATTCTTCCTCTTAGCTAGATTTATAATAAGTTAAAATTTTTGGTTATTCTATTTCACACAAGATATTATCCAGGAAAGGTAAAATCAGAAGCAATGGCAAAGAAAAAAAGTTTTTGGATGTCTTTCTAAATTCATCTCTCATAATTTCTTTTTATGCTTAAATGCAGTGAGTTTTTTTTTTTTTTTTTTTTTGCTATTATTCCAACTAATAAGATTTTTTTCCAGTTTCTGGGTTTTGCACCCAATGTTTTCTTTTTCTGGAAATAGCTGCCCTTATTCTCAATGGTAGCACTCCAGTTCTCATAAAATTCCCACCAGTTTTCACGTGTTTATTGACTAGCACGGTGTCCTTAAACATCAATTGTTCACTATCATATTCTTCAGTGGACAAGGACTCACTCATACTTGCCAAGAGCTCAATAAATATTTGTTAAGACAAGACCTTAACTGTGATATCTTCCCAACACCAAAGCATGGACTAGTAGTGCAATAATAAGTTCAATTATTTAATTTTGCTTATTAAAGTCAAGTTTAAAATGCTTCTGTGGGCCTTCCCACAACTCTGCCCCATGTTTGTAACATCATCTGCTTTTTCTATCTACAACGGAAACCTGACAGTCGAGAGGCAATCTATTTTTTCTACTCTATCAAAATTGATAATAAACTTCACTATTCTGAAAAGTGTTCACAACAAGAATGGGCTGATGAATTTAATAACAACCATGAATAACTTCAGAATTGGATCATAAATTTAAGAATGTGCTCTCATCTTCATTCAGCAGAATTTGAAGGGATTATCAGTATGTTTCAAGAGGCTCCAAAGTTCTTCCTAGAGGGAAAGTGCCTTCTTTGAGAAAGTCCTCATTGTTGCTTGGATATCACGATAAAAGCAATCTATAATAGCAAGAAGAGTTGTGCATATAGTGTGATTTTAGAAATGATGGTAACAAATGGTTTTAGAGCCAGATACATTATAACAATTGAAACCTAGGCAAATCACTTTATTTTAGGTGTTTAGGTATTTTGAATGACTTGAATCTATCAGGCATTTAAAAAAAATGTGTGTCACATGCTTGTCCTCTCGTCTCTCACCATCTGAACAAAGCGGACAGTCTTTAAACCGTTTTTTTCCCACACTTCTCTCAGTCCTTCAGAATATGTGAGTATGCATTTGCAGACATGTACTATAATACTAATTTTTATTTAACTTATAAATCTGAAACTAGTAATTTTAAAACAGACATGTAAGATAATATTTCAAATATTTTTTCTTTTTCTTTTCTTTTCTTTTTTTTTTTTTTTTTTTTTAAGAAAAGGTGGAGTCACAAATGAAGATAAATAGGCAGGCAGGTGGGAACAGAGAGGAGGAAGAAGCATTTGCGTTATTTAATTGTTCATCCTAGTTGTTCCTACTGACCCTGGGCCTCAAGCCTGGGTCCTTGGGATGTATGTAAGTGTTCACTAGGACACCAGGCCATGTCTCAAATGTTTTTTTAATCACAATCCATAATCACTAGTTAATATCTCAAGGACATCAAGAAAGGATTTATTATTCATAAGTGTTTTAAGTTCTTGATAGTGTTTTTTTTTATAGTAGATGATTATAGTTTTTTAGTTTTGTTTTGTTTTACAAACAACAAGAGTGTTTTAAGGTCAAAATCTGGGGGCTGTAGGGGTGAAAGAAGGTATGACTAGAGAGGCCACACATATTATAAATATTGTGTCTATATATAGGCAACTATATTATATGTAATTGTATTTGTATGCCTATGACTGCAGAAGTTATTTGCAAATATTAACAAATAAGTCCTATGGTCTTGTCAATTAGAAAAATTTGCGAGGAGAAAAACTTGCCTTTTTCTCTTCTTATTGTATCTGTCTGAGAATATGGATATTAGCTGACCCTATTGTGGTAACCTTTTCACTATATATGTAAATCAAGTCAAGTATGCTGTATGTATTCAACTTACACAGTGACATGTCAATGATTTCTCAATAAAACTAGAAAGAAAAAATATTATCTGTGGGTATACTGGGGCTAGATACTTGAGTATGATTCTTTAGAACTATTTAGTAGTGTAATTTTAGAAAGGTAACATACTCACCCTTGATGATGGAAGACTACAAGCCTCTAAAGCAGTTTCAACTCGCTTCCGGTCTGCTGAAAACAAGCGGTATATGCTGTGAAGGAAAAGCATGAAACACAAGAGATGTTAAGAAAATATAGGGGTCACAACACTTGTATATGATACCAGCTGAAACTATTCCATGGAATCAAACCTCTTTATCATTCATCTTTATATAACTAAAAGAAAACCTTTGCCCCATGCATATCCTATGTGTTCTGAAAGATATATATGTGTGCTTTTCAAAATCACTCTTGCCTTATATAAAATCAATATTTGGAGGCAGTGGAGATTAAAAACATTCCTCTAAATGACTTCCAATTTTAAGCCCTAACACAAACATCCTTGATAACTCTGTCCCCTGCTGTTACCTATTGCTGCAAAGGTGTACATTGCTAATACAATGCTAATGACCAATAATTCAACATTTTTACTAACAAGCCCACTGGTAGGTAGTAAGTTAAGTTTGGTTGAATATGATCTAGAGCTGTACATGTTTTGGTCAGCAATTTGGTTTTAAAAAACAAAATGATGTACTGACAGTTCATTAAAATAATTTGGATTTATTGATTCTATTGAAATAATAATAAAATCTACTGTCTGGAAACCACAAGGAATGTGAGGGAGTTGAATTGCTGTCTCCTTTAGATGGGGCTCCACGCTTCAGTTGTTCTTCCTGCTCCTGGTCTTTCTCGTCGTGCATGTTCCCTGCCAGACTTAGGTTGATATTTGAGTTTACCACCCCAGCTTTAAGATGACAGCCATCTTGGTAGAAAGAGACCCCACCATCACCCAATTTTCATTCCTAGAATAGATCTGAATCTCAGATGGCCTTTTGGTTTTAGTGACAAGGTTCTCCATACTCCCTCCACCCACTTTCCCATTTGGTATTCCTGAAAATGATGTCACAGGAAAGGGAGAGCCAGGGAAATCTCTTTGAGGAAACCAGTCGCACTGATGTGAACATGGAGTGTGGGGAGGACAGGGTTACCACCAATTTCCACACTCCTGCTCAGGCCCATGGAGAAACAAATCAGAGACTGACAGGGATTCCCATCTGTGGGGAAAAGAAGAGGAGAAATTGCTCTGGCTGCTTACTTTTTGAGAGGGATGCGACCTTCTGGAGTGACTTGCAGTTTAAGTTTTGTATAGCTGTTGGAGAAGCAGAAAAACAAGTGTTTAATTTTTAAAAAGCCTTTTATTGACGAATAAAATACACATGAAAGGGCTTGTACGTATGTACAGTGTGTTGTATTTTCACACACTCTCCAGGGCTCTGCAGCTGGCACCCAGATTAAGAAAAAGAACATTGTCAGTGCAGTTGCGTGGCAGAAGCTCCTCTTGTGACCCTATCCAGAGTCAAGCACCCACAGTGAACCCCATTTCCTGACTTGAAACAACCAAGTTTTTTTGAGTCTGTTTTTGCACTTTATATAAATGGAATCAAATTCTTTTGTGTCTGGCTTCTTTTACTCAATATTCTGCTTTTGAGATCCATCCATATTTTTATTTATAATTATAGATCATGCACTCTTGTTGCTGAATATTATTTTACTGTGTGGTTATAACAACTATATTTATCTTTTCAACTGCTTCTGGACATGTGAATAAAGAAGTGGAACTTGCAAACATTAATGAGGAATGTGTAGATTGGGACTACTGCTTTCAGAAACTGAATGTGCTATGATCCTGCAATCCCATATCTAGAAGTACATGCATCAGAAATTCTTATAACCATTCATCAAAAGCATATTCTAGAATGCCCATAGTCACAGCAAGACACCTACTTGGAATGGATAATTCCAACAGAGAATGGTTTATCTATTGAATAGCTAGCAAAACATTTAGTTTTACTCTCTACAAAAGCAGCAAAATGTTTTAATTGCCATACTATGCTATATTTCAGGCACAAAACTGTTTTTCAAATCTAAGTGTTCCCTTTTTTTAACATTGCCTGGCACGACAGACATTCTAGAAATGTCTGTTAGGTAAAGGGGGATAAGATCAAAGATGGTAACTAGGAGGAACAAGATAACTAGGAGGAACAAGAGAGGGTGGAGAGGAAAGCATGCAGGATAAGTCCTTAAGGTGACATACTAAAGAGATTTAGATGATCACATAAAAAAGCATTGAAATGAATACCTGGGAGATATTGACTAGCATGAAAAGAAATTTTTAAGAGAGTAAGAAGGAAAGGTGGGCTTGAGCCTTAGGTCTGGAATGATGAGTATGTCATATGGAAAAAGAGGAAAGAGAAACAATTCAATAACATAGAGAACCACTTAACAATGTTTCTGTGTATGGCTTTGATTTAAAGGCTCTCCAATCTCTTGCACAACCACAGTTTCCAAAATGAAAATAACCAGCTTTGTATGTTGCTCATCTGGTAGATATAATTATTTTCCTTGGTCAAATAATTTTTAGAAAAGCTGTTGTAATTCTGGACAGATTGGGTAAATCTCATTTTGCTCTTCTTTCCTTCTCCTTTTCATTCAGCTCCTTCCTCTACATCCTTTCTTCACTTTCTTACTCACACTTGCTTGCTTGTCTACAAGGGTAAGAATGAAGACATCAGTCTCTTGATTTAAATAGGCAGGGAAGATACTGTAGCATTTACCAGAGATCTAAGACTCTAGAGAAATGAATACCATATGTTGCTCCTTCTCCTCCTCAGATTAATAATTGATACAACATGGGCAAACGTAGAAGAAGAGGACTCTTTGAAATTAATAATCTTTGGTTTTAAGCACAGCCACCAGTATTTGGAAGTGTCTCCTTAATGTGTGCCAAAGGCACTGACATTCCTTGGAGCTCAACCCAGGCATAACAAGGATACGCAGTTCAGAGGAAGAAGACCTTTGTTGGAAGACTTCCAATTCCAAACAGTAAAGGTATCAGTTCTCTAACATATCCCAAAGGGAAATTTATGTTTATCAACGTGAGAAGCCTGTGCAGCATAAACAAAAGACTCGCAAAAGAGAAAGGAAACTGACTCAGAAGACGTAACACCCTTAGTCATAAAATTAGAGCTACTTACGCTTTTTCCAGAAATGCATCCCTGGACATGTTTTGGGCCAGCAGGTTTGTTGCCAGACTGAAAACCTCACTTGTCCATTCCTGAAAAATATAAATCAGTCTTGCATTAGTTTAAATACTGTAGAGTAATTAGACACATGTTTTTAGCTAGGCTACCAGGAAGACAAATTAGTTCAATCTGTATGGCTAAGGTTTATTCCCTCCCGATACCCTCTCCACCCCCCTCACTTTTTGTTTTCAAAAAATGACATAATTAAATTCAAATTCCTAAGTGATTGCTTCTTTCCTAAGGAAATTTCCTTTACACATAGGTTTTTTTTCTGCTTTTAAAAATCCCTATTGGTGGGCAACTGGTATATTGCCATTTAATAATGCATTACAAACAGATAAAGAACTCTAGAAGAGTTTAAAACATAGTCAAGCATATTTTCAGTAAACCTGAAAATATAATCTTCCTACTTTACTACCTAAGTCAAAGCACTTTACCTGGGAACCTTTAAAATTCACTTATGGTTCTGGAAGCTCTCTAAACTGTTACAGATGTACACTGTCAAACACTATCCAGTACCTTCCCACTCCTCAATTCTGTCAACTCCTCATTGCTCTCCTAATATTTATCCCTTCCTCACACCACTCACCATTAATCTCATTTAATTTCTAAGTAGATAGAAAAGAGTATATTACTAAAAAAACTTGAAGTTCCATTCTGGGCAATGACTTTGACTATGCAGTGAATAACCTGCCATCCAAAAACGATTCTCTAAGAGAAGAGGATGAGAACTAAGTAGCTGATTCTTCTAATGTTTTAGTTGAATAGGCTTTCTTGCTTCTCTTTTTTCGATTCAACAGTTTTTCCATCTAGTTTTGCTATTTTTTCTGTTATTATTTGTTTTTTTTTTGCTCACTGACTTAAGACACTGATAACAAGCCAGCCTATAGTACAGTAACATTGGAGCTGGGTCTTGAGGAAGAGGGGCAGAGAGTGATAGGAAAGCCAGAAGGCATCCTAAGCAGAGAAACCTCCAGAGGCGAGCACACAGGACAGGTCTTAGAGGGAATGAGGGCTAGTCTACTAGGAATTGGAAAAGAGAGGGAGAAGTTGAAACAACAAAAGTAGAATCGGGTCCAAAGTATGGAAAGCAGGTAATGCTTGTTCAGGTATCTGGAGATAATTTAGCAAAGCATGTGATACCATTGAAGAACTTTCACTAGAGTGAAAAGTGAAGAGATCTGGAGCTAGACTGTGTGTTAATGAGATTATCTGGTGACCCTGTTGGTGATGGATTCGAAGCTGAGAAAGCAAAGAGGAGAAATTCAAGAAGAAAGATGTAACAGGTGATAAGTATGGATAATTGTGAGTAGATAAAAATAACTCATTACCAAAATTATGTTCACATAGAAAAGCATAGGAATACATTTTAATAGCTGTAAAGTAAAATTTCCTCAAATTCCTTAAAATAAAAATTTTAAACTAAATACTGACATAGGTTTAAAAATCATGTTTCTGATATAATATTGATGGGGTACAGGTCAAGTTTTAGAGATTTCTAGCTCCATGGTATATAGTACTACATAATTACTGGGGACCAATTCCACACTAGGGATAGGTACAGTGAAGGCATTGTAACGAGTTGGAGAGATTTAAGGGGATCTTATTTTTTTATTAGAAAGCATAGTCCTCTATTATATTTGGCCTAATAGAAATAAAATATGAGCTAAATGTGTAATTTAAAATGTTCTAATATCATATTTAAAAAAAAAACAAAAAGAAACTAGTGACACTATGTTTAAGCATACATAGTATTGAGCCACTATTTTAAAAATGTTATTTACCATTAAACCAACATAAAATTATGAGCTATGTTACATTATTTTGATAGGTTGAGTCATTAAAACGAGGTGTGGATTTTACACTCACAGTCCATCTCAATATGCACCAACAACTTTTCAAGGACTCAGAAGCTGGGTGGCTGTGGTGACTTATTTTCAGTGAAACTCTTATAAGACCCTTAGCTCGTTATCTGGGTCCTTTATAAAGGTAGCTGAGGGATACTTTATCACCACACAGCCAGAGTTGCTCTTTCAGAAGAAAAGCATAATTTATTTTCATTACATTCTTAGAATGTGAGCATCTATATTTCCAAGTGTGGAACATATTGGCTTCCTGCAGTTTTTGGAGATACTCAAAAGATCGGATCCAGGCTGAATGAAAGATTTGGGGACTAGAGCAGGGATCAAGTGAATGCTAGAAATAATCCAACTCTTGGTTGGGTGATGGTCTCAGCCTATGTCACTTTGGGTTCCCTAGAAGCACACCCTGAGATAGGAATTTATGAAGAAAAGTTTTATTACAAAGTGTTCCCTGAAAACACAGGGGATTAAACAGAACCGGGAAGAGGAGGCACAAGGGTGAAATGCTAAGCAAACTCCCATACATGGCAACTTTTACTTACCTCCTCCCTATGTAAACCCCACCTCAAAGCAGAGTTTTCTGATGAGAAGCAAAGGAATTGGATTATGATCATCTCTGTGCTGTTAGCCTTTGAGTAAGGACTGCAAAGCCTTGGTTACTGACTGCTCTTCTTGCTAGTGGCAAAAGGGGTTTCAGAATCCAGAGGAAGTTACCAACAAAGAGACAGAGGTGCTGGCTGTTGGGAGTGAAAACCCATGGGGGTGTTGTGTGTGAAAAAGGGATTCAAGGTGATATGGGCAGAGCACTGCTAGAGCCTGCTAGCTCAGAATAATGTATTTTAGGACATTTGGGTTCCAGAAGAAGCTACACTGTATAAAAGAGGGAATGTGCAAGCAGGGTGTGCAAATTGGTTCACACATGCTCTAAAGGAGCTTCTCAAACTTCATGTGCATACATCTCACTGATGGTCTTGTGAAAACGCAGATGTTATTTCAAGGGGTCTGGGATAAAAAGAGGGACTCCCTATTTCCTATAAGCTCCCAAGTGAGGTCTATGCTAAAGCTTGCTGTGCATGGTTCTGGAGTGGATGTGCTGCATTGAATGAAAGCTTAATAGAAATGTGGGACTTGAAGCTTTACACTAGGTTTTGGGATCAAGTATCTGCATTTATTTCAAGAAACCCTTATATTTTTTATTCCTACTACTGGACCAGAGACAGCATTTTGAGTAGCCAGATGTTGTAGGACCTCGTTTAGGGGGTATTATTCTAATCTGTCAACTTGCTTTCCAAGCAAATACAAATTTATTTTGGTTATTTGTTTTAGACTAACCAAAAAGCTCATACAGCTGTTTGGAGAATAACATGGCTAAACAGATAGGACCAGAGTAGTTTAAAGCAGTTTCAGCTCATCATGAGATTATGACATAGGCTTTGCTGCAGAATAGACAGATCCAACCCTGACGTGTTCTCATAAATCCAGTGCTAAGTTTCAGTTTGGCATCAGAGGGATGGTGCATTTTATCTGGAGGATTTGCATTATTTTTTTTTTTAAATTTCAGAGACAAGGTTCTGATTATTGCCACTAAGCTTGATTCAACCCCTGCTATTTCATCCCTGAAGCTTCTTAAGTGACATTTTCTGCCTTCTGATGAATCTTTTCTCATGGAGAGGACAACAGAGAACTACCCTAGAGAAAATGGCACTAAAGATCAGCTTTCAAGGAGTTTCAAAAGGAGTTTAAATGGCTTATTTGTATGTTACATCTGGAAATGATGCCTGTAATTCCTTCCTGCACAAGTTTCTGTGCAGTTAGTGAAAAGTTAGTGAAAAGTCTTGATACCATGACAAATACTGAGTTTTCCCACCATGTCACTATGTTAATGTACTTTTATTTCTAAAATTATTTAAGTACCATCATTCTCGGTACAGGATTTATGTGTTTGCTTAATACTACACAATCATCTGTTACTCTTCTACATATTGTTTGAATGCATACTGTGTACTGAGCTAAGTTCTTTGCATTCAATAGATTAATGATCACAACAATTCTCTAGGAGGTAGATACTGTTAATTGCCTTATTTTACAGATGAGACAGATGAGTGTTTCCAAGCTTCCGAGTGTTAAAATTATTTATGTCCTCGGGGGCTAATGAAAGTCCCAGTTTAGGATTAGATGACGAGTTCCCTGGGTTCTAGACCTCTGTGCTTAAATACTGTGCTCTCATTCATTTTATCCTAGAAATTTTTAAGGTGGACGATACATATAATTCAACAAGATAGAAAAGATAAATTCACTTAATTGTACTCAGTATAAAACATTGATTCAGCACTTACTATGGGAGACACTAAGCATTTTGAAAATGGTTAACTCATTTGACCCCTATAACCACGCTATGAAATATATTCTATTATGTTATTAACACCATGTTTTACAAATGAGGAAGCTAAGGTACAGGTATTTGACAACTGGTGATTTGAAGCCAGGAATGTTGCCCCTATAATCTGATCATTTTACCACTGTGACATGATGATGAAGTAAACTATGAACTTTAAGAATTAAGCACCTAAGCCTTATGCTGGGATGATGTCGATGGCAGAAAAGAAATGGAGGCAGGGGTGAGATCAGTCACAAAATGTCGGTCTGATGTTTTGGAACTTTGATAGAGGTAGGTCACAAATGTAACTCAAATTTGCTTCAACTAATGTAAAGAGAGATTCAGTCATAACACGATTCTGTTGCCTTAGATTCAAATACTCATTGTGCTGCAGTTCAACAACTTTCCTCAGTTCTGGGAGCAGAGAGAAATTTCTCCTGTTGACAATTCACACCTCTTAATGTTTTGCCTTAACTTACAACCGAGTCTTCTGGAAGAAATATTAGTCTTGCAGATGATTCTGCTTCCCTTTTTTACTGATTTATGTTATCTTAATATCAATGTATTTTTACTTGTTTTTAATATTATATATTTCTGCTACACAAAAAATACACAAGGAATAGCACAACTAACTCAGATCCACATTTAACAAATGTTGATATTATGCCACACTTTAAAAAGGTGTATATAAAATATATCCTTGCTTCTGCATGTAGATCTATTTCATTAATTTTAGCTATTACATATTACTACTATAGGGATGAGTAGTTTATTAAACTTTTATTTAATTGATTGTCATGGATTTTTTTCCCCTCACAAATGTTTGCACAAACTTACTTCCTATTGCCTTAGGTCATATCCGGGTGAGTATCATGGTGAATTTTTTGAATCTATGCATCTTCATCAGTATCAAGGCTGCTAATTGCTAACCAATGGGGCAAGGGTACTCTATGTTCTTATTGGCAATGTAGGAGAGCATTTATTTTCCCCTGTTGTCAAAAACGCATGTGATTATCAAACTTCAGACATTGTTTGCAAACCTGATGGATGCAGTGTGGGACCTTGCAGTGGTCTTAACTGGTATCCTTGATTGACCAGTGTAGTTGAGCATTGTTTGATCTAGGTAGAGGCTGTTTCACTTTTTCTTTTCTGCAAATTTCCTGTTTATGTTCTTCATTCATTTTTCTTTTCAGGTATTTGTGCTCATTACTTTCAATAAAAACAAGTATTCATTTAGAAAATATTTTTTGAAATGAGAATATTCTGAAATCTGTCTCTCTACATAAAATATACTTTGAGGGATATAATCACAATATGTATTTTCATATATTTATATATTTTATAAGCTCTATAATATATATTTATGCCTATATATCATTATATTTAAAATTTAATACATATTAAAATATGTATTTTAGAGATAGTTATTTCATGATATAAATAATTTTGAGTCCATGGTTACCTTAATGAAATAAACAAAATGACCAATGGGAATAATCTAAAAGCAGTTATAGCCACAATTCCTGATTTAGAAGTCTCTAATGTACTTAACTGATTTTTTAAATGTTCCTGGAAGAAAAAACTTACAATCAAGTATTTTAATATTTATAAAAAATATTAAGGTCCTAGCAATTTTAATACCTTTTAATTTATTTTTTCTTTACTGACAACCTCCTTTTGCTGTTACTGGAAATGTCATTCTCATTACCTCTGCTCCTAAGTGAGCAGCACTTTGGGATTTGAGGATGAAGGAACATTGTGTGGCTCACTCAGAATGTCACTGCCTGGATGAGCACATTTCTCTCACCTACTGGCACACATCAGAATTCATCTAGTTTAGCATTTTTCTTAATGGAGCAGTAAAGAATCTTTTCATGGTGATAGATAGTATATGAGTCCTAAAGCCTTTCATTAAAATCAGAAGGGAGTGTCTGAGAGTCATTGAATTTATGATACTATGTACAGTGCTTACAATTTTGGTAAAATTTCTGGTACAGTTTCTCTGCATTAGATTGTATAGAAGGGCTTATATTTTATATTCCAATGTTTTCATGTTTGTTTTACTCTCAAAGAGAAATGGTTGTCAAACATAATGTCATTACTAAAATGAAACAAAAACCAGGAAGCATCTTAGGAACCAGTGTTATCACTATTGGGAAATTGGAAAATCATATTACTCAAATGATGTAATGTCAAGGAAAGGTACATAATTCTTTTAAGATTATGTGATTTAAATTAGGCTACCCATGACAAAAGCACAACTCAAACTGTTAGGATACTAGCTAGAATGAGCACTGGCTGAGGGACCTAAAGGACAAAGAGTTTTATTAAGTAGCAATTGCTAGATACCAGCTAAACATTAAATCCTCTCAAGGCCAAAGACAACTTTCAAGCTCCTGAACCTTCTGAGCATGGAGTCAGCTAGACGTGAGATGGGTACAATACCAAGGACAAAAACATTTCTTGATTACAATGATGAAAAGGCACCAACCAATAAAAAAAAAAGCTAGGAGGGGAGACACACTGGCTGGTAGTCCAGTCTCAGGCACATCTGGTAGGAACTGGATGGGAACACATGCACAGAAAGAGCAAAACCCTGTCCTGAGATGACCTTCCTCACAATGTTATAATAAAATTCACATTGTGGTTTTGTGCACCCTGCCACCCCCAGGTTTCACTTAGACAAACATGTGCAGTAATAATTAGTTCTGTAACTCCACCTGTCAATCAACATGATAGACAAGAGCAGTATCCGCCCTGAGGAAGGCCTAAGGGAGGACAAGTGGGGTGTAAAATCCCCAGGAAGGAACACGTGGGAGGCTGTCCACACTTGGAGCAACTTCTCTGCTCTCAGGACATTCCATTCCTTTAATACACCTATGGTCACTTCCTTATCTTATTTTATCAATCCAGTAGCAAAATTAGCCCTAGAATTAGGAGAAATTAAGACCACTAGATTATTTCCTGTAATTGAAGGAAACATTGCACAAACTGCATATAAGAATGTAAGCATATTGTAAGATCATCAGAATCCTTGAAAGCCAGGAGAATGTTCATTTTTTTTTTATTGCTTTCTTTTTCTAATGGCAGTGTTTATTTTCCCTCTCTGACCAGATTCTTTACTAGAGCCACCAACTTCACCAAGAGCTGCTACATCTGGTTTCTCCTATCACTAGAGAGACCTTGCTTGATTTCCTGACCTCTGGTGTGAAAAATCCTAGGAAATATCTCTGATTGATCTGATTCTTGAATAATCAATTCAGCTAAGAACTCAACAGTATCCTTGAGAACTAAATCACTGCAACCGGAGAGATGGTGAATGGGAGGACAAAAAAATTATAGAAAACACCACATATATCCAATTATTGCTGTACTGTGGAAAATTTAATGGGAGAAAGGACATGTGTCATTCCATAGCTTATCTGGGACCTCATAGTTCTATGTCCCATCCTTCCTTTAAAAAGAGACAATATATTTATACTTGTTGACTTTAGTTGACTATATGAATGAATGAATAGGGTGAATGAAAAGTACATCCATGATTTATAATTTATGCCTCTTGAAATGAATATTTATGACTCCTCCATTGTTATAGTGTTTAATCACCATTCTTGGCTATAAGGTTTATAATCAACACTGTATTTAAAAAAAAAATTCCTATTGTAATTTGAACTATACTGAAATAGGTTATAAAAGCTTGAAGTCCTGTGCATAATATGGGCCAAGGAGCTCTCCAATTAATAAAGTACAGAAGCAATAGTATTAAAGCTTAGGGTATCTACCAGTTACCTAGATATGCTCTATGTTTTATGTTTTGGGCTATGTTCTGAAGAATTGTTTCCCAATACCTGTCCCAGATAAATGAAGTACTCCTACATTCAGTGGCACTCTGATGGGATAAATAAATGTTTACATGCCTGAATGCACAGTATAGAAGATGTGGGTGTGTAAAGACACCATTTTGGGCTACTTTCGAGAGTGTCAGTTCTAATGCATTCATAGTCCTTTTCCAAGACCTCTATCAAGGTCCTCTGCCCAATGGGAAATATTCATGTGGTAAAATCAAGTTAAAGCGAACATTAAGAGAGATCCTCAAAGGGAAAAAACCAATTTCCCCTGAGAGCATCATCCATGGCACAGAATGGAAGTAAAGAGAAAGAAAGATGTGTGTTGGGTAATTTTCATGATGAAAGGTTTTCAGCAATGACACTATGAGTCTCAGATGTATTTTAAGTATCAAGTGGGAAGACACCATCTCTTCTCTCCAGCTAGTTTCCTGAATCACTGCTCCTTTGTACAATCGAGAGAATGTTAATCGAGTACCCATATGTGAAATCCCTTTTCCATGGCTTTCATGTCAATCCATCATATTTCCGAAATAGTTCTTTCTAAAAGTTCCATGTCGCTTTTATGAAAAAATTTGCTATTATGTCTTCTAAGCTTATTTGTATCAATCCTAATTATTACCCTGTTTGAATCTGCCTGATTTGTGTACTATAGACAATAAGCATATGTAAGCAGGGTCTGGAATGAAAATTTATACCATTGCTCTTTTTTTTTCAGTATTTTTTTATTTGAGAATATTAAATAAAAAATGATTTTAGAAGGGAAAAATCCAGCTATTTCTTTAGCAAGATGTACTAAGCAGAAAAAGAGGAAAAATCACAATTTCTTAAGTGATGCTGCTTATCTGTTAAAAGGATTCTGTTTGACAAAATTAAAATTTAATTCCTTGAAAACTGATTAGCAAACTACACACAGGTATTTCCTCATTAGCTTGTAAGGTAACATACAGAATTTTGCTAAAATATAATTTTCTCATTTGGAAATTAATTTGCTTGAAATCACCTTCATTACATCCTCCATCTATATTTTAAAACTCTTCACAAGCTAGATTCTTCTCATTTAAATGAAAAGTGTACTTATCCCTTCGTAATGGACTCTATTCTGTTAGTCTTTCCTCTGTTATAAGAATATTCTTTGCCTTTGACTCTGATTGCTTCATTTTGGTCCATCATCCCTGCCTCTGGAGGTCCTGAAAGGATGACTCTTAAATACAATTTGTACTTGTCTTCTAATTTAAAATTAAAATACTTTTCTTAGTTAATGATTCTGACTTACTCTCATGTTGCTGATGGTTTTGCTAGTTTATTTTAAAACATGCTTTATTGGATTTCAGAATCTAACTCTGCCACTCTCTAGTTATCAGACTCACAACTCCTCTTAAACAGAAACTTGAAAGTAGTCAGGCTAGCAACATAAAATAACTGGAAAATCTACATTTTCCACCTTTCCCAGTAGCTAGAGTTGCAATGTGACAGTGCATTACATTCCAGCAGAAGTCTGCTGGGCTTCTGGGAAAAGGCAGGAGTCTCTGATCTGGGACTTCCTTTGTTTTTGCTGTTGGGAAGACAATGGCTGGAGCTGCAGAAACATCATAATCTATGAGAAAAAGGCCAGGAGACACACAGGGGCTGCTATCAGCATATCCTTGAGCCACTAACAATGCAAGACACCACAAGAACAAAAATAAAAACAAAACAAATGCACAAAAAAATTCCTTAATTTATCTAAGCTACTGCTTTGGTTCTGCTGTTGAAGTCCAAACAAAACCTCTCCGTGATGGAGTCATCCTAGACAAGTTTTTTTTGACCTCTCCTATATTCATTTACCTTGGAGAGAATAACAAGAGTTTCTTTAGAGAACTGTTGGAGAATTAAGTGAGATAATTCATATGAAATCTTATGCCAGTGATAGGCACACACTGCTTAGTAAATGGTAACACTCTAAAAAATGGTTACTTATCAAAGAAACAATACACAATTAAAACATTTACTGGGGAATTATAACAAAAGACAATGATTGCTTAGGGCACTTCCCCTTAGTTCTGTCTGTTTCTTGACAATTATTTTCAGTATTTATATTTTTGAGTCTCTGGGGGCTACTTCTATATTTTTAAATGTTAGGCTTTTACTGTTTTTTCTTGACTGATGGCTTTTGAAATTTAACTATTGCTATCCAGTTCTGATTGATGAAGCTTTAAATCTGTTGTCCTATCTATCTATCTATCTATATATATATATATAATTATATCACCCCTTTTCTTTTTTTCCCCAGGTCACCTTCACATCCACACACAACATACTTCCACCATCCCCTGATCTACTAATTGAACACTGGGGTTTAAAAACTGCATCACTCAGCTTCTCTGTAAGAAGAGATTTACCTGCCTATCCTTTTACCTCCAAGTCTTGTTAGCTTAAATTAATTTTTAAGTTGTCAAAGTTAAGCTATTTTTATTTTATCAGGTATCAAAAATCGACTTCAATTATTTGCATATAAATTGATTCTAAAGATTAAAGTCATTAAAATAAATTTTTACCTGATTATCAATGTGAAAATATACTTTTCTGTATGGCCACTTATTAGACCAGGATTATTTTACTTGTTATAGTTCAATTGCCAGGAACCACATGGCTTTATAAAGACAACATTTCTAGTGACAAGATAATACATATCATTTTCAGTTGTTCCTCCAGTTGTGAAAAATACTGCATGCTTTAGCATGACTTATATTTGCATAATTAATTTATTATACACTTATTCCTCTTTCAACCTTAATTT
This sequence comes from Solenodon paradoxus, assembly GCA_004363575.1. NCBI lineage: Eukaryota > Metazoa > Chordata > Mammalia > Eulipotyphla > Solenodontidae > Solenodon > Solenodon paradoxus. Next base: position 68,324 of record RJWH01000093.1, read on the forward strand.
TATTTTAAAGAAAGAAGTTGAAACCTTTTTCATTTATCTAATATCTTCCAGTTTCCTACTCATATTTGCTGATCCTATCCCATTCCTATGCTTGCTGCTTAAAATTAAAGGCCAATAGCTTTCTTTAGCTGTTATATATTTTCTTGTATTGTCTTTCTTATTTTCCTTTTTTCTGTTTTCTCCTTTTCATTTGCTAGTGCATTTTCTAAATTGTTCTTTAATTTTCTCTTTCTCTTTCTTTTTTTCATGTTTTATTTCATTTTTTACCTCTTTGATCATTTATTTGCTGACTTCATCGCTGTTGCTTATCTGCACAGTCTGGGTAATTTCCTTCATCTTCTCTTGAAACAGTTCTCTCGAATTTTAATCTTTACCCTGCTATCTTATTTTTGATTTCTGACAAAACTTACTTTTCTTATCTATTTTTCATAATAACTTGCTCTAATTTTCTGGATATATTATACTATTATACTGAGAATTCCCCTTGAGGTTCTGTTTCTTTCTTTCTTTCTTTCTTCTTTTTTTTTTCACTTACTCATTTCTTGAATGATTCTTGTGTGTCCCATTTTCGTTTTCTCCTCTTTTTTGCTCATTTGGGCCTCCATATCATTCAATATTGCAGTCTTTCTCAATAGCCTTCAGATATTTTGTTATTAGTTCACATTTTAGATCAGGCAATTAATAGAAAGACTGGCTGGGGGCTCTTGTATCAGGGTGTGTGAGTGGAATATACAGGCTTGCAGGCATCTTTTCCAGTTTAAGGATGTTGATGCAAGTCATTATGATGTGGTATCCAGAAACCCTAGAATGCTATCATTTTAACCCTGGATCCTTAACTACAATGCGAGCCAATATAATTCTTTTCAAATCATTGTTCATTCTACAAAAGACAGACCCTCAGCCTTTTTAACCTGGAAGTAAGTTATTACTAATTATTCTCAAGCAAGAGGAGTGTGTGGAGGGACTAGCGGTTTTGTCATACACCTTTAATTTCTTGGCCTTGTTTTCACTCTCAATTCTTACCTGCTTCTCTGCTCAGTTTGTTCTAAGTCAGGAATTTCTTTCATGTTTTTCTGAGCAGGACTGAGATTTTGTCCACTCTATTTTCATCAGGCACTTTCCTCCCCATTTTCCTCTTCTGCAGACACATTGAAATACACCATCTCCTAAAGACCCATCTCTTTCTTTTCATCACCGTGTGCTTATGTTCCTTTATCATTATCTTCACAACATCTCAAGAGAGATGTTCATTTCTGCTGTTTTGGGTTAAGACAATTTTATATTTTATGCCCCAAACAAAACTTTTCATTTTTCCTCCCTAACTGGCTCTCCATATTAATAAATACAATTCCCCAAGCCTCTGAGATCATGCTTAGCTCCCTCTTTCTCTCATGCCATGTGTCATCATCAGCAAATCTTTTGGCTGTACATTCAAATTATGTAAATCCCATCATCTCTCACCACCTCTATCCCAAACATTCTGGTCTCCCCATTTCAGTTTCTGCATCCCACTGTGGCTTTTCAACACAGCACCTAGAGAAGCCCTGTTAGAATATGTCGACACCAGAATACTTCCTTGCTCAAGAATGTAAGAACTACCCATGTCACTGGGAAAAAGTCAAATTCTTACAGTGCCCACTCTCTACAATTTGGTTTACCCATCTCCACTCGCCGCACTTCTCTGACTCATTTCCACTACTCTTCTTCCAGTTCATCACTTCCTTACAGCCCAATTGGCCCTTTACCATCCCACCCGCATGCTGCGTACACACCTGTCCCAAGGGTTCCTCTCTTCCATTAACCAGAAAAACTTGACTTACTCCATCATCTCCAAGGTTTTTTTTAAAATGTCATCATCTCAATGTGACCTTATCTGACTAACTTCTTAAAATTAAACTACGCCCTCGGCACTTCCTATCCACCTCCCTTGTTTTATTATTCCTAGCACTTGTCAGTATAATTTTCTGCTTATTGTCAGTCTACTCCCACTGTTTGTAAGTTTCATGGAGACAATCATTTTCATTTATTTCATTTATCCCTAGCTCCTACAATTGTGCCTGGTACACAGTAAGCAACCAAGTATTTGTTGAATGACTGATTGGATGAATGAATATTACTACAGAGCTTTAGGAAATGATTGACAGTATTTCAAGAAGTTCTTTGTTTTTTTTTATTCTTTAAGGCAGTTTTCTCCTTGGCGTGATCAGGAGAATACACTGATATTAAGGCAGCAGATAAAACAAGTTCACCTGCCATTCTCAAGTTGTGTCAGACAAATTTTTCCAATAACTAAACAAAGAAACCGAATTTTTAAAACACTCATCTCCTCCTAAATTATGTTAAAAACATCTATGTGCCTGCTTCAAGGCAAGGCATATAAATAAAACCACCAGGACTTATGTAGCTGCCAGATCCAGAAAACAGAGGCAGAGAAACAGGAGGTAATGTCCTATCGGTGGGCTGTGAAGTGGACAGTGGGGAAAAGTGGGCTTGTACCAACTGTAGCTTGCAGTCTGTAATCAAAACATTTCTGTGTCCTGGAGAGAAAAGTATGTACGCATGCATGCATTTCCTCCCTCTCTCTCCCTCCCTCCCTCCCATCCTTACTTTCCATCCACTTACCCATCCATCCAACAATCCATCTATTTATCTATCTATACATACGCCCTGGAGACACACACATGTATGTATTTACATACATACTACATACATACATACATTAAATATACATATATATGTATATTTTTCTCTTCAGTTTGACATTGATTCCTTTATGTGGAACCCATAAACACTGCCTAGCTCAAGACAGCTAGGAAATGGAAGCCAGGGGTGGCTTCCTCCACAATTACTACAGTAGCTATTGCTGATTCTTATCCGAGTGTAAGGATGAAATTGATGTCCAATTGTCTTTTTTCCTCTTTTTTATTATGAATGTCTCTTTTTTAACTTCTGAACTTCAAAAAGTTTTATACGGATAGTTCAAATGGGTGACATTTTCGCAATTTAAAAGTTAAGATATGCATCCTTCAACTGTCACACTCCTCCAAATCTCAAGTGCCGAACATGGGGTGAATCTCATTTTCCATCAAAAGACACCCACACTGTAAAATTCCAGGACCAATATTGCAACATATTGACACAGCAGGAAGTTGGCCCTTAAGTGTTGTTGGCTAGGGACATATCTAAGGATGGCACAGGGACATTTTGTTAGTATGAGTTCAAGAACAGCAGTGAATAAAGACCTCACAAATCAACCAAGAGGTCAAACTGCTTACATTTGTAAACAGCAATCTTTTGGTATATATATTAAATCCCCAAGGAGGTCACACAGAGTATTCCATAGTATTCCAAAGTGCATTACTGAAAACAATACATGATATCCTTTTCTTAGTCATCTTTGCTTAAAGAAAAGTCCGATTTATAGCTTTTGTTTAGTGGGCCTCAACTGGTTTTAAACTGTGCATTTCATAGAGAATAGCTGTTAGTGTTAGAAAATTCTTATCTCCATGTTTATGTATGTTCCCAGAATAAAAAGAAATGTAAGAACTTCATGTATTTTAAGGTTAGTTTACACACACACACAAGTGTTAATTTGGAAGAATGTCTAAGAAAATTCTCAAACACTTTTATGAATCAAGTTCTATATAGGGAATAGTCAGAGGAGGCTTTTTATCACCAGTGAAGTAATCCACCCTGGCTCCCTTTTCTCTTCTCTTTTACAATTTCATTTTGTAGACTATAATTTATTTTTCTTAAAAGATTCCCCTCTCTGTGGCACCTTCTCTCACTTCTGCAGCCTAAAAATTCTCAGTTATTTGGCTAACTGGAGATATTTTTCATTTTCTTGATAAAGCATGTAGGCTAGGGTGAAGGTGTAACAATTCTCTGAGAGGGAGCAAGGTTAGGTTTGGAAGCCACTGCAGTTATTGCCACTCTTGCTCTCTTATCGAGAATCTTGGGAAAATGTAGAACAAGATCTGAGCTGTGAAGGAATATTCCGGAGCAAGCAGCTTAGAGAGCTCAAATTTTTCAGCTCTAAAAAAAATGAAAACATTAATATAGGACGCCTAAAGTTCCCACAGCTTAATATTTTCATAATCAATTAGTTGTTTTTAAGGTCTCATAGGACCCTTCTCTTCTTTCCTTTCTCCCATGACACTCCTCACACACACACATTTATCAAGTACCTGCTACATGCTAAGTATTAAGTTAGATCACAGGAACACAAAATTGCCAAAGTTATCGACTTCAAGCAGCTCATAATCATGGGTATGGTATCAGATACATGAACAGATAATTGCAACAGAAAATATGCATGGGATTCTTAAACGATGAAGGGGGGAATACTCAGTTATTCATGGAAATCATGGGATGAAGTGGGAGATGGATGAGCTGAGTCCCTGATCGACAAAATGTAGGACAAAAGTCTAGGAAAGCACAACATTCTGAAGGTGTTGCAATTAGAATTTAAATGCAGGAAGAATCACAGTTATTCGGGGACTGTTGGAGCAGTATGGTGCAAGGGTCTAGTGGTGAATCATTGACACCTAAAAGCAAGGGCTATGTTTGTTGTGGTCACTGATGAGTACCTCCAGGGTTCAGTAAGTCCTTGGCATATACTCCACCATCAACAAATATTTGTTTACTATGAGAATAAATAAATGAAATAAACAGGAAAATTCATTTTATAGGTATAGACAATGAGAACAGTTCAAACACGATAAAGTTTGAATTTAAGAATCATTCTTATGGAGATGGACTCAGAGTTACAGAGAAAAGATAGGATTCCAGAAAAGTAGGTAGAAGGTGACTGAAGATGAGATAGCAGGGGCAAGGGGGAAGAGTGAAGAATGTGAGGACTAGTTAGGACATCCAAAGAGCCTACTAGTCATTTGATGCTCCTAAAGCATCTGGTGCAGATGAAGTTCTAGGAAATTTCTAGGAAATCCCAGATCATACCTTTGAAATGAGTAAATTAGATTCCCTAAAACACTTAGAGCTTCTGAGGTGGCAGAAATTACCTAAAAATATGAAATGACAGCCTCTCAAGGCTGTGCTCTGTTTGTAGACCACATTTTTTGAGAGTTCATTTATTCTGTGATAGCTACAGTGAATATAATAATTTAACATGCAGACTTCTTCTATTAAACATTTCTCATACCAGTTAAACACAACACTTAAAAAACCAATAGATTCAATTGATTTGGGAAATTGGCTCTACCAAAACTGAACTATGAGGGTCTATGACCAGTAATTACCTGCCTTACAGTTACATATTTGCAGCAACCTTATTTGTAAAATCCTAAACTGGAAACTTTTTAAATGTCCTTCAACTGCAGAATAAATAGAGAATATTATACTATTTACAAAGAGAATGAACAAATGGCAGCCACATGCAAAATATAGAATAAATTTATAAATATAATGTTCAATAATTGAAATCAAATTGAAAAGAAAGCAAATGATTCATTTGCAAAATGTTGAAAACAGGTAGACTTATCTATAAAATTTGAGTCCCAAACAGGGGTTTATTAGTAGGGTAAACATTTGGGGTGTTGGTTATGTTCTTGGTTTTTTCCCTTTATCTTGGTGCTGTTTACCTGATTATGTTCTCTTTTTAAAACCAAGATGGACTACTAAAAAAATAAAATAAAGTAAAAGACTCTTTTTCCTCTCTCTGCTTGCTTACCTACTGGACTTCATTTTTGTCTGCACTTTTCCTTTAAAAGAAAAACAACAAAAATCTGAGTTCTTGCTTACTAGCATGGATACACAGGAAAATTTTTTTCTATTTATAAATGCTTAAGAGAATTTAGCACGCAGAGAAGGATTTAGAGCAGTGACATCTGTCAATCCTCGTGCAGACTAACTGAACAAAAATTTCCCTGTGTGACTGCCATAAGGCATCTCAGTCTCAACCCACCAGATTCTTATCGCTTTAGCCCATTACATCTCACTAGACTAGATCAACATTTGGGCAGAAATTTGCCAGACTTGACAGTGGTTCAAGAACGTGTCCCCTGAGTGGGTCTATCAGGGTATCAAACTATTAGAACTAAGTATCAGAGCCTGAATCTCATCTCATCCCAAATTTGAGGGTAGGTCATCTCAATAATATAGGGCATTGAATGAGGAGCAGGGTTGGGGACTGGGATGGTAAATGAAGAGATAAAGAGATAAACTTTCAGAGACCCAGTCATAAAAAGTGACCAGAATCCAGATGGAAGATACACAAAAAAACATTTTAGTTTTCTAAATTCAAATGGGGAGGGCTTCACTTTTGCATACTGGTATTCTTCCTGACTAATCATGAGACAGATTTTATTCCTCACTGAGATTCTCTAGCTGAAGAGTGACCTTCCAACAATTACACACTGAAGCCCGGAGACCTGAAGGTAAACAGCATGTGACAAACTTGTGGACCCTGCCCCTCACTCAGAGAAATCTGTTTTCAGGCTGACCACTGTTGTTTAGGCTTTATGACTTAAGCATGTGGTATATAAAACATAAGAACTCTTTCTATGTGGAACTCCACCTCAAAAAAGAAAAAAAAAAAAAAAAAAAGCAACTCCAGAAACTTTTAAAAAGTGTAATCAGAAGAGAAATATTTTATCTTCAAATTATTTGAACCATGTTAACATGTTCATGGGCTTGATAATTAGGTTAAGTTGCTCAAAATGACACTGTTTGGGGGTTGATATAAATTATTTATCTTTTGCAATCCCTGTTAACTTCCAGTCAGAACTTTAAAGAAAGTCACAGCTTGGTGCTGAAAAAGTCGTGAAGATTCAAATAGTCTTTACTCTGAGCAATTCAATTCTCTCTCCTTTGTCACAGAGAAAATAAAGGCAATCAGAAAACTGACTCCATCCACCACATGGAGCATTTAGCACATTCCTATGACATCCTCCTCTTTCTCTTCTCTTATATATGACAGGCTTTTGCTCCTGTCTGAGCCCAGTCCCTCTATTTCTGAACTAGGACAAAGACAATAAAACCTTTTTTGATCAGGACCAGATAGTAAATATTTTAGGCTTTGTGGTCCATATCGTCTATGTCATAACTCCTCAGTTCTGCCTCCATAGACAACATGTAAACAAAAGGGCATGCTGTGTTCCAATAAAACTTTATTAAAATCAGATAGTGGGTCAGATTTGGCCTCTCGGTTGTAGTTTACTGATCCTTTCACTAGATCCCTCTGCTTTGCCTATGTACAGACATTCTCCAGCATTACTATTTTATATCAACACATTTCCCACCTCTACAGGATCATTCCGAACAGTATTTATGTACACTACTGTTTCTTCCATCTTATGAAAAAACATCTCAGATGTGCCCTGGTGGCTCAGGTGCTGGGCCTGCAGCTGGAAGGTGAAACTATGTGAAGCCCAAGGATGGGATTTCTCACCTGGGACTTGGGGAGGAAAACCAAAATAAACAAAAGTGTCCCCTTTCCTCCCTACCACCCACACATCTCCCTCCCTTCCTTTCTTTCCTACCAAATGCTTCTCCCCGCTCTTTCTTCCACTCTTTTAAAAAACAAACTAAAGAAACCTCTTAACCTCACTTTTACCTAGCAGTCTTATTTTTCTGCTGCCTTTCACATCAAAACTTCTCAAAAGAGCAATCTCTATTTGCTTTTTAAATTTGTCTCTACCAATATTCTAGAGCCCACCCTACTAGGTTGTTGATTCCACCACTCCAATAACATTGCTCTAATCAAGACCACTAATGACCTCTACATCACTGAAGTAATGGTCAGTTCTTGGCCTTTGTTTTACTCATTTACTATGAGCAGTGTTTGACCATGTCGATTGCTTGCTTCTTCGACCATTTTCTTCACCTGATTTCCAATGACACACACTTGCTATATTGTCTCCTGATTGATTACTCCTTACACCATCAATGACTCAGGGCTGGGGTGCCTTATATGTCTACCATCAGTTCCTGGCTGACCTTAGCCAATATCATTCAATGTTATCTATTATTGGATGACTTCCCAACTGAACTTCCCACAGTGGGAACTAATCTCCAAGTTAATATATACAACTGCCTACTCAACATACCCACAGGAGTATCTAATAGTAATATCCATTTGAATGCAATCAAAACCTAATCCTTACTATATATGTCCATAATATGTTCTATCTTAAATTTTCCCTATAAAGTAAGCAGTATTTCCATCATTCCTGTCTCTTGGGACAAAGTTTTGACATCATCCTTGATTTTTCTCTTTATCTCACATGCAACAAGCAATTCATGAGCATATACGCTGTTCCTTGAATACAGATACTTAAGATTCCTTAGCATCTCCTATACAGCTCCACCTCAGTTCAAGTCACTAGCAACTATAGCTGAAAGTTTTTATCATCAAATATTTTATATTTATATATTTGATATGAAAATATTTCAATAGTTTCTAACTAGCTTTTCTGCTTCTTTTATTGTTTTTCCCAGTGTTACCCATTTTGACTAAGACGTTAAGAAAGCTCATGCTCATCCTCTATTCAAAATCCTTCAGTGGCTTCTATCTTTCTCATAATAAAAGTCAAAGTCCTTCAAAAGTTTATACCACTCTGCAAGAAGCCAACTGCTGTTGGTTAGACAGCTTTCTCTGCTACTCCTTGTCTCAGTTTTGCTTACTTTACTTCTGTCCTTCACTGTTCCTAAAGTACACCTGCCAATTACTGACCTCAGGGACTTTGTATTTGCTGTTCTCTCAACATGGCATTTCTTTTTTCAAATAGTCTTAGGGCTTGCTCCCCCAACTTCTTCAAGTTTTGCTTGTGTCACCTTTTCAGAGATGATCGAATTAACCATCCTACTTAGTGCCTCTTCTCCAGTATCCTCAATCCCTGCTTCATTTCTCTAAGAATAGCTGTTAGTGTTAGAAAATTCTTATCTCCATGCTTATGTATGTTCCCAGAATAAAAAGAAATGTAAGAACTTCATGTATTTTAATCTAAATACCCATTATCCTCCAATGTACCATTTGATATTTATTTATTTATTAATTATGTATTATCTCTTCCACACCAGATACATTCTCCCCATGGGCTCCTTACCTGTTTTGTTCAATTTATTTCTAGCACCTAGAGTAGAATTTGGAACATGGAAGAGGGTGTAATAAAATTTTGTTGAATGAAAAAAATGAGTGAATGAATCTGTTCTTAATTTTATGGATGAAATTGTCAAAGGGTCTTGGAGTTTGCATCCATAAGGTGAAAGAATAGAACTGAGATTATGATTTATGAACTCCTTCTGGGATCTCTCTCTCCTTGACCCCTACCTAGTCTTAGGATTTATACTATCAATAGGGTGAAGAACCTGCTTCTTATTTCCTACAAAATGTGAAAATTGTGATCTTTCTGGGGGAAATATTTCATTAGCAGCAGTCTTATTTTCTGGAGCAAGCAAACAACCCATATTTGTTTCCCCAGCATCAATTTCTCAATATTTGGCTTGTATTTGTTTAAGTAATGAATTGAATGCTGGAAGGCGAGCTTGTAGACCACAGACACTGTGGAGTATTTGTGCAATTCTTGGTTTTTATAGTTGGCCTATTTAAGTCATGATTTTTCTCCCTTATTCTTTAATTTCCAATTTGCATGTTTAAAAATGGAAACATACAAAAGATTTTCTTTTATATTATTCTGTCTATCTCTTACAGGCCATATGGATGCTCTGTTTAAAAACATGATCCAATCCAAGTTAAAGAAAAATGGTTATTATAAACATTGTGTTTTAATTTCCACAGACTATTTGTTTTTTAAAAATGTCCTGGTAAAGGATCATGTTTCTTTAGGCTCCCATAGGACTCCAGTAATAGGCTGGCAGTGGGAGAACGCACAAATGTACTGGTGAGCGGGTGCTGATTCTGCTCTTCCCATTATTTTCAGTATTTGGGGCCTGAAGTTTTATTTCTAAGGACAACATTTTTCTTATTTAATATGACTCTAGGCCCCCAAACTGCCAAATGGAAGTCCCCAAGTCCTATTCAGTCCATAGTTGGGTTTGGGTTGACTCGTGTTCTAAAACAAGTGTTGCCAATATTTAACATTTTGCATGGATTTTTCAGCTCCTTTTGGAAGAAAATCCAAAGGTCTTTCAGCACTAAGCCAATGATCTCTAAGAGGTCCTCAAAGTATGGTGCCAGGATCAACAGCATTAGTATCACCTGGGCACTTACTAAGATGCAAACTAAGATGCATCTCAGACCTGCACTTCCCCAAAGCGATTCTGAAATACATTAAAATTCTGGAACCACTACTCCAAGGTAACAACTGGTAGTAACTGAATAGCAGCAACAACATTAGAATGATTTATGTACTTGGGTGTCAGCCTATCCACATCTTACCTCCTCGCTTCACCTCCTTGAAGTGAAGTTATTAACATACCTGCTCAGGTCCTGTAGAGATTTATGCCTAAAATACATAAACTGCCTCCTGCTGTCTCTAAAAACTAATGATTTTCTTTGTGCCAATGACTGTTCTAGGATTTAATTGCTGAATGAGCAGGTGGGATATAGAAGTATATCAGTATATTTCACTGATGGGGATATCAAAAGAGACTGGACCAAAACCTAGGGACCCAAAGGCCATTTTAGATTTTTCCAAGACACTGGAGGGCAGTTGGTTTACCCTAAAGCAGAAGACCAATGGAGTGAGTGTAAGAGCTTCACTTGAAAGGGCATTCAGGTTCAAGGCCTGCACTGGGATGGAAGGACGATGGAGCCAAGATGAGAACAGACTTGTTGGTTAGAAAGACACTCTCCTGAAGCTAGCATTGGCATTGTGAGAATTTTCAAGGAACATTCAGTCATGGAGAGAACTGGAAAGCAGTCTGGCTACCGCAGTGTACTTCCAAGAAGAGGTCTTATTAAGGTCTTACCTCTATCCTCTTTCCTTGGACCATGAATATAGCTATATTTATCATATAGCTTCTGTCACTGTTAATGTTTTCTTTGCTGATACTTTCGACCTTGCCATGAGTAATGTAGTGGTGAGTGGAAGACTACCAGGGATTGATGGTAGGAGAATAAAGTTGAGGATTGTGACTTTTACTTTTTCTCTGAACCAGGGGTCAGCAAACATGGGTGAGTCGACTGGTCACCAGGGGAGTAGGAGATACAGGGAGAATTATCTGACTCAGAGGGCAATGTGAAACAAGTCACTTATTTCTCTGGAACACGGAAGAGAGATACACCTCACAGAGAGGGAAAACTGATCCTCAGTGTACAGAGGACTTGGAAAATCATGTCACTATGATATAACATATAAAAAAGTCTGTTACCATGGTTTTACTCCAGCTACAGAAGGAAAAGTGGAAAGAGACATCTTTCTCCTAATTCCATCTTTTAAAGGAGTCACTTGTCTTAAAGAATAAATTAAAAGTTCATTTTTAAGTGATGTAAGTGATACAGAAAACCATACAAATATGGAACAATATCTTCAGGAAAGTTTAAGTCCTAGTTAAAATGCTTTAACAGACCCAAGTGATTTCTCAGAATTCTATACTACTGTTTTAATAGAGCAACTTCTTTCAGATTTTTGCCTTTTCTGAGCATCCCAGAAAGGAGTGATTTCCTTCTCTCACCCTCACTCTCCCTCTGCTCCTGCTTTCTTCTCTACCAAGGTCTCCATATTGCCTCATGGTTTATTTATTCAATCTTTCCAGCATGCTGGCTCTCAGTATTTTAGAAGGTTATGTTCCTAACACTGGAATGGTGGCCACTTCAGAGAAGGCACCCAACTAATAGGAGTTGAATGAATAAATGAGTCAGAGTTTCTTTGTGAACAATTTCTTCTGGAAGCATTTAACTTTCAAAAAAGCTCAGGTTTCTGTCAAGCATCCTACATAATGAAAGGAGCTGTCTCCTTTGGTGTTGACACTAGACATGTACACTATATGTGTACATCGGTCCCAGAGATTAAATAGAAAGTGTGATGTTCTGAGACTCTACTGACAATTAGAAAGATGGAAAGTATATTTTCAGAACAAAATGGTACTTGGAAATCTTAACCTTCTGGCTGAGCAGTTTCAGTGGGGAATAAAATACCCTACAGAATATCATAGCTAGAGAAGGCAAAACATATTCTGTAGCTCATTAATTCTACCAGGAACATCAAGAACTGCTAGAAAAATGTCTACAGGTCCAGCCCTGATGTTACAGTGTTCAGAAGTCAAAATCTTAAAGAAAATTAATGGGTAAGGGACCACAGAGAAAAGAAAAATGAATAAGCTTTAAACAAAACTACACAAAGGTTTAATACAATATAAGATATGCAGGTTAGTCTGTAACATAAAATCTATATTCATTTTTAGTAAAAGTCTTCCTGAATGTCATTGGCATTTATTAAATGTTTTAAATTGAGGGTTAAGGAATCTCATGAATTGGTTCTTTTTCTAAAAGCTGAATATGGTTGTATTGGAAAAAAAGTATTTTAAAAACACTTAGCAAGTATTTAGTATTTATTTGTGTATTATTCATCTATTAACCCAACCATCCATATATGCTGTCTATGAAGTCTATAAAATTTAACAGGTTACTGATGGGATACCAGAATAAGAACTAATGCAAGGCATGTATAATACTGTTACACAGACAACTTGATTGAATTGAAGCCTCCCCAAGTGTAAACTGGATGACAAATGCAAATAGGTAACTTAGATTTTAAAATGAAAAAATAGAATGGGTTTATAACTCAGCCTTGGAGAGTAGTTTCTAATGACCTGAGAAAGTTTAAAACTGACATTTTATTCATACTGTAATAAAAATTGAAGCCCATGTTATACAAAGGCAAGAAATAAATTTCTACCATAATCACTGATGAATTATAGGTCAGATCTGTACATCTGATGTAGCTTAGAAAACTGTCACAGTTCAAGAGTTAAAATGATTTTAGATTACAATGCTTAGCCAGTGAACATTGACCTATCGTGACCCCATAGTTGTAATCTGTGATGTGAAAAGCTTTATGAAGTTACTGATATGATATACAGACTTAAAAGTATTCTTAGATTCATATTATTAACTCTTGAAGGAAATTGTATGAAGGGTAAATGTCATCACTAGGATCCTATATACTATGAAGAAGGAAAAAGATAGCTCTTCTTGCTATATGTTCATTTCTGTGTTTTTTTTTTTAATGGCAATTGCATATTTCTGCTGAAAGCATCAAAGTTGAGTCAAAAGTTCCCAGAAGTTCATACTTTCTTGTTTGAGAATTTGTGTCTGTATTCTGTCTTATTTCTCTTTGCAACTGAAAGGCCCACTCTCTTACTAGATTAGCAGTTCCTTATTGGAAAGACCATGTCTAATTCATCTTTTTAGTCCATAGCTGAATAAACATTATTTATTATTAAGATTTCAAATTTTTATTTCAATTTTTTATTTTTCCATTCTTTTTTACACTAATTGAACAGCTATTATATATGCACGGTCATGAGTTAGATGCTGTGTGGTGGAAAAAGAAGCTTAAAAGATACTTTCATCTATTTGTAAGGAGAGGGCTGGAGATGGCATTGGAGGTGGCAAGAGGTGAGGTTAAGAGAGGAGTTGAAATAATATGCTTATGTGAAATAGAATGTGTTTTTTGCTATATTTTGCAAAGAAATTATAGCAAATGCCTTTTTCCTAATGATTTTTTCTACAATTTTAAATAGATGCCATTATTTGTAAGTGTTTGAATTACACTTCTATTTGGCAGTTGAATTATTTTTAGATGGAATTTTAACACGCTAAATATGACAGTCTTTCACAGGCATTAGCACAATATCATAAGGATACAGATGGAAGCGATAGCTTCAGAAGTTTTTATTCACCATACCTTGGCCGCTTCTTCTTGGAAAGCCACGAGGTTCAAATGGGAGATGTTAACCAAGTCAGGTCCATATACCACCGTTATCATGCGATGTTCCAAGCGCCCAATGTTCCCCACATCCAAAAGTTCGCGTAATTTGGGGTCCTGGTTAATCAATATTGAAAACAAAAGTTAGTTTACAATTGGAGATTTCAATGCAGTAGCATAATTTCAAAAACTTAGAACTAGAATGACTTCAAAACAAAGTTGACTTATATTCTTACTAGAAAATAGTATGAGATGAGGTCTTACACACCACTGTTGTTCAGAAAGGTGAAGTAACTTGTGCAAAGATTATGGACAGAGAATTTCCCATGGCACTATGCAAAGTGAAATAAGTCAGACAGAGAAAGACAAATACAGTATGATATCACTTCTGTGTGGATAAAACATTGAACTCATAGAAACAGAGTAGTTTCTTAGTTACCAGGGACTAGGGAATGGGGGAAATGGGGAGATTTTGGTCAAAGAGTACAACTACCAGTTATAAGATGAATAAATTCTGGAGATCTAATATACACAGGATGCTTCTAGTTAATCATCCTGTATCCTATATTTGAAAAGATGCTAAAGGAGTAAACCTTAAATGGTCTCCCTACAAAAATGAAATGGTAATGCTATAATTGTAATGGAGGGATTAGCTCCTGTTACGATAATAATCATTTAATAATCTTTCAGTATATCAAATCAGTACATTGCACACTTAACCTTACATAATGTTATATATCAATTATATCTCAAAGGAGGTGGAAAAAGAAGGCATGTCCTCAGTCAGCAATTTTTTTCTGTCTTATTGTAATTTAGCAACAGACTTTTAATGTGCTGTAATTATCCCTTTATTTTCTTCAATCATCCTATGTATCATATGTTGAAATGCAAATCTAATCCCTTTCCTCAACTCATTGACACATTAAATTGAAGAAGGTGGTTTACAGAGAACCAAAAAATGAAAATGCCATCTAGGCTTAGAGGAGAAACATGACCAGTTTGACAGTATAGACCAATTCACTGAGTGCAGATATAAAGGAATAGGCCATTAGAGTAAGCAAAATGGCGACATCTGCCATGAATATGCTGATTTCAGTTCTAGTCTCAGAGTGTCCTGGGATTTCAGAAACAGAGAATGTCTGTGGCCTATTCAGAGAAAATTGCATGCTTTGGGACATCATAAAAGTTGATGCATTAGAGATATAGCTTCACCAGGAAAAAGAAGTTTTCAAACTTTCTGAATTCAAAGATCAAAAATAGGGTTTGGTCAGTTTGTGGGGTTGAATGTTTTCCTTTCATAGAACAGGTCTTGAAGGAGATGAGAGATCCATGCAGAAAATTATGATAAAATAAATCACTTAGTAAGTTTACAGCCAGCTTTATTCCCTAGGCAAAGAATAAATTTGTATTCTTATTTACTTAGTCAAGTGCTGGGTTGACAGGGTCTGATTATTTAGGCCAGTTATTCTGATCTCTCTTCTGAGACTTTATATGCAGTATCCTAACAAAGAAAGGGACTTTAAAATGAGAAACAGAGCATGAAAAAATCCAAACATAACCTTTCTGGCTAAGTTATTTGATTTGGTGCTATTAATTTCCTCTTTAGAAAAAGGGGAAAATTTTAGCATTCTAGAATTAATGAAAAATTAAAGGAGAATGTTGAGGAAGAATAGACTTTTTGTGAAGACAAATTAAAGGATGATACCAGCTGTTCCATGAAGTGATTAATTGCATCACAGTCTTTGAACACCACTGAGACAAGTTTCAAAGATAAAATATATTTGATTATTGCTTAAAAATTTTTATTGTATATTTGGAAGAGAAAAATAATTATCTGAAAATTGTCATTGTAAATCATATGTTTTAAACCAGTAATTACAGAGTCCATCAATATCTTTTCTTCTACAACATTTAATAGGAAACTATTTGGGAATGAATGGACTCTATACTCTGGATCTTTTCTTTCTTTCTAGTGAAAACCACACAATTTACCCTCTGACTTTTTCCTCTCCCAAGCATTTCTTTCCTTACTTCCTTCCTCTCTATCTCTCTTTCAGGAAAGGATCAGGGAGAAATGAAAGCTAATAGGTAGGCAGGCAGGTGGAGGAGGACATACGCATTTTTAAATTTAATTATTCATCATGGTTGTTCCCCAGGGCCTAGGTCCTTGGGAGATATGTGAACTATGTCAATGGACCATGGACTTAACTAGTAAGCCAACGTGACCCAAGCATTTTCTTTTCAGTCTACGCTACCTTACTATCTAATTCTAATGTCCATTCCAAACACACTTATTAAATAGTTGGTTGATTAATGAGTGCTACCTTTCAGAACTGTAAAAACTAGGTGTGGGGGTCTGGGAGCTCATTTGAGTTGTCCTTGAGTTATAGAAACTCAAGGCAAGTAGAGAGACCCCGGAGGAAGTGCTGAGAATAAGAATTAATTCTGAAGAAGGGTTTCTGGGATTTCCTCTGACTCTATCAAACTATTCTTAGAAATAGTTAACAGGAATTTACAAGAAAAATAATCAACTCTTTCTAGCATCTTTATTTGTATAAGTTTTTCCCACTAGTGGTTGCTTATATATATTTAAAAAGCCTATTGATCTTTTCAGAGACTTGTAATGAAGTTAGAGATGGTATCTGCGTGGGAGGATAAATCAGGCTGGCAAAATGGTGATGATGATGATGATGATGTTGAATTTGAGGGGTACCTGTAACAGGTACTTGGTTTTTCAATTTCAAAAAGTTGGCCTCTATTGTTTTTATTAGAGGAGTCCTTCTGAGACTAGACAAAGAGGAAATTATCTGGAAGGACAAATAGCTATAGATACCAATTTTTTGAAGTCCTTCATAGGTGAGAGGAATTTAATGGAAACATTTCTACAAAAACTGTGTTTCTTGGCTACATCAGTTTCGGATCTGGGGCTATGAGTTGAGGCATTCCATCAACAAACAAACAAAATGAAAATAGTGGCAACAACAAAACCTATAGATAATTTGCACAAATCCTACCTTCAAACCTGTTTTATAAGGAAATTTTTATCTGAGTGTTTCTCATTGATTGAAATTTCCTATCAGTTTTAAGAGAAAATTTTACCTATTCAGCTTACTACCAGACTCACACACATTTCTTAGTCTCTGTAATTGACAGACATTCCTTGAATTTTGACAAAGAAAACAAGCGATCTCCACAACTCTGTAAAATTATTCAATTTTTGTGTTGGAGAACACTAAAGAATATAGTTCAGAAAAAAAAGAGAGGAGAGGTGAACTTGGAATTCCATATTTTCACAAAGCTGTCACTCAAGACCAGCTTTCCCCAGAGAATATCATAGATCTGTCTCCACAGTTGGAATTAACCAGGTCAACTAAGAATTCCAGCAGCTATAATTTAACTTCACTTTTAAAGTTAAGTCCTAGATCATCTCTATTCCCATAAGTTACAAAATAGAGACAATAGATCAAATAAGCTCACCTTCTCATAATCATTAAGATTTGTGATCAAATGACCTCATGTTTGTTGCAAAGAAAGTCGTTACTCAAGTTAATGAGTCCCAGTTCCAGGTAACAGTCCACTGAAGAAAGTAGACTATTTTATGCCAAGACACAGAACTCCATTACAAAAAGTGTTACTGGCAATTATGATACATTTTCAAATTGTTAGAAATTAATGGAAGGAATAGCAGAGCTAAAGGATGATTTTTACAAGAAAGTTGCAGGCAGAAATTCAGGTGGAAGGCACATAGGCAGGAAGAGAAAGGAGGAAGCAACTATTTTATTTAGTCATTCATCTTGGTTGCTTCTCCTGGCCCCAGGTCTTGAACCAACAACCCTGGGATGTATGTGGACTGCACCATGATGGACTAGTCCAGTAGGCCACTAGGGTGTGCCATAAAGAATAATTTTTACGAGTTAAATGCAAGTTTCAGTCTTCAATACTTAATATGATTTTAAGGAAAAGCTATTAGAATTTGTATGTCAGATTGTCAAATAATGAAATATTTTTCAAGATCTTTACATTTCCACTTTTGACACTGAAGTATTTTGTACAGGAAATATACTTTGATCATTTTCATCCACATGAACTATATCTTTATGGGATTTAGGCTTAGTGAACAATTTATATATTTGGTTAACTTTAGTCCCAAAACCTAATGCGATATCTCCCACTTAGAGTTATATGGATGCAACTTTGATCCATCATTTCTGTAAAAGATCAAGTACATGACAGTCTTTCTATTAATAGTCAGTACAATACTCAGAAATGAAAGAGGTTGTTACACTCTTGTTATGCTTAAGAAACATTCCTATGAGTGAGCTTTGCTGGGATAAAGCTATCTTTTTCTGAAGACAGATTCAATTCTTTTATGATTTATTCAAATTTTGTTGCCAAAGAAAGACATAAACTTATGTACAGGCTGTTTTTCTTTCAAGTCCTTGAATTTATCATATCTATATATCTATATCTAACAATTTCCCTTGGAATCAATATTTATTCTCACACTTCTCGCTTAAAGGGTTTATTTCCCCTTTTTATGAGTATAAAATGGAATGTCATTCTTTTCTTCAAGATGTACCAGTAGCTTAGGAAACTCACACAGTCAGCAAGCTTTTTTAGATATAACACTAGGCACTTAATCAACCATAACTCTGCAATATGTGACATGAACCTTCTCCTACACAGGGATGACTCGGAGGATGTCACTTGTTTATATATTTTTTCCTACAAGTGATAGATAGATGGGGGTCCTTGAATCTTTTGCAGTAATTTCTTTAGATGGAGGAAAAAAAGAATAAACAGACTATGGAAAAGGAAAGCAACTATGGGCCAATACTCAAATACTAGAAAGAAAATAAGCTCGCAAAGTACTGCCCTTTATATGTCACAGGGATATTATCCTACATGATCATTTATATTTCAATTGAGTGGTGATGAATTTGTATGATCTGCCTTCATTCTACTCACTGGCAACAGGGCAGTAAATGGGGACCTAGCCCTCCAGTAAAATTGAGGAATCTCTGACGTTCATATAACATAGAGTTTAGCTGAAGATAAACTGAACTGGGAGAGGTATGACAATAGATTAAACCGGTTTTCTTCAGTGAGGCAAGAAGATTCTTGATCTACCTTGTAAGCTAGAAGATCCCTGAAGTTAAAAGGGCTGTAAAAACTTTATCTCCCCCCTCTATTTTATCCTCATGTGCAATGTGTACATGTATAATTTATCTATATAATCTCAGTGGTCCATTCAGCCAGGCAAGTGACTTGGATAGAGCGGGTCTCCCATTTCCTCAAATGGTACCTCTTGGTAATAAACCCAGTTTGCTTTCATCAACATCCCTCTCAAATACTGGTCTTTTCAGTGCGGTGGGCAGCAGACCTGGGTCTGGTTACAATGGGAGCTTTGGCGTAAAAGTAAAGAAATATATTGGTGGAGAAGAGATAAAATAGCTGACCTGTCTATGCATCACCTTCCAAAATAAAGTGGCTTGAAGATGCCAGATGTGAGTTGATGGAACCAAAGCTACGCAGATATAAAAGAAAGAAAATAGTTTTTAAGAACTGTAAAGCTACTGTCCTGAAAAAGACTCCTCTTGATAATGGGCATATCCATGCAGCCAAAGCAGTGACTGTCCTTGGGTATGGCCACAGAGGTAAGAGAATAAACTTTGAGGAGACTCCAAATAGCATTTTGTGGTTCATTAAAAGTTTAAATGCTTGAGGCATTCTTTATCTCCAAGAACAAATCTGGAGTGCAGTTTCATGAAGTTTGAAAAGCTAGAAAGAGAAAAGGGATGCTGGAGGCATTCAGGAAGGTTGACACTCAGAAGAGGCAGAAGAGGGGAATGAAATAAAGTGCTCAGATTCCAAGGAACAAGTAAGTGAGTCCTCAAACGTGGACAAGTCCCAGGGGAAGACAACCTCAGTGCTGGAGCAGTGCTGTCTATTTCAAGAAGCTGTGTTATCTGAGCCAGGTTCTTAAATTGCAGCACCTGTGCTTGGCTTCTATGATTTTTGTCTTGATGCTCCAAAAACTGACTTTGTCACAGAGCCGGGGAAAAATGGGTTATTTGGAGGTGGTCCTAGGAGGCACAATGAAGCATGGAAAGTGAGACAAGAGGAAAGAAACCCAGTAAATGGTGTGTTAATGAGAGTCTCAACACTTAGGGCCTCTGAGGTTCAATCCATCTAGGGCTACTCCAAAACACTATGAGGAACACACTACAGGATATCGCCCAAGGTGGATTATTGATGTGCAACCTCCCATCTGTCAGTCGTGGACAGGCTCTCCTGGGTATCATCTCCCTTGCATCTCCACAGCCTGAAAACATTCCCAGGACTGTAAGGGAACACATGCTGCAGGTATCTTCTGGTGGAAGCTGGAGAAATATGAGTGCAAGGAAAATGTCTGCTATTGGAGGGAAGGAGTGACTATAAGAAATAAGAAAATTCTGTCTTGATAATTGATTTATCTTCATATATTCAATGTGATCCACATTTTGAAGAAATTTCATTAAGGTGGCCACTAGATTTAGAAAAAATGAATTGTTCAGTTGTATATAAAAATGCAAGTCCAATACGTTTTTGTGTCAAGCACCATCCTAGCTGCCCTATAGTTCTCCTTCCATTTAATTTGCAAACAAAAACTGAGAGGTAGCTATGCTTTTCTTTCAACTGAAAAATTGAAATCTGAGGCTTAAGGAGGTAAAGCAATTGGTTCAGTTTTATAAAAAAGAGAGAAGGGAGATTTGACTCCAAGACCTCTTATTGTAAAGTCTAGCCAGGTCCTAGTGTGTTGCAAAGTGATCTAATTTGATGGAATTATAAAAATAGTGCAAAAATTCAAGGTAGCATACACTTAGATCAATCGAGTCATCTCCTGTAGTGATATATTGGGCAGTGTGTTAAAATATAAAATAAGCCAAATGTCAAATTAAAATAAGAAAGAATTATGGTCTGATGGCAACACTTGTCATTCCAGGGAAAAACAGATGCTAAATGGTAAAGTTTAACCATCATATGTACAGTTTTCCTCATGGAAAGTTAAAGTGCATAAAATAAGCACAGTTAAAAAATGTCAACGGAAAAATTAGTGAGCTCCCTCTTCATTATCTAGCCAGTAGTTGTGAAACTTAAAAATTCTAAAATATAGTATCCTGTCACCTGTGCTTCAGACTATCCCTCCAGCCTTCTTTGACACATGCAACCACCTGACTGCCAAGAAGGTTCATATGCATAGTCATTACCACTCAGGTGCATGCACATCCATCTGCCTGAGGAGTAGTGCTGTGTGCAAAGTGGGCCATTAGGTGTCACATGCTTCTGTTTAAAATTCCCCACAGAGAGGGTGTAGTACATTGCATTCCCCTTCACTTTCAGGGGTGGAGTTGGTGCTGGGAGGCAGTTTTAACGTTGCTGTGCCCAAGTTTTAGAATAATGGGGCCTGTGTGTCTAAAAAAGGTAAGTATATTTCCAAGCTGTCCCTGATCTTGGTTGTTGAGTCCTTTACTGATGAGATACTGCTTTCCTACTTGTAACAGTGTCTGCCTCCTAACATGCTACTTTGGAACTGTTGGAAGCAGGCCCAACAATTCCCTAATAATGAAAAACACAAACAATGCTCCCTTTGCAGTTTCTGGGAAACCCAAGATTCTATGCTAAGGGCTTTAGAAGCACGTAGAAAGCTCCTGTGTGTCCAACTTTGAGTTCTGGTTCTGCCCGTTGAAAGTGATATGATCCTGTATGGTTTTCTTAACCACGCTATACCTCAGTTTCTTCATTGGGGTTAAGGACAATAGCAGTGTCCTCTTAAAAAGGGTCTTATAGGGGAATAAAGGAATAATTACATGGTAAGTGCTCTTGTTAAGTTATGAGCACCTAAGAAATAAATTAAGCTTAAAAACAAAAGACAATATAGGGGCATCTGTTGAACAATTTGATATCTTGTAGACACCAGAACATTTTACTACGTATATTTATATATTAACTTTGTGACATTTCATTCAAGCACTATATATAGAGTGCATATTTGGCTGACTATATTCTAAACATGTGCATTTTAATTCTATATTTTCCTTAATTTTCTATAGGAAGCAAAATTTAAAGGGTGATAAAGAACAAGACATTTCTAAAATATTCTCCTTTCTGGCTTCTGTATTCAACTCCCTTTGAAAATTAGGTAACTAATTTGTGAGCTTCAGCTTAGTTTCCATACAAGGAGAATAATAACTACAGCGTGTCAATCCAAATTAAGTCTACAAGTTGTACTGTGTCACATACACAGAAAGAATTCATGCATTTTTATGACCATTGGCGGGATTAAATTTTATAAATGTGACGTGAAAATAAACAGTGAAATTATTGTTAGTTGCTATCTATCTTTTCTTTTCAAAACTATTAATCCAAATCAAAACCACAATGAGATATCATCTCATACCTGCTAAAATGGTTTCTGTCAAAAAGACAAGACATAACAAGTGTTGGTGAGGATGTGGAGAAAAGGGAACAGAACTGTGTGTGTTGTTGGTGGGAATGTAAACTGGTGTAGCCACTATGGAAAACAGTATAAACATTTCCACCAAAAAGTTAGAATGGAAAAACTATATGAGCCAGGAGTTCCACTTTTGTGTACGTATCCGAAGAAAGTGGAGACACTAACTCGAAAAGATGTGTGCACTCTTATATATATTGCAGCATTAATTGCAATAGCCAACAGCTAGAAACAATCTAATTGATCATCAATGGATGGAGAGATAAAATACATAGACTGGAATATTATTCAGTCCTAAAAAAATCTTGCCGTAAGGAATAAGAAAGAAGAAAATCTTATCATTTGCAACAAGAGTGATGGACCTTGAGGAAATTATGCTGAATAAAATAAGTTAAACAAAGAAAGAAACCACATTTCTCACTTATACGTGGCATTGAAAACAAATCAACCAAGTTTATAGATAGAACACACTGGTGGTTATCAGACAGGTGTGTGTGTGTGTGTGTGTGTGTGTGTGTGTGTGTGTGTGTGTCAGTAGCAAAAGGATTAAAAAGTATGACTTTCCAGCTACAATACAAATATGTCAAGAGGATATAATGTACATTATGGGGAAGATAGCTAATGATGCTCTGTCATATATTTGAAACATGCTAATAGGGCAGATCTTAAAAGCTGTCATTACGAGAAGAAAAAAACGCAACTGTGTGGTAATGGATTAACCAGACTCACTGTGGGGATCACTTCATGATATAACAACATACAGAAACATCAAATCAGGCTGCATACCTGAAACAACATGGTATATATAAATTACATCTAAATTAAATATATATATATATATATATATAGTGTGCATGTCTATAAAGTGTTTTAGGAGACAAATTTTTCTATCAATTCATTATAGATAGTTGAAGAGTTTGAAGCAAATGGGGCAATTTATTTATAAACGTCAAAGTGCAGATGTGAATATGTGTTTAAGACTCTAAAATATTTCAAGATTACATATTATTTGATTTTCAAAAGTACTTCCTTGTTTTATTTACATCTTTTTTCTTTTCCATTACTCTAGGCAGACATCAGCTAAGTATAATTCATATTACATAAAGATAAAAAATGTATTATACCTTTAAAAGCAAAGGGATATACGACTCTTTATAATTCAAAGTCTGGAGGAAGTGTGATGTTTCCTTTTTAAGATATGACTAGTTGAATCTAAATAAGCTTAGCCTTAAAATGCTTTTTATATGTTACCTCTCTTTCAAAGTAAAAAAAATCTTCTAAAGTTCTTTTCTATCCATCCATTCAAATAATCCAAAATTATACATGAAAACCCAAGTTGTAAATTTATATTACTTAATATATTACAAAAAAGGCTGTATTTAGCAATCCAGAAGCAAATTCACCAAAAATTTAACAATCGACTCTCATAGACTTATCTGAGTTAACTCTGGCATATACCATCTGTGTCCAGAGGGGGTCTGCAAAAGTTAAAACTTAGAAAAGATTGCTATGCTACTGGCAAATATGGAAAGTCTCAAATTGAATAGCATTGCCCAAGTCTCTTATAGGCATAATTTTTAAAATTTTAGCTCCTTTCTGTTTTTCTTCCTGTCAGGAGATTGATTCACAATTGTTCATTATCACAGATCTCATTCCTCAGGTCTTCTCTGAGATTGTAAGAGGACCCCACTCTAAGAATTCCCTAAGAATGGTCCGCTGGGCTCTACCTGAGCTGAGTCCTGAATTATCACTATCAAATATAATAGTCCAATTCAAAGGGAAAGAAGATAAGGCAATTTCACCTCCACATTATAAGGACTCGCATTATTTTTACCTTGTAAGAGAATCTATTTCTGTAAGGATGGTCTGCTATTGACAATGTTCCAAAGACTTCTTTAGTGGAAGCGCATTCAATCTTCTAGTGGTTATGGATATTTATCTCATGTTTTTTATTCATCCAGCAAACAAACATTTGGGGAACTCTCACTACGTACCCAGCACTGTGCTAGTTGATGGAGGAGATGTATTAGTGGAAAAAACCCAGAAACTGTGTATCCTGGTGGTGCTTACAATCCAGTAAGGAAATAAGCATTAAATTAATTAATGAGTCTCTAAGTAAATATAAAAGAGAGCTTGGCAGGAATCCCTAACAAAAGTCGTGAACTTGGGGGAGTTTCTCAAAAGAAACTTTAAACTGAAATTTGAAAAAATGTGGCACGGTCTTAATCAGGTAAGGAGGAGGAAGTAGGAAGCACCCCAGAACTGGGGAACAGAACATGTAAATGCCCTGCCAGAGAAGGAAGAGAAGCAAGAATGAGAACATTAAAATTTAGTGCTAGAGCTTGACTAGTGGCAAGAAAAACAAAAACAAAAACAAAAATAAACCAACAGGACTACATCAAACTGAAAAACTCTGTACAGCAAAGGAAACTATCATCAAAAAGAAAAGATATCCTACTGAACCGAAGAGAAGATATTTGTACATCATACATCCAACAAGGGGTTAATATATAAACTATTTGAAGAACTCATACAATTCAGCAACAGAAAAACAAACAATCCAGTTGAAAATGGTCAGATGATTTTCATAGACACTTCTTTAAAGAAGATATACAGCTGATCAACAGGCTCAGATATGTTCCATATCTCTTTTAGTTAGGAAAATGCAAATCAAAACAACAATGAAATGACACCTCTTACTGTTAGAATGACTATTATTCAAAAGACTGGAAACAAAAAAGTTTTGGCAAGGATGTGGAGAAAAGGGACACTTTACACTGTTCAGAGTGCAAACTGGTGCATCCTCTATGGAAAGCAAAATGGAGCTTCCTCAAAAAAATTCAGAACAAAATTTCCATCTAATCCCATTATCCCACTTCCGGGTATTTAACCCCCAAACGCAGAGATTAGTTTGAAGAGATACATGCAACCTCATGTTTACTGCAGCATTGTTTACAATAGCCATGAAATGGAAACAGCTTAAATGCCAATTGGAAGATGATAAATAAAGAAAATTTGGTAAACATACACTTATTTCTGGAATATCAAAGAACAAGCAAACAGACAAAATGAAACTAACCCTTGGATATTGACAGCAGAACTGAGTTTACAAGAGGAAAAAGGGGTTGTGAATGGGAGCAAAGGGCAAAGGCAGTTCAATGGACAGTGGTGGAGAACTGTTAGAAATTTAGTGGTGGGTGTGGTGTGTTACATATTTGATGAAAAGTGAATCTGCACATCCAAACTTACATAGTTTGGTAAATTAAAGTTACCTTGAGTGAGTGTGTGTATGTGGTGTGTGTGTGTGTGTGTGGTGTGCGTGTGTGTGTGGTGTGTGTGGTGTGTGTGTGGGGTGTGTGTGTGTGGGGTGTGTGTGTGTGCTGAGGAGCTTGGGTAAAACAATCCTGACTGATAGGCAAGGTATCAAACTATGGGGTCTGATCTGTCCTTGTTAAGGAGTTCTAAGTCTCATTTAATGGTTTCAAGCAGAGGAAGGATGTCATTTGCAAGACAAATTGGAGGGCAGTTCTCTGCAGCATTTCAGGAGGTAGAGGCTAGTGACTTTAACTATGGCTATAATGATGGAGCTGGACAGATGTGAAAGATACAGAAGAGGCAGTATCAGTTTGATCTAATGTTTGAATTGGGCATTGGGGCTGAAGACATGGACATGTCAGCATACCTCCCAGGTCCTGAACAACTTAGAAAAAGGTGCAACTACAAGAGAAAGGAATGCTTGGAGAAGTACCAAGTTGGGGAGGGAGTAGATGGCATGATCATAAGTTTGGCTTTTAATATCCTGAGTCTAGGGTGCTTTTTTTTTTAATTTTTAAAGGAAAGGTGTAGGAAACATGAAGGTGAACAGCAGGCAGGGAAGAAGAGAGAGGAGAAGGAAACATTTTTGTTCTATTTTTATTTAGTTGTTTACACTGGTTACTTCCCCTGGGCCCAGGACTTGAACTCAGGGGTATGTGGCCTGCTCCTTGGGAGGCGACGAACTCAACTGCTGCTCCACCAGGGTGTGCCTAGGTGCTTTTGAGGCTATTCCTACTTGCAGATCATAGATCTGATTGCAAAGGTTTTATCTACCGGGCAATGGCTGCAGAAAATAGCACCTCTGGCTCCATTTTATCCTGGATAGGATTATCAATACAGTACAAGCAGCAGGCACAGCAAGATGTCAGGTGGATTCGGCTTTCCTTTCTCATGGATTTCAGGTTATTGTTCTTTAATCCCTTACATATTTTTCTTTTGATTCCCAGCTAAAGTCATTTGATATTTATCAAAAGGCAGCCCAAGAAAACCAAATGACATAGGGACATTTCTAGAACAGCTGTAACAGGACTTAAAAAGAGATGCCACATTTTGGGTAAGTCCACAGAAAATAGAAGAGCATACAGATTGGAATAGTATGCAGCGTCATAAATAATGCTTATGAGGAATTTAAATAAATAAGGTACAATGCTTACTGTATAAATTAGGCGTAAAAGGTAGACTCTTCCTCTCTCTCCTTTCCTTTCTAACACTCCCCTCAATTTATTAAGCACCTACAATATGCTAAGCACTAAGCTAGATCCTAGGAACACAAAAGTGACAAAGTGTATTATCAAATGTTTATAAACATATACATGTGATGTTAACAGTATGCAACTATGAGCACAGACTGCTAAGATTGCAAGGAAATACAATAAAAATGTTAGTAGTGCTTATTTCTATTTGGTAGGATGACAGATGATATTTTTTCAGATGAAAGAAATGTTTGAATATGAAGACATTGTATACTCATAAAATTCAAGTAACTTAGAAAAGTATAATAAAATTAAATTAACCCTGAATTACATTATACAGAAGTTGCCAATGAAAGCATACTGAAGAATATCCTTTTTGACCAGTGCTGTCTAATAGAAATTTCTTGTCTTTTTCCATATAAAATGATATCAGATTGTTATTTATAGAAATAAAATAGGACATTTTAAAAGTTCATTAAAAATGTTCATTACATAGATAGTGCATATAAAATATTAGTAATGATATTTTATTACAACATAATATTTATCAGGTACAGCACTGGTTTAACAAGCATTAGCACTGCATAACGTTGAGAGTTGACCAATGAGAAACAATGGCTTAAAGAAGTTGAAGGTCACACAGATTTTCAGTAGTGAGCAAGATTCCAGCACATGGTCATCTAACAGAACTTTCTCTGATGACAGAACTGCTCTGTATCTGTGCTATCTAACCACTAACTACGTGTAGATATTGAGCATTTAAAATGTGGCCAGTGCAACCAAGGACCTGAGTTTTCCTCTAATTTAATTAATAGCTACATGAGGCAAGTGGCTAGCAAACTGAATAGTGTAGATCTAAATCTATCTCTGCATAGACACACATACACAAGACAATTTTATATAAATAGAATCAAACTGCATGTATTTATTTTTAACTTTCCCACTTATCAATGTATTTACGCAATGTTTAAGAATAAAGGATCTCTCTATGTATGTATATACATGCATGTATATGTATGTGTATACATACATACATACATACATACATATTAGTGGGTAGACATGAAGGTGAGCAGGTAGATAGGCAAGGAGAGGAGAAAGAAGC
Organism: Solenodon paradoxus; assembly: GCA_004363575.1. Lineage (NCBI taxonomy): Eukaryota > Metazoa > Chordata > Mammalia > Eulipotyphla > Solenodontidae > Solenodon > Solenodon paradoxus. The sequence goes on from RJWH01000093.1 coordinate 96,281, forward strand.
ATCTTCTAGGACATCAGAGTGCACATGGCATATATTATCTTTTTAAGTTATTCTGCATTATTCTATTACATGGATGTACCATAATTTAACTCATCTCTCATAATTGCACTGGTTTTACACAATCAATGAACATCTTTGTATGTATATTAACAAGTACTCTGATTTTATGTGTTTTAAAATTACAAAAAGTAAACATCTCTTTGTTCATAGGCTATTCATATATCTTTTATATCACAGACTAGTTTTTGACGCTGTTATTCCCATATTCTAGTAGAATATTTCTCTTTTTCTTTCTGATTGACAATAAGACTTTTTTTTCATTGACTCTTTGCTTGGCATATATGTTGTAATATTTCCCTCAAATTTATCATTTGTCTTAATGCTTAGCATGGTATGGTTTTCCCCTATAGAAATTTCAAAATTTTCAACATCCAAATCTATCAGCCTTTTTTATTATTTTTTCTGATTTATTCTCATGTGTGAAAAGGTCTTCCTTATAAAAATATTCAGTTTACAAGTTTATTTTCTCTTCATCTTTTATGTACTTTGCAAATGTTTACAAAGATCATGCATTTGCAATACATTATTATAACACTGAGAAGAACATAAAAATAAATCGTTTTTTAAAACAACTAAGTTAAATTTTCTTTAAACTAGAATGGTGCTGACATGTTCTTTTTAGTCTATAGAGGGGGATTTAAAAATGCTAGACTTTAGGGGGGAATTTTATCATATTGACTGAAGGTTATATACTAGCCCCGAAGGGAGCCAAATACTAATCCGTGTTTTGAACTTCTCCTTGTGAGTTGCTAACAACACTCACAGGTATGAGCACAGCTAATGTCCTTGAAGTCGGTGTCCAAATGTTGATCATTGCTGAATTTATCAGTTCCAAAGGACCTTGATATGACTCTGCAAAAGTTATGCTATAATATTTGAATACTTGAATAAAAATACTATCATTAACTTCATTGGTATCCTTTTACATGATTGATGTCTTAACTACGTGTATGACACTCAACTCTGTAACACATAAGGGCAACTACAAATTCAGCACAGGGTATATAGTAATGGACACTTCTTGAAGACCCTTTAAACATATTTTTAGTGCAATACGGAGATGTAAATATGTGCAGTGAGCCAACTTTCACAATCCCAAGTTCTATTGCTTGATGGTTATTAGATAGAAAACAACATGGCCTTGTATCCGTGCATCTCATGTCCAGATCTCCCTCTGCTTGACTTGTCATATTAAGCCATAGCATTTCAAGAGACACATTTGAATGTGATCACCCATTTAAGATTCAAGTTTCATCCTAGAAAGTCACTGACATAATAAGTCATTGACATAATAAAGTCATAATGCCACTGAGATATGTAAACCAATGGGTAATAGGACCTTCTAGTAAAATCTCTGGAATTCCATCAGGATCATGATAGAACCAATGGGTAATAGGACCTTCTAGTAAAATCTCTGGAATTCCATCAGGATCATGATAGAACCGGGTATTTTCGGGTATAGGAAAACAAGACGATGAGAAAATGGAAACTGTAAAGCTATCATGAATTTGATACAGGAAGGACAACTAGGAATAATTTATATACCACTATTTCTATAATGTGCCTATCAAAGAAATGGCAAAAATTAAGCCTTCTTAATCTTATTTCATAGAATTCCAGAAAAAGCTCTGAATATTTACTTAAGTAACTCTTAGTATAAGGACTGGTTCACCTAGACATAAAAGAATATTCTGGGAGCTGTGCACATACCATAAAAATAGTTATTTCATGTAGTCCTTCATTTTTATATCCATTTAACAAACTCTATACTTATATTTCCACTCTGTATACTAGGGTTCTATTTATAAATGAGGCACAGTTTTTGCCCTCAAGGTTCTAATAATCTGGCTGAGTAGAAAAATAGATAGATATTTTGAATAAAATGGGATAAGTGTTTTTGGAGTCTAGGAGGCAGTCACTTAATTATGTTTAAGAAGGTTAAAAATGGTGATCTGTAAAGTTATTTGATTTTCTACAGGGAAAACTGAGTGTAACTATCCTCTTAAGAGTTTGCAAACACATGAATAGTGCAAAAGAATTGTTCTCAAAATTCCAGTAGAAACACCAGGACAGTTAATCAAAGAGTTGTTAAGTATTTCCTGCACGCTCAGCCATCAACTCCATACAGTGTATTTGGCCAATAAGATTTCTTCTAGTTCATGTTACTAGTCCTCCTTATAATCCTGGCCCTCATGAAGAAGTTGTTTTTACAGGTTTTAAAATAGTAAAACATATGGAGGTCATGGTTTTGGAGATTAAGGAATTCATAATTCTTTCATTATTAATCTACTGAGTCTTTTAACATTTTTAAAAAGTGCAAGTTGACAACACAAGCAAACTGATGTGAATAAACTGACTATAATAGGAAACTTTCTTGGTGACCCCTTTGCTGAAAATGCAGATGTATGTTTATTTTCATCTTTATTTAATAACTTTTAACATGAAGGCTTAAACTCAGCAAAACCAAAGTATTTCCTTGGATTTCATAACTCAGAATTCAAGAAGACAGGGTTCAATGGGACCCATTTTACCCTTGAAAACACAAGGGTTTTTTCCTTTAAAAATAGATGTATATTCACTTAGTGGTTGACACAGTTGTATGTGCCAACCTCTCTTCTACTCCTCTATTTCATTCTTTTTAATTTTATAAATATATACATTCTTTATACATTTATTTGCATATAAATAAAAGCAAATAAAAGTGAAAAACTAAGTATATATTTTATCAGTGATATGGAACCTAGAATGATTTTTTTCTAGAAATCTTGTAAAAACATACAGAATATTTCTTAGAGGCTTCTAGTTTAAGCATTTAGATTTTTTCTTTAAACTGATAAATTTCTTACATTAAAATACACTTACTTAAAATAAAACATCATTTTATCATAGTGAAGTTTGACCCAAACATCAAAGTATATTAAACACACACACACACACACACACAGACACACACACACCCCTAAAAATGACTCATAAATTAAAATATAAGAGCTAAAACTGCAAAGATCTTGGAAGAAAACAGGTGAAAATCTTTGTGAGCTTAAGTTAGGGAATGATTTCTTAGATAACAAGAACACAAGTAACGAAGGAAGAACTAGACAAATAGGATTCCATGAAAACTAAAATCCTCTAGCTTTGAAGGACGCTATTGGGAAAATAAAAAGACAACTGACAGAATGATAGAAATATCTATAAATTCTATTTAATATGGAACTGATAAGATATAGTGCTGTTAGGAATGTAAAATATGTAGTTACTCTGGAAAACTGTTTTTTAGTTCTTTAAAATGTTAGTTACCACATGATCCAACAATTCCACTTCTAGATATATATCTAAGATAATGTATATTACATTTACATGAAACATGGTACTTGCACATGGAAGCTCATAGCGAAATCATTCAAAATGGTCCAAAAGTGGAAACAAGCCAAATGTCCATTAGTTGATGAATGCATAAATAAAATGTGGCATATCTCTGTAGTGGAATAATATATAACAAATAAAAGCAACAATGTACTGTCACATACTACAACACAGGGTCAATCTCAGAAATATGCTGTGTCAAAGAAGCAAGTCACCACCGATCATATATATTCTATGATTTCCTTTACATGAAATATCTAGGTAAGCCAAATCTATAGTGATGGGAAGTCGATTAATTGTTCCAGAGTCTAGGGGGTACATTAGAAGGGGAGCAATTGCTAATGAACACAGGATTTCTTTACAGAGTGATGAAAATATTCTAAAATTATATAAATGGTGATTGACTGTATAATTCTGAATATATGAAAAGCTACTAACCCATACATTTTAGAAGGGTTCTTTTATTGGTGTGTGAATTCATGTGTTCATCCACGTGCCCAGAAATACTTGTGAATCCTGCTATACAACAGATTATTTTATGTGTCAGAAGACTTGGGTAAATCATGGAACCCAGTGGTTTTGGAGAAAAGTTCAAAAAATTTTACTCTCTTGGAGGATGACTGAGTTTTCTTAACCTAATGACAGGTGGTGAACTGAAGAGAAAGAATTAATACAGAATAGGCTGACAGCATACAGGTATTGGATTCCACGTTAAAATACACACAGCTTTTGAAGGACACATATAGCCTGGTACAATGATTCTCTGACCTAACCTTATTTCTCTCTGGCTGAGTCTCATCATCTCCACATCTTCCGAATGCTAGGAAGTTTCCAGACTATTAATCTCCTCATTCGTATGCTCTAAACCATACATATAAAAGCTTGAAACGGATGTAGCTTTTGTGGGGAATGTATAGTTATGATATTAGTCAATAGGAAATCAGTACCAAATTCCCAATGGCTAATTCCCAATGTTTTTGTTCAACTGACCTGCCTGCAGTGTAAATGAGTGAAAGGCAGTGGGAACAAAGTTGGGGGAAAATGACACTTTCGAGTCAATAAAGCTTTTCCTATTTAGCAGGAAATAAAAGAAAGACATTTAACTTTCTCTCAGCCCAAAAGCCCCAGAAACACTGGAACTAGTTATTTTAGGGTACAGTTAAATTATAAGGTTGTATCTATGTCTCAAAAACATTTTAGGAGCTAATGATACTGAATTATATAATCCATCACTGCTGTACAATTAATTGAAAATTGCTGCAGTCCTTTCCTTATGCAAAAATAAGAAGTGAATTATTTCAGTATCAGAAAATGTAAATAAAACAAAGCTATTTGTAACTCCACATTGTCACATCTCATATTTAAAATCTGTATCCTCATTCATTCATTTATTCATAAAACATTTGAGTTTCTATGTTGTGTGTGTTACTATGCCAACTGACTCATATTTGTATTTTTATAAAATACATTTATGAAAAATTTTATAAAAAGCATTAATCTCCTATGCAGAAAACTATTCTATAAACATAAGTGTCATTTTCTAAACACCAGGAAATATCTTCTTATTCAGGCATATTACAAACATCATATGTTGATGTCAATCTATCTAATTTAGGTAAGCATGATAAAGTGGTTGTTGAGCTGAAACAAGTTTACTCTGTGGGCATACCATTTTCTTTTAAGCCAGAGAGGATTACCAGCTCATTTGAGGTCATTTACTACCTTGAGTAAAGAGAACAATTTATCAACCACATGGTAGAGCCCAAAATCTTTACAAAATCCCAGAGCTCATTCTCAAAAACATTTTAAATTTGCATTAGGGTCCAGTCTTTGTGAAAATTGAAGCTTCTGAATAAGGTACAGGAAATAAGTTTACTTCTCTCTCTAGCTATTTTAAACATAGACTTACGGAGATGTTTATTAAGTGGAAGCATAAGAACATTAAAGGACACAGAATGGATTAATTTTCAGTGTATATCTTAACATACATATATATTCTAGCTACATTTATATCCAAATTAAAATATTATCATTCTCTAATCTTTAAAATACATGATTTTTAGAATCATCCTAACTGCATGCATTCATGTATCCACTCATTCATTCAAAATATATTTTATGGAGGCAAATGTGTCAGGCACATATGACCAACATATGTGATGCTGACATTGTAGAAGAACAATAAACAACAACTATAACAGACAAGAAAGCTTCAGAAAGTGATAATTCTATGAATAAAATGGGAGAAGGTGAATAGTAAAATGATGGAGGTAAGGACGTAGACGGAGGGAACCATGTTTCAGAATGCTGACAACATGAGGAAGAGCCACACAACAGTTTGGAAAAGAATGTTCCAGGCAGTGTTAATACCCTGAGGTGGAACAGCATTTATTTGTTCAAAGAACATAAAGACTAAAGAGAGAAGTCACGTGAGTTCTTCTAGGGATGGAATTTGACTGCACTTTGAAACACAGAGACAAGTTGTTGGGTTTGATGCAGATAGTGACATGATTTGATATATGTTTTTGGAAATGCACTTTTCCATGCACACTAGTGGAGTTGAGGAGGTCAGTTAGCAATATGTTTCACAATCTGTTTCACGGTGGTTGGATTAAAGTTGAATCAGTAGAGAAGGCAATGGATAAACTCTGGCTATGATTTGTACATGGAAGTCTTATGTCTTAATGAGGTTTTTCTATATCCTTGTTATTTGAGAGAGAAAATGAAGGGTACACAGGTGGAAATGAAGGCACTGAGAAGTTAAGTAACTTGCTATGTTTTGTATACCTAGTCTGATGAACCTATTTTCAAATACATGGAGAAAGTGTTGCATTGTTCAATGAGTAGTGAAGAAACATTTTTAACTATTTGAAAGCAATAATTTCAATATTCTTGCCATTGTACAAATTATAATGATGTTCAAATAAAGTTAAATGTAAACAACAAACCATGATGATGAATCCACAGGTCTATTTTTAAAAAAATTTTGGAAGACAATGCTTTGAAAGAGAGTACTGAACATAGAATAGATGCTGAAATCACAATAAAAAAATATGACAAAGAGAAATTCTTGAAAGACAAAGATTAGTGTTCTGAATATGAACAAAGAGTTTGAAAACAAATATAATGAAAAAATACTCAAAGTACACAAATATGTAGATGCAAAGATATTAACTATATTGTACGTAGATACCTTAATGAAAAACTAGAAGCAATCAGATATTCTATTGTGGGGAACTAAACAATTAGCCAAATATTTAAGTCCACAGGCAGAACACTATATAGCCCATAAAATAGTATTGATATTGTAGACAACACTTTATGTCAAGGGAAATATGATGTGATAAGAGGAAAACAGTTTTTTAAATGGAGTTAGTTATATGTTATTGACTATGGTTGATGCAGGCATGTCTGCATGTGTGTACATATGTGTGTTTCCTATATAGATATATACTCACAAGAAACAGCAGATGTTATTTCTCAATTATGAGGATGCAGGAAATTTTTGCTTTTATATACGTATTTTATATTTTTCACTATTCTACACTGTTATATAGTATGTCTATAGTTGGGAGGGGGCCATAGGGTTATATAATAAAGTAAAATGTTATTATAAATCTTAATTGATTTTTGCTTTCTATATTTTATGAATCTTCATAGTATTTTATTTTTTCTGGTATGTTTGTTAAAAAAATTCCCCATGAGATTTATAACAAATATGATCACTAGCTAATAAGTCCTCTAACCACAAAGGACAATTCTTCAAGACCTTTGTGTTGCACAAAGTTAGGGGACCTTAGCTCATACTTTAAATATAAAATCCTATGTTATATTCCACAAGCAGTGAAACTCTACTCATGGAATACAGTATGAATGGATACTTGAATTGCGTAACTAAGGGAAAGAGGGCTCTAAGACATTTCCTGAAATTTACTTTTAAGTTTGGTTTTTATTCTTTCTGCCTTTTAAAATAATCCTTAAACTCTGACAGTTATAGGCAAGTTGTTAGTAGCTGAATGTTATTGTTTGGCTCCTTAATAAATTTTAATCAGAAGCTTTCTGGAGAGGCACTCAACTGTTCAGACTAGCACTGAAATCACAGTTTTATGAATACTGTTTTCCCTGTATATTTGAGAAACTTTAATAATCATATAATTAACACATATCGCACATTTACCATCTCTTTTACAAGTTGTGGTAAAATTCACATAATGTAAAACTAACCAGCTTTATGAGAGAAGAAAGCAGTAGCATTTAGTACATTTACAATGTCGCACAACTTTAATCTAGTGTCAAAACATGTTCGACACTGAAGAGTAAAACCCAGCGCCCATTAAGCAGTTGAAGTCAATTCTTTTCACCTGTCCAAAACAAAGGATCAAAAAAGTGGAAGTTGCTAATTCTAAGTGGTTGAACTATTGGTTAGCATCTAGTTGAAAGAAGTATCTATAAGAGTGGTCATTACCTTTAGTGTATATCAAAGTCAACTATAGGGTTTGTTAAAACACACATAACTGGGCCTCTGGCAGAGGTCTTGATTTGGCACAGTGGAATCTAAGAATCTGTACTTCCCACATGTTCCCAGAGAAAGCTGATGCTGATCCTCTCAGGACCACATGTTGATGACTAATGGTCTGTGAGAGCACATCAGCAGACTTGAAGCACTGAGTGTGGGCTTGAGATCCCACTTCTCTGTAGAGAGAGGATAGGGCCCATTTGGAGCCAGCTGGCAATGCTAAAACCCAGCAATGGGGATTACTCAAAAGGTTGTTTGAATTGCATCTTGGAGTCCCACTTCAGGGGAAGTGCAAATGTTAACTTGATTTTAGATTAGAGCCACTTTCAAACCTTAAACATTGGGCTTAGCATAGAATTAGCAGACTGAATATAGAAGAAGGGCATGTGATTTCTGAAATGTATTTTTAGTGGCAGGTTTCCTTTTTGGACAATGAACAACATTAGAAAAAAAAAAGAAAAGAAGAGAAATCTGGAGCATTCCTGTAACAGCACACTAAGGGGTTAAACTTAGGGTGAAAATCAGATTTCATCCTGTGTTTCACAGACAGTGAATTTATCTTTTACAGCCTGAGAGTTCTTGAATTAGTGCAAATAAACGGCCCTGCTACACAAACAATGTGATATTTAATAATGAGCACTGTTATGTTTGGGGCATTTTGAAAGCAAGGTATGCTGATGATAAAACAAAGCAAAATACTGGATACTGGACCCCAACAGAGGGGCTTTTATGGCCTTTGGACCATAGCTCTTTATCATGCAACTATTTAGACACATTTCTATTGCTTGAGAGGAACAGGAAAAGTTCTCAACTAAGATATCAGCTTTTAATGATGCATTCAGTTTCTCTTACTTTCATAAAGCATAGAAATAAAACTTTTTCTTTTTTAAAGAAAGTTGAACATGTTTGACATGGCTGTAATTAAAGCAGTTTAACTTGCAACACACAGGTTTTTGAAATCTTTAAGAAAATAGATCAAGATAAGAACAGTTAAGCATAATTTCGAACACTCCTTCAAAAACTCACTCTTCTTGTCCTTTCCAAAGCAGGAAACTTCTTCGTTCCTATTCTTTGACCTGAAGGTGTTCCTCTTTATTAGGATATTGGGGAATTTGATTGGGTTTCAGCTAGGATCCATAACCTCTGGTTAATTGTCAAGTATTATACATTTTGTGGATGAAATACATTTGGACAGAGATAGATTAGTCTATTCACGTTAATTCACCATTGACATTCAGTTTTAATTCAATTTTCAGAAGTGATGATATTCCTGGCATTTCAGTAAGTCTACTTTAATTAATATCTCTACTCCTCTCTAAATACCATTTCGTACTTTATGTGCCTGCTTTAAATTAAGGCAATTTAAAGTCTGTTGTAAGAACCACTTTTCTGGGAATTCCAAGGGTGAACCTTGATTTAAAAAAAAATAAAGAAAAGGAAATAAAAAAAAGAAAACTTGGCATCTCCTTTCTATAGACCATCTTTATGGATATTAGAAAATTATACTTGATCTCTTATGATCAGTGTTCAAACAAGTCATCACAGAACTCTAATTCTTTTCTGATTCAGTCTAGAAAGGAAGTGCCCTACATAAAAATGCACTACATGACATTAGATGAACTTCAGATAGCTATAAGCCTGAACCCTTTGAGGTGTAGGGGCTAAAACAGTGCTGTTTGTGGAGGTAGGAAGGAGGAAGCAGGATAGGAGGGAGAAACAGAACTGGGAAAATAAACAGTGATCAAGCTTTCTGAGCCAGCCTTGACCCAAAGGAAGGGGAGATCACATCAATTAACATCAGGTGATTTAGATGAATTTTACCTTTCAAACTTGGCTCTCTATCAATGTCTAAAAGCTTTCTAACAAATATTAACCCTCCATATTATTCAGGTACAAAGTAAATTTGCTCAGAGGCATTTTAGTTTAGGGATAAACAACCTGGGTGAGTCCGGTTTTGTCATGCACAAGTACACCAGTGAGGGCTGTTATTCAAGTCTCTGTTTCCTCGTCAGCACGGGGAGGTCAAAAAGCACTTGCCTCAGAGGTTTATGGCTTAGAGTAAGTGATTAATGCATATTAAATACAGGAAGTTCTTACTAATAAAGCAATGTTAGTTTTTAACATTGCTTTTGAAAGGATGCCTTCTTTGACCTAACTCTACGCAGCTTCTTCTGAGCCGCTAAACTTTGACCTTGGTGTCCTCTATAGGACCTTCATTACCCAGTTGTAGCAAGAATGTTGCTAAGTGAATTAGAGAAAAGTCTCCACCCTTAATAGCCAGTCCTTCTCAGTATTAGATCAATTCCTCATTCCCTTCTCTTGAATCTGGTATCTCTTGGACTACCTTTAGCAAGAATCCTGCCAAGATTCATTATAGCCAGCAAACCCCTTCCCCTTGACTTTTCTTCCCAGTAATTTTCCATTCATTCACACACACACACACACACACACACACACACACACACACACACACACACACACACAGAGCTTCTTAGCTTCAAACCCTCATTTGTCCTTGTTGCATTCCGAAGTCAACCCAGTTCTTTCCAAGGTTCTCCTTTCTCCTGTTGCAATAGTTCCTAAATAAAATCTGGTTTTGCCCTTTGTCTGTCTGGTACTAAATTTCTTTAACATTGCTGTTATTTCCATTATTATTTTAAAGTCTGTGATTATGTACATTTTCACACTGGGTATCCAACTTTGGAAAATGAATTGAAAAGAAATTCAGTTTTCTATTGAGTTATTTGGTATGTTCAGGTGAGTTTTAGTCTCATTAAAAGTCTTGTTTTTCTTCTTGCATTTTGTACAGGCTTATTAATTATCTTTAAAAGCTATGTATTTTTATTTTGCTCTTAAAATTTAGACAAAATCTGAAATATAACATATGAAACAAATCATATTATTAAATAAAACATTTCTGACAGCAGAACCTAGGTGACTCATGGGGAAAGGGATGGGAGGTGGAAGGAAAGAGTACAGGGGGTTCAAAGGACTGTGGGGAGGATTATAAGCACTTTGATAGTGGATGTGTTGTGATATATACTTGATGAGTGAACCTATACTCCTAAACCTTATACCAATGTGTTAAACCAATGTTAGCTCAATAAAAAAAAAAGAAAAGCTATTCCTTTAAAATATACATTTTTAAGAACCCCTTTTGGGTAAGGAGTTTTATTTCTAAGAATGAATCAGACATGGGCTTGATGTCAAGTGGATATAAGATATATCTCGTTAAATGTTGTATTTCTAAAAGAGGTAATATATCTGCTGTTCTAGTTCTAAAATTCATATAAAGCACTGAGCTCATACTGATGTCATTGTCTAAAAAGTGCTATTTTTGTTTCCTTAAAGACATACTGCGGAAATTCTGCAAATCAGTATACAGAAAGGACACTAGAATGTATAAAGTCAAGGTTTCTTTCAGAAAGCTTAAGTTAGTTACAGTCACAAGATGGTACAAAGGATAGCTGGACCAACAAAATTGCACCTCCTTGTCCAGGTAGGGATGTAGAACCTCAATATAGAATTTAAGAAATGATCACGTTAGGAACAAACCCAAGAAAACTGATAAGCACAATTTGGTGACCTATTCAACCATTCCCCAAAATAATCTTATTAACTATTTCTTTCATCTCCTCACCTCCTCTGGAGTTCCCTTCAGATCAGGTATCATGCCAGAAACTACATGTTAAATATATTTGATCTTCTTTACAATACCCATTGCAGAGTCTTGCATGAAGTACATACTAAATAATCATGTATTGAACTATATCTTATATAAGTCTCAACTCATTTTTGAAATAACTGATAGATATGGTTCTCTACCCTAATGCCAAATGGACTTTTCCAATATAGGACAGTCTGATTCAAAATTGGTTTCACTTTTTTATATTCATAGGGGTTGGGGAAATTTATGTGAATCTTGACTTGAGAAGTCACCTCGGTCAACATTTCTGTTTCATAGCTGTGAAGTGGAATACTCAGAAATGCTTAGTAACTGCTTTATGGTTACACGGCTAGGACAAAATTAGAACTTAGGACCTCTGACTTCACATACAATTTATCGTGTGGGCTTTACTGATAATACCATATGCACAAATCTCAATATGGGAAATTCTGTATTGATAGTCCACTAATTTCAAAAATTTATAATCTCAGGTAGCAGAGTTATAAGTTGGAACACAATGGCAACAAAGGTACAATTGTGTTATTTCTTTCCCATGTCACCTTGTAAATGGTTTTGAAAGTAGTAAGAAAAAAAACAGAAAAACCAAATACTCATGTCTTTGATAATGGGATGACTCTACAGTCAGATCTGCTTTCCTGAAATTCTTTAATTCCTTGGAATGCCATAAGACCTCTTTTGGATGTGCTGCTAGATATTCTTGTTGGAATTCCCCCTTGCTTGGGCCATTATGCTATTAATACATAATAAAGCAGAGTCAAACTGTTATGCACCCTCCTAGGAGGGTCCCAAGGCAAACTATATTAAGAACAGTGCTGTGCATGATCTGATAATTGTTTTATTTCTTACTAATTAATAATAACCCAACTCATTTAGTATAAACCCTAGGAGAATTCTCTATCAGTACTGCTCAAAGCTAAGTATATAATATATTATCTCCCCTTTTTGTGTTCTCACGGCTCTTTCATGAATACTAAGGCAATGGTTCTCCATAATAGCAAAGAAATTAGATCATTTTTTACTATTAAAATTTTGACAAAATTTCACAAACAAAATAATACTTCTGGTACGTAAAAATACTTTCATCTACTAAAAGATACTTTTAGGCCAGTAGATTTAATAAAAATATCATCATTATGTAACTTAACCCAAAAGCTTCTTCTCTATAATTTTACAAACTCCTAAACTAAATCAGATACTTCTGATGCTGGAAATCTAGAACTCAAAGATTCCAAAGTATACTTACGTGAAGTTCCCAGCTCTCATAGCTTAGACATTGGAGTTAATACCATAGTTCTGGATTTTGAACTCAAAACTTGTGAGCCCACGCATAAAGGTATAGAAAGGTTGAGAGAAATACTACTGGATTTACTGACTAGAGTGTACTTCATCGGGAAAGTCAAATTGTTCTTAATCCAATTAACATCAAAAAGAATTTTAAATAAAATGTACAAAGGAGAGCCTTTGATGTGAAATTTTGATATAAAATTTCCCTATTTATGAGTGACCCCCAAGGTCTATGGCAAACTGGGATATGTCATTGTGAATATCAGACTTTGTAAGGTCATATGAAGTAAAGCGATTTGCAAGCCTGACCTAGCCACTCGCCTAGCATCTGCTTTTAAATTCAAATCTGTTATTGCTAATAACTCTGCTACCATCACTAAATAACTTTGTTTCTTTGTGAAACATTTTCATGAAAAGAAAACCAAGGAATAAAGTTGGCAATGCGGTCCAAAAGATGATTGAGATGATTCTTGAGGTACATTCTTCATGTTATTAAGAACATGTCAACTCTATGTTGCCTTTCTAAAAGTCCGATAATGAACCAATATGATAAAATATCTTTGACCTAGTTTGACAGATATGACTAATCAATGAATCTGTTATTTTTTTTAAGTCTGCATGCATTCATTCAGTGAGCACCATTATTGAATCAAGAGTACTGAGTAGGGTGTTGGAGTGGATTGGAATCCAATGTTGAATGAGTCATGGTTCATCATCTCAAGGAGTTTTTACAGTCTAGCAGGAAAGATAAAATGTGAAATAATTATAAGTATTAATAAAACTTGAAATTTGTGTAGAGAGGAAGCACTGGACTTCAGCAGAAAGGAAGTGAAAAGATTTCATAGAGATAGTGTCCAAGTTTGAATTTAAAGGGTGAATAGTTTTTGAACAATTGGAGCTGACAAGTTGCAAGGTCCTTCTTAGAAAGAAAACAGTGAAAGTAATGCTAAAGAAGCACATTGAAACAGAGACCCAAGGGAAACTGAGCTGAACTTGACAACTCAACTGAGATATGAGGGAAAAAAAGAAAGCATCCATATCAAGAAAGGAAAAAAGTTTGATGGTTCTAAGAAGTGGTAATAATGTGGTCAAAGACAGGGGGACATAAACAAATATGGAACCCCAGGAACTAGTATAGTAATGTTCAGTAGTATGGAGTAAAATGCATAGAATATCATGAAAAGAGAAGAAGTCATAGTTCTTCCAAACTCCATCTCAACTCGAAAAATTCTACAAGAGGTTGGCCTAAGAATGAGTCAAAGGGTGACATTTTCTGATATTTACATATTTAGGGGTCAGTGAACTGGAATAGTGACACTGGAATCTGCTCCTGTCATAAAAGCTCAAGCTTGGGCAATAGCATAATGGTAATGGCTTCCAGACACACAGAGTGACATCACTGACAAGTGAGAGGATCTAGCTACAGGCCCTAGAATGTACATCTCACTTATGTACCCGGAACAGCAGAGTTGAGAGCCTTGGAGGCATTTTGTCCCTGTAAAGTGGACAGAAAGCAATAAGGATCAATTGAGAACATGGATATAGTCATGGAGAGTGAGAGGTCTTCTAAGTATGAGCAGTAAAAGGTTAATGATTTCTTTGGATCATTGTGGACTAAAGGTATACTTGAAATAGAGAGCAAGGGAAGTTATGCCTAGATTACTTCTGCTTCTATTCAGACAAACAGTATTTCTACAGAAACAGGAAAATCTAGGTGCAAAGTCAGAATGGTCATTTTCTTTTGGTGGGAAGTAATTGAAGAAGCTTGCTGAGATTTTAGAAATGCTTTATCTCAGTATAGATGTGCTTGGTGTGTGTGTGTGTGTGTAAATTAATCAAAAGATTAACCTAAGACTTATTCTCAGTACTCTGTATGTTATACCTATAAAAAATAAGGTTTAAGAAAGAAGAAACTAAAGATAAAGTATTCACAATTCCTGGTTCTGAATCATATTGTGGACATTTTCATGTATTCAACATTTATTTATAGAATTCTTACTTGATGCAAGGCATCACACCAATTTCTTCACATTTTGAATATCATAAATTTTTGCTACTGGGTTATAATCCTTTTATATGATATTTCCTTTTTAAAAATATATGAAACAAAAAACATTATTCAAAATGATTATTATTAATAACCTAATTCTAAAAGTGTTCTTCCTGCCGTCAATTTACAACTGCAGACGGAAACCAATATTGTTTTTCTCTGCTAGAGTGCTTTATTTCATTTCTCTAAGGTCCTTAAGAGTTCTGCCCCGGAAACACTCATTTAAATGCAGGTGTGAGGATGCATAAGCTTCTTAGCAGTGACTCAGAGTGCTGACGGGCCCCTTTTTATGATTTTTCCAGACAGAGAGGAATGGTTC
The DNA here is from genome assembly GCA_004363575.1 of Solenodon paradoxus. Lineage (NCBI taxonomy): Eukaryota > Metazoa > Chordata > Mammalia > Eulipotyphla > Solenodontidae > Solenodon > Solenodon paradoxus. Next base: position 111,561 of record RJWH01000093.1, read on the forward strand.
AGCATGTTAAGTGGCTACAAATGGTATAATTCAGTCATAAGCGGCTGCTCCACATGATTGCCTACTGCCACTAAATTTCTCTACCTTAAATGTCATGCTAACACACTGGAATTTCATTTTTCCTTCTCTCAACTTTGTTAAATGAAGGAGAATGCAAAGTTTAAAATGCAAAATGAAAAACTCCCTTTGGAAGCATTTTGAGGTTACTACCAGGTATGTAGAAGAAAATGGAGGAGATTACATCATGATATTCCAGCCAGTTCAACATCAAAGACATTGCTCTTTGCTTAAAGGAAACACAAAGATTGTAAAAGTTGTCCCAACAGTTAGTACTTGAGATACTAGACATCATACATTCATAACATGGAAATTTTCCTGGGCTGGATATGTTAGATCATGTGCCTAGAAGCAGAGCCTTAGATGAAAACGCAGCTAGTGATTTATTAAGGGTAGTTCTCTGAGGGAACGAACATACAAAGGAAAAAGAGAAGCGAAATAGGAAAACAAGTAAGCAAAGGGTGATTTTAGATGGAGTTTAATCTTAGCCTGATCTCAAGAGGAGTTCTGGAGTATGCATGGTACCTCAGAGTTGTCCCAACTTAAGGTCAAAGGTAGCAGAGGTAACTTGATACCACTCTATGAGTCAGTAATTGGTGAAAGGTTACCTCTGGGTGTACCTTATTATCTCCTAGGCATTTCCAGACAAGATAGCTCCTGTCAGCTAAAGACAATTCTCAGAAGAAGCGGGTGGTGAGGAGTTAGCAGCAAACTTACACAGTATCTGGGGGACAGACACACTGCCTTAGTAAATCAATGTGGTGGGGTACCAACTGCACCTGCATTGAATATTGCTCCAGTGTAATGTCTGCCAAACTTTTTCATCTCAACTGATGGCAGTATAGTGCAGGTAGATGTTTTTGAAGACACCTCTGGGGTTAGTGGGGGAGAGAAGCTCTGATTTATGCTATTTGCTGATAACCATCGTGTAAATTCTTCCACTCTGGCCAATTTCAATCAACCAGCACCACTCACTAAATTTGGAGTTGGGAGGAAATCAGCAAAAAAACGATCTTGTGAGTTGGTTCCAGCACAATGTTAGTTTATAATAGCCAGTTTCTTGCCCACCTTTGCAAATTAGCATGAGTATGCATCGTCAACATAACAGAAGGTAATTGGGATACAGACGTTTAGAGAAAGGAGTTCAGATCTTTCTAGACCAAATTTTTTAGTTCATAGTGAAATTCTCAATATTTATTCTTTGCAAGTGGTATGGCATAGCACACCTATGGCTACTACCTATCCTTAATTACCTGGGAGTATCTTGATTTGGGTACTGAAAGTGTCTCTTGTATGTAGGTTAACTCCTTAATGCTGGACAAATCTGGATGGTGGGTACCCTACCAGATTTTATACAATGACTGCCCATAGGAATTGCTGTCTGTATCATACATTAAAATATTTAGCTCTATTCCAATGAAAACTTCTATAGCTATCTTGAGCTCAGGATATGCATAACTGAGCCAATTATCTTTCTTCTCAAATGATTTCTTATAACAGTTTCCGAGCAGTCTGAGGAAGATTTTGAGAATTATCTTGGGGTCACCACTCATCTTCACCTCCAATATCCAAATGATCAACAAGTCACTCTGCTTATGACACTGACCAGAACTAGTCACGGGGCCCCAATTTAACTGCAAGAACTGGGAAAAATAGGGTAGCACATAGAGCATTTAATTATCACAATAGTCTCAGTGACAAAAATATCTACTATGGGCCAGACACTTCATCATATGCTGGGGTAAAGATATGAAAATGCAAGGATTCCTACTCTCAGATAACTTATATTCCCCCACAAGAGAGTCCAACTCACCTGTAAAAAAGCAGGTTCACATTATTTCTCTGCTTAAAACTCATAACTTATTTCTTGTCATTGGTGTGTTAAACATTCAACTCTTTAATATAGCATTTCAGATCTTCTTTGATCATGATCTACTTCCTACTTAGCCTAATTTCTCATCACTCTTCCACAGACATCCAGGTTCTGTTCATACAGGAAATGTTTGCAATTCTTTATGAAATGTTAATTTCTATCTCTATGCCTTTGCTTATACAGTTCCATCTGCCTAGAAAGTTATCTAGAGTCACATATCAAACTCATCTTACTTTGAAGATATACTCTCTAAATTTGTCTTGGATTCATTTCAACACAGTTGACTTCACACTAGCTCAAGCATTGCTTTTCTCATAATTCATGCTTGTTAAACTCTAAGTCCTTTGAGAGTACAAATGTCACTTGATGAAAATCCCTAGCACCTATCATAGTGCCTGGCACATAGTAGGTGCACAGTGAATCACCATTAAAGTACATGAAGTTGACATTGACATCTATTTATTTCACATTGCTTTCCCTGAAAAAATTCCATGCATTCAGAGAACATACCACGTGTTTTTCACATACATTTAAAGTGAGCACTTATTAGAATGCTAAGATGGTCCTATCTTAATATCGAACATTAGAAAGGAACCCATGAAAAGGGGAGAGCAGAGCAAGAATTTGATACTGCAAAGCTTGGACAGGACTGAAAAATTCTTTTAAGAGCATTTTCAGGATGTTGTGTTTCATTGTATCATCAGCAGGGATGATGGTAATTACATGACTTCATGATTTAAAGTTTAAACTCCCAAACTTCTATTTCTTAGAACAGCAATATATTATTGCCTTATGGATATAGTTTTGAAGTGGGGTTATATTAATTGAGGTTTTTTTGTTTTATTTTTCTGATGCTTTGATATCTGGGGTCTACTGACCATGGAGGAACTGCTCTGCTCAGGGCTAGTAATTGCTAGAATAGTAAACAACTCAAATTAGAAATTCATATGTAAGAGTCTTGCCCCGCTTCATCTACTGGGCTCATTTCACCCAGCGTCAGCCCTATACCCCATAACATACTGAAATGATTCAAACCTGTCAATCCTAAACCTGTTTATTTTTCCTCTTCAATTCCTTTGTGGGGGGCGGGGCGGGCAACAATAAAGGCTCATGCCCATGTTTTCATCTCAATCCTTCTACCCCCTGACTGACCTTTATGACTCACTGTAGAGTGGTTTGCCCTCTCCTTGTGGGAATTGTGCATAACAAATGACCTTCACAATGGCAATCATTTCCTGATCTGCTGGCTTTACCTTACCTGAATACCACTAAAACCTACATTTTAAAATGGGAATCTTCAAAGACATCTTCAAAGAATTATTATCTATAGTCCCTATGCTTCCGTACTTATAATGAACAAGAACAATTATATTTTAAATACTGAAAAATCACATATGTATCAGTTAGGTATTGTCATATTAGTGCCATGTAACAAGCTGCTCCAACACATCATGGTTTAATACTATAGGTAGCTATTTAGGTTACACTTCTGTAGGTTGGTTATGTGGTCTTGACTGAGGTTGATCACATGTGTGCAGCTAGATGTGCTGTTGACTGACCCAAAACAGCCATAGCTAAAAAAATTATGGGTAAGCAATTCTGCTCCATGTATTTCTGCCTTTGACAAGCTAGCATAGACATATCTTTTTCTAATCATGTCAGAGGGCAAGTCCAAGAGCAAAGGCGATCGTACAAGTGCCTTTCTTGCCTTTGTGTATGCTACATTTGCTAACACCTCATTTGCCAGTGGAAGTTGTAGAGCTAAGTTCAAAATCTGAGTAGAGGACAATTATAAAGTTACATGTCTAAGAATATGATTAAAGGGATGGCGGTGGTGGTGAAGAACTGGGGTCAGTAATGCAATAAATCTTCCCCAAAAGTAAAAACCAGCAGGCCAAAAGGAAAACCACTTTGAACACAAATTAGATCAATATTCTATCATCTACAGTGATGTTTGGGAATTCAGATGTACATTTATTAAATTACTTCCATTGAACTAATATTTATTCCTATTAAGATTCTGTGATTGCTATAAAATTATCCTCGGTTATGTATATGAATATCCATCTTATTATTGATCTATTCAGTTGTGATTACATGGGCTTAAAGTAGCATTTGAATTATTGTTTCCAGTTATACTAAAAGATGATGAAGTTCAGGAATCCAAGTCATTACTGATTTTTCAATGACTCTTAGTGATAATGGACAAAGAAAAGTCTTGTGTTTGAAAAACCTAGAGGAATAACTGGATTTAATCTAATTTACATACTCTGGATATAATCTAGTTTATATTTTCTGGATAGTCCTTTAAATAATACCAGTTAGAAAACTCTTTGTGTAGAACTTTCTAATATATTTACTCCTCTTATAAATAACTGAGATGTATTCTGTAATAACTTTTAATTATGGACCTGTGGGCAATCAACATATTTATTGTATTTCTTATTTAGAAGAGGTTTTTTTTATTAATTAATTTTCATGGATCAACGACTTTGCATTCTTTACTTCAACAGATCAATGACTGTTTAGATCTTATCATTTATAGCCTGAACACACTAAAATATTGTTTTAATCTCCCAGGAGAGAATCTATTATACAGAAGTGGTTTTCTCATGCCCTTTCAAAGGAAAGTGGTACATTCGGCAAAAATAATAGTGGCATATTTAACATGTGACTAGCATTGGACTGCTGTCCAGAAAACGCAAACACATATGTGCAAAGTTTGCCTTGTCCTTGCCCTAATTAAAACTATTAATCAGTAAGGAAAAAGTAATGAGTATACCTAAAATAAATGCCAACATCGTATAAAGGTTAAGATTATGAGATAATTGTCAGTACATTTTATTAGAATACAGAGATGGAAGAAATTCCCACGAGCTGAAGGGGTCAGGTTTATTAGTTACTGGAGCAATTTTTTAAGACATGTCACAAGGTCAGGGGTCTCATAGCCCACATTGCACATATCCAGTTATAATGAGAATCTGATCTATACAAAAGCCACAAATGGTTTTTAACAGGACAGCCAATAACAGTAAGCAGTAATGAACTCTTTGTCATTATAACTCTGGAAAAAAAAATCCAAAAAAGATGAATAGACAAAATCTGGAAGTCATTGGTAATCTAAAAATTAGCTAAAAGAAGAGAATTATCATAGTTTATTGTCTGTGCATTAACCTTTAGATTTTTAATGTATTAAAACTTAAATGTCAGTTTTTATTAGATTTCTTAGATACTAAAGTTTATAAACTAAACTCGGTAATCATACTGTGAGGGAATTTTAATTCATTTTTTCTTTATCCAAGGCCAGATTGCTTACATTAGAAAGTCATCAAAGAATATAGGAAACAGTCTTATCACTGAACTTGTTTATTTTCAAGACTCTGAAAAACAAATTTACTTCTGATATGTCTGCAGATAATATATGATTTGATTATCAGTAGTTCATTAGTAGTATTTAATATTGACTTTCATTCTTTCCCTCCCAGCTCCTCTGTTGGAATTCTCTACTCCCTTTATGACTGGGTTCTGTAGAATAAAGGTTGATTCTTACATATTAGTTCCTACAGCATATTTAGTTAACTCTCAACACAACACATCCCATCATTATCTTCGCCATAGGTCTCACTCACCTTCATATAGCTTTTAAATTCTCAGACTGAAATTTGAGTGATATACAGATTATCATGTAGTTATTCATTGATGGTTGCTAAAAAACTAAAACAAAAAAATGACAAGAAACATAATCCCATATGTAAGTTTAGTTCAATGAGATACAATGAATAAAACCAGTGAATCCTTAAAAAATACTACTAGGAGAAGTTAGCAATGAATTGTTGTCTGATTCTTTACGTATATATATATATATATATATATATATATATATATATATATATTCAAATATTTCTAAAATCAGCTTCCATTATCTAAATAAATATATATGTACACATATATGGTATAAGTATATATAAATCTTATATAAAATGGAAAATTAACTTTATTGTCTGGAAATACTATCTGGAAGTACGTGACTGTTAAGTGTCATCTCCTAACTTTTTGCTAAAACTGAAAAAGATATTCTTAAACTATATTTAGCATTTGGAATATCTGATCAGAGGCAATTCTTTTATTCTCCTTGGTTTCTTATTTATTACTTTACACTTTGTTCATCTCAGACTGGAAGAATTTCATCAATAACAAAGATGGGCTCTTAGGAATGCCTTTAACAGCACAGCACAGTTTCTGAATTCCTAAGTAGCATTCTTTTATTAAGATATGAAATCAGGTTAAGTGCTTCAGGAGGACAGGCTAAACTACTGCCTCTAATGAAACTTAAGCATAAATGCCTGACAATGATCATAAGATGCTTTTAAAATATTAATTTGATCACGTTTAGTTTATAAAATGAGAGAAATTACATTTTCTAAACAATTTTTAGAATGTATACTCTACTTAAGCAGGTGATCATCTGCAAGTATGTGTGATTTTAACTGAGATAATATTTTCATTGCATAAATTAGTCTATTGCACTTGTGACTTGATTAATAGGCAAATGTTTAAAGACAATATCCTCCATGAGGCAGGAGGGTTTGCTTCTTATTCATTTTAATTAATCATTTTCAAATGGTGGCTGGTGTATGTCTCTAAGCTTACGGGTATGAAATGAAAGCAAGAGGAAAACCTCTGTTGGAATATTGATGTTGTTTAGTCTAGTGTCCTTGTCTGTTTCTAGGTCAGGTTGGGTCTAACTATAAGCTAAAAAGCTACCATTTTGAAATGCTTCACTTGAAAGTTAAAGATGGCGGTTTTCTTTCTCTCTTTAAAATATGATGGCACACGATTTACTGATGATCACCAAACTTATACATTAATACATCAAGATGACTTATTTTGCTATGATATCTATGTATTTTTGAATAAGTCATTATATGTCACTAAACCTCTATGAACTCAAATGTCAATTAATGGGTGGAGTTACCAGTTGACTTCCAAAGGTTGTGAGAGACCCCCATTTGGAGTACTATTATAAACACTGGTGATGCTTTAAGTACTGTGTTTCTCCCTGCTAATTTCTGTTGATACACTGCTCATGTGCCTTGTACCATTTTATTACATTTGTATTTGAATTTCAACTCCCATCCACTTTATATTTTGGCTGGAGTGATAGTTCTGTGACCAGTATCTGCTTAGTATCTAGCAGGTTGGAAGTGTCACAGAGTAAGTATCCCTGGGGAAATAGTCCTCATCAATGACTGAAAGAAGGTGGTGGATAAATACCTTGACTTTCTTACATCTTGGGTGGTAAAACTCTAAGGTTTGTTTTTGGCCTTGTCTCCCAATTCCCAGTGCGATTGCCTGGTAGTCCACAGTGGTAAGTGGCTTGACAACACATTATTTGAAGATTACATTCCTTCTCTCTCACTTTCCCATAACTAATACTACTTCTTGGAGACTCATTCAAAATAAACAAATTTCCTTCAAACCCTTGACGTAGGACCTGCTTCTGGGTAACTCAAATGAAGATGCCTTTCAGCATTGCATGTTTTGTGGGTGATGGAAAATTATTAAGAACCACAAATGCTCATTATTTGTATTTTTCCAAATAATTCTAAAATTCTATAATCGTAGAATTTCCTAATCTTAAACTTAGCATTGTTAGTAAGATTGCTTTCTTCGTCTTGATTTCTTCACTTCTGATTGATTGCTGGAAACTTTTGAGATCTAACATATATTTCAAACAGGAATAAGATTTTAAAAAGAAAATCTTAGAGGAACTTCTGAAAAAATCTACATTTATCTTATTCCTCTTTTGCACATGTAATGATGTTCATCAACTACAAAATGTAAAATGCTGTTATCCTGAAATAACTGACGTAAAGAGGCATAGAATTTTTGTTTGTTTGTTTTTTTTGGTTTATTTATTTTTTTCATTTGATCTATGGCTTGAGAGTCATGAAGAAAACTACTGCTTTAATTACCCATTGAAAGGTAATTTGACCTCAGTCTCAAACTCATGAATTAGGAGGGGAATAACTGTGAAATCCTTTCTCTATTAGTGAGAGTATAACTTGGTACAACCACTTTAGAAAACAGATAAATATTAGAATATTCATAGAAGTATTGATAACTGTGAAATCCTTTCTCTATTAGTGAGAGTATAACTTGGTGCAACTACTTTAGAAAACAGATAAATATTAGAACATTCATAGAAGTATTGTTTCAAAATACAAAATTCATTTAGAAACAATCCAAATGTCTGACAATTTAGAAAGGATATGTAAAACTTGTAGTAGGTCCCTAAACTGTAATAATATATTATTATGAACAGCATGTCAAAATATTAATATCATTTCCTCGATAATTCTTTTGTTTATAAACAGCTTATTTCTCTGTTCCTTTTCCTATCAAAATTATTGAAAAAACTCTCTAAATTGCTGCCTTTTTTCTCACTGCACATCATCTCCTGAATGTTCAGTTGAACACTTGTCCCCACAGTAACAGAGAAATTACTTTCTTCAGAATCACTGATGGATGGATGACCTCCATGTTTCCAAAGCCAATGATGGCATTTCTGTTCTATCTTGCTTAGCTGCTCAGAAGCATTTAATATAAGTGACCATGCTCCTCTACTTAAAAAATTGTCTTCTGTGTATGTAAATTACCTGAAGAGGAATTTAGGGTAGCAGTCATACTCATGGGAATCCAGAAATCAGTAGAGGCAGTAAATGAGAATGTCAGGAAGCAAACTAAAGAGTTAAAACAAGACATCGAACCGGTAAGAGACATGATGTCAGAATTGAAGAACTCAAAAGAGGAGCTCAACAATAGGATGGATGAAGCTTCCGAAAGAATCAATGATCTGGAATATAGGATAGAGGATCGCAATCGCGCAAATCAACAAAGAGATAAAAATATTCAAAGAATTGAAGACAACATTTGAGACCTCTGGGATAACATTAAATGGAACAAAATTCACATCACAGGGGTCCCAGAGGAAGAGAGAGAACAGGGGCAGAGACCATATTTGACGAAACAATAGATGAGAACTTCCCCAATTTGAAGAATGAAGCAGGCCTCCAGATCCAAAAGCTCAAAGAGTTCCTAATAAAAGAAACCCAAACAGAAATATACCTAGACACATCATCATCAAAATGTCAAAAATACAAGATAAAGAAAGACTATTAAAAGCAGCCCGAGAAAAACATGTCACATACAGAGGAGCCCCCATAAAACTGTCAGTGGATTTCTCAAATGAAATTCTACAGGCCAGAAGGGAATTGCATAATATATTCAAAGTGCTGAAAGAAAAGGAGTTTCAACTTAGGATACTATATCTCACAAGATTATCATTCAGAACTGAAGGAATGATAAAAACCTTTTCTGACAAGCAAAAGTTAAAGGAGTACATCACCACAAATCCAACTTTGCAAAAAATGTTTAAGTGGGGAGGAAGAGAAGAGAACAAGAATGTGGATAGTTAGAATGAGTGGAAAACTGATATGCTTTCAAGTAAAATTAGGTAGTAAACATAGAACTGTGAGTGCTAACTTCAGGGCAACCTCCAAATACATCCCCAGGGAGAAAGCTAAGAAGAAAACAAAAGCCGAGTCAATCAAAACATAACTGCACCCAACAAAGTCATCATCTGGAGCAACATACAAAAGACAAATTATAAAATGACACTAAGCAGTTATATATCAATAATCACCTTAAACGTTAATAGATTGAACTCACCAAACGATACAGAGTGGCTGAATGGTTTGAAAAGCATAACCCATCCTTCTGCCACACAGCCCTTAGAAGAGATGAAACCCTGTCATCTGAATCAACATGGATGGAACTAGAGGGGATTATGCTAAGTGAAACAAGTCAAAAGAAAAAAGACAGATACCAGATGACCTCATTTATAAGTGGAATGTGAATAGACAAAACAAAGGAACATATGGAATATAATCAACCCTGATACATTTGCAACAGAACTGAAGCTACAAAAGGGAATGGGGCAGGCTGGGGCAAATGATGGTGGAGCCCACTGGACAATGGGGAAGAACATGTGGTGATTTGATGAAGGGCATGGTGTGTTGAAATATATCTATGAAATGGGGACCCTATACATAGTAAATTATTTTAATGTGTAGAATAATTAATTACAATTAATTACAATAAAAATAAATTTAAAAAGGGATTAGCGAGAATTAGAAAAAATTATCTTCTAAAGGTTTCCAGGATTTTGCACTCTTCTTTGATCTTATTTTAATGGAGATTCCTTCTCAATATATCTTGCTGGTCATCCCCTTTTATGTTATTGGAGTGACTAGGATTCTTTGCTGAGTCATTTTCCCCAACTGTGGTATTTTCTCCTAGGTGGTATTATCCTGCCTATGGACCTAAATATTTAACTAAATAAATACTAATATTTTTCAAACTCTGCATCTTCAACAATGACCTTTCCTTATGATTTCAGACTCAAATACTACTTTGTAGACATTTCTATATGAGTACAAGACAAGCTTTGTGAATATGGAGACTGGTGCCCTTTCAGAAGTGCCCATTCTTGGTTTAAGGTTCTGCAGTCACTTTCCTGAAATTCATAATAATTTTCTCTTTGAACGTATATTTTGTAACTGAAGTCTAATGTGACAATGAAGACAATTAATACATCTGAGCAAAGGATATACGTGTGAATGCATTTCCACTGTTTCTTGCTGCCCAATCCCATATAGCATTTGCAATGCCAACAAGCATAAAATTCTTGTGGATCTACAGGGGTGAGTGTTCAATGAGACTCAAAGTGAAACAAGAAGGCATTTTTCACCTGGTGGCAGTGACAGTCATGAGAAATCAGCTTTCCATTAGAATCAGAACCTGCTTCCAATGCAGAAAGAAGACAAGAGCATTCCAGGAAACATGAATGATGAAGGACTCCAGTGTTATGTGTGCTATTTCCTTATATTAGCCAATCACTTCACTGAATATAGCAGAAGAAATGAGAAAGATAGGGAAACCAAAATACATATGGCATGTATTAAATATGAAATATGAATTGCATAATTTTAGTGATTCTGCATATGAATTAAATGTTCTTATATTGCTTAAAAAAGTATTATAAAATATAAGACATGAAAAATTAATGCTAATCTCAAATCTTAAGATGTCTCTATCTAAAATAACATTAAATAGCCAATTAAAAATATCTCATGACAAATCAAGAAATAGAGCATAGAAAAGATGAAAAAGCTCTATATTTTAGTACTTTTACTGACAACCTTTCCCCCTGCTTTTAAACACAGAACTCTCAATTTCATTTTTGTACAGGGCTCGGAACTACGTAACTAGCCAGGCATGAATGACTAATAGACATCTCAAACTTCAAATGTTTGTAAAGTAATCTTAATTCCCTTATTCCCTTCCATTCCAAATATCCTTCCCCGAGTCTCTCATTTAAGTCACAGTGCACATATCTACCAGTTGCACAAATAAAAGAAATTAGTTAGCTTTTGTTATTCTCTAAGTCTTACAGCTTGTTCTATTTTCTCCATCAGTAGTCACCAACATGTAGTTAATTGGTCTTACCTGATATTACATTCAAGACTTTAATTTATTTTAAATTAATTTTTGTGTATGTCATTAAACAGTGATCTTGTTTAACTTTTTAAACTTCTGATTCTCCAATTTTCCCAATACCATTTGTTGAAAAGATTTTCCTTTCTCCATCATATGCTCTTAGCTCCTTTGTTACAAATTAACTGCCCAACACATAGATACATGAGTTTATTTCAATTCCATTCTACTGATCTTTGTATTCGTTTTTATTCAAGTACTTAAACATAAGCATTTATTATTTTCATGCTAATACTTATTCACACAGCCATATCTTGTTGGTTATGTATATATCCATTGATTGAATATAGTATAACTTACAAGTCATGTTTCCATTTTTCATCACATAAAGTATTATTGCTCACCTCATGTTTTGATTCATTTCCTTAATATTTTTCAGATTTAATTATTAGGTTTAAGTATATTGAAATTAATTTATTTCTTGAAACGCAATGCAAAATTGCTTCTTAAAATTATTCTAATAGTTTTAGTACTATCAGGACTATATTCTACTAGATTTAGAAACTACTAGTACTTTTCCTACCAATCTTAGACTTTATTACAATTTTACTTTCTATAAAAATTTGATAAGTAAATTTAGTATCATTTTGGTTCCATCTTACATTTTAGCTTGCATCTCTGAGTTTAGATAATGGCTGACATGTATTTTACCACTGATATTTAGTCTTTTGGGGAATATTTGTACTTTATAGTTGGAATTTATAAACAGCTTTTAGGACTCATCATGGCAGGTACTGTTGGTATCCTAATAATAATTTTGGGTTATATCATTTCTATGAACTAAGACCAATGACTATCACAGCCAACAACTGAAGTTCTTCAATGAATGCCCACTGGTTACAAGTACAGGATGAGCTGGAAGTGATTGAGTGAATTGCCCTTCCTCATACACTAGCAGCATCCATCAATCGAAGACTGATAGAATTTGGTATAAAATATCTCAACTCCTTGCTCCTCCCATAATGTCTATGTTTTACATTCTCTCTCAGAGCATCCCAGTAGGATTTGATTCCAGTTTTCCATAGCGATAAAATGCTTGATGACTCACATTATATTGACTTGTCTCCCATCCTCCACTCCTTAACAAGTGCTTGTTGACATCATCCTCCAAATAAATTGTGTACACCAAATTTGCTCTCAGTCTCTGCCTCTAGAGAATCCAACTTAGGACATACCCATGAAGTGAGATTTACTATAGTGTGATGACTAAGACATTTAAAAGTACTTACTGAACATATGAAATCTTCTCTATTTCACATTAGAAATTCAAAATAAAGCAGTTTTGCTTTCTTTGGAATAAACAGAAGTATTTTGTATAATGTATATGGGTCTTTTGAAATTCTCAAAACACATTCAAGAAAAAGGAAAAAGATAACTAATGATTTGTTATGATTTTGAAGTTTAAAGGAGTATTTATTCATTATATATGTGACTTTAGGAATTAGATTTTTTTCTGTAGGGCACTTATGAGAGCTTTTGAAAAGTACAAATTTCTTTCTCCCTAGGCTTTAATCATTATGCTTTAAGGAAATCTTTTGAAATGAAGGCAGCATATTTTGCAATAACTAGACCCTTTCATTAAATTTATCCCCAAAGAAAAGCCCACACAGTAACTGATTTTTGACCTCAGTTCAAATAGAACTTTGACTAGAAAATTCTCAGAGGTAAAATACCAAGAGTAATGGGAACTTTTCGTATTTTAAAGTTTTCCAACAACCACAATACACTTATCCAGCATATATTTAGTTTGGTCTGTTTGAAGTTCACTTGGAGTTTAGATGGCTTTTATAGATTACATGAACAGCCTGTTTTCCAAGTATACATGGCCTCTTGATTTATAACATAAGAAGAAATTCTTCTTTTAAAATAAAGTTTGTTGCTAAGACAATATCACAGCTATCTATGCAAGACCCTTTGAAATATTGTGCTGTAGAACTTTTGACTTCTTTAGATTTCTAATTTGGATATGAGATCTGAAACTCAACAGATCATAAATTCCCTTTAAAGTATAAATTACTTCAAAGCCACAGTTTTGGTTGCTAAGTCACAACTTATAAATAATATCTCTTTAAAAATTTTAACAACTTCAAATGGGCATTTCAACATTGGTTGCTTTCAAGCAGATTAGGAGCATACCACCCTCTAATCATTATTGCTTAACCTATTTTAAATTAAAGGACTATTAAATAGTTTCCAGTGTATGCCAGAGAGTTATAGTTTTATGAGCATTATGCTGTTTATTAGAAATATTTGGAATTTGGAAGAAAGATTTTGCCATCACAATTTAGAGAGCTCTTCCATCAAGAAGCCATTGTATAGTATTCAATTTATGAACATTATGTCCTTGAGGATTAGGCTATTGACAAAGGCATAATGAAGTAGAAATTGGGGTGTCTGGATGTTTAGGCTAAAATTCTTAATGTAAATGAGTGAAAGAGTTCGAGAGAAGGAGATGGAATTAAATTACAACAGACCTGTATCAGAGTCATCATTTTAGCACTCCTCTTTGCCTTAACTGTTCTACCTTTCCCAAACTCCAGTACTAACTCTCAAACTTAGCAAATCCTTCCTGATGCTCATGGTTAGGTAAATAAAAATCAAGAGGCTGCCCTGGAAGTCCATAGCACTTTAACTGACTGAAATGCTATTCTTTTCCAATATTTATAAGCACAATGCCCAGGTCATGATCAAATAATCATCCCAAATTTTAATAGCACCCCTCAGAGAATAACCAGATCAAGTTATTCAGCTAATTCTCAAGGACAGAACTGTTAAGTTCTGTTTTTCCCTCTCTACCTGGAAATTCTAAAGTGTCAGTATAAATGACACTAGAGGAACTGTAGTATCAACATATTCTTATGTAAGCAGGATAACAAGAAAGGATGTTTTCTATAGATGCTATATTTCCTGAATGTAGTTTTGTAGAAATCAGAAGTGACTTATATTCTCGAGATAGCTTAAGCTAGATAACAGAAGTCCAGAAAATCTGAAATGAATTAACTACTATTAAGTAATCATGTATAGGTGTCATGTATACCTTATGGATAAGTTCTCATGTATCATGGCAAATATGCACTAAATTTATGCTATATAAGGAGGATTGTTCCAAGGAAATTCAATAATATCTAATATTTGCTGCTATGACTATTAACCAAGCTAAATATACAGTCAAACAAAAGTCTAATGACTTAAAAAGTTTCCAATGGAAATATGAAGCCTATCTGGTGATATTTAACTAATGATTGCCCTCATTCACTTTCAGGTGAGTCCTAAGAAATGGTGTCTTGCAAATTTCCAAGTATAGGTCACATCATTTCCCAACCCCGTTTTTCTTTGAAGGTGCTGGGGTATCTGTTGTTATGTTTATTGGAAATAATCAAGTTTTAGTGAAGTATACCATTACTTCATATGCTGAAAAGCCAATATATAGTGGTGCTTTGTTTATTCATTCAGAGTGGATGCTTGAATTCACATACCTGATTATTAAGCATATATTTTTTACATGTAATGATTGTCTCCATCAATAGAAAAGTCCAAGCTTCATCTGAAATTAAGTTTCAAAGTGGGACAGAAACCTATTACAAGGCAGTCAAACATACGCTCTAAAATTTCAAGAACTTTGGGGGCTTAAGGCTAATAAGATAAAAACCACTAAAATCAATTATTTAAAATGTCATATTTTAATTATATAATTGATAGCAAGTAAGTGAAATGAAATTTTTAACTGTTGGGTTTATTTTGTTTTTGTTTTTCACTACAAATAATTAATTTTCCTTCATATGGAACACACCCAGAGCAGGGATTTAGCACTGGATGGTGGGTTTCATTAGGGTCCAAAGTGCCTTGTAAACTTTTGCTCAACTATCCTTAGTGATGACCTCCAAATGTAAGATCATATTAAGATCCAAAATGGCAGGCGGGTCTTCAATCTCACCTCTGCCTTATAGGCACCAAGAAAGAGAAAAAGAAGGAAGACTAAAGAGAAGTCCCATATTTCTGAACTCCCTTGAAAGATCTTTCCATAGAGTTCTACCTTACAACTTTTGTTTATATCATCACATTGGTCAGGAATAGTCACATGGCCAAATCCAGTTGGCATCTGGACATTTCCATCACAAATAAAAATGGGAATGTTACTGAAGAGGATAGAAAGAATATTGGTTGATCAAATATCCTGTATATTTTCTGTTTGCCCATTCAGACTACTTTCTAACCTTTCCTACCATTTCCAGTGTCCCAGGTGAAAGACTTTAAGAAGTGCTTCAGCCAGCCTTGGTTCTTTGTCTTTCCTTTGAATTTGAACAAGGAGACACAACAATAGGAGATGGAAAGCTGGAGAAGAGAGATAATGAGATCTTTATTCCTCTTGCTCTAGTTAAGGACAGACCCTTTGTAGGTGGGAACTAAATTACTTTTCAAATGAGACCTTTTAACTTGATTTATCTCATCCTTTGACAGAGACGTATGACTTCATATCATTTAAAGAAAATCAATTACCTGTTTTCAAATTCTGAAGCAAACTTTTCAATTTATTTTATGGTTCAAGTTGTATTTGAAAACCTACACAAGTGAAAATTATTTACAAATTGATGGCCTTCCTACCCTGTGATTTAACATAATATGTACACTCCTTTAGTGGTTGGGGGCTGCCATGCTCATGGTTTTCTCTGGTTTATACACCACAAGCCACCAAAAAGGTAGTTTCATGCAAGTGGAAGAGGGAATGCCATTAATACCCACAGATTAGTCAGTGACATGAAACTTGTAAAGATGAAAGAGTTTATTTTAAAAATCCAGACCTCAATTGTATACTTTTCCTGGTTTAGAATTTACTCTAGTTAGTAAAAACGGCCTATCATCCAAAATGTTACCAAAGATAATTTGAGATTAGAAATATTCTAGAAGTTACTTCATTTCGGGTATTAGTAATGTCAAGATTACACCCATGTGAAGCCACACTGCTTAATTGCTTAGAATTTTAGTTGGTTATATTTAAATTGGAGTTACGCACATTAAAAGTGCCACCTATTTTTTAAAAAGAGCAATTTCCAGTCCATAGAGGAGTTAGTGTGCTACTGGATAAAAAGACTGCACACCATTCTGTTAGCGGGCTGGCTTCATATAAACATTAGCATGCGGCCCAAACAAATGAGATTGCCTTGGCACAGTTACTACCCCAATATGCAGCAAGAGGGAGAACTATTTCCATGAGCTAAGGACATTTAGTCAGCCTTTCAGCTTGTGAAACAACTGCCTTTCTATTCCCAAAGTCCTCAGGCATATTCTTGTCTTACCTGGCCCCAGGTAAAGCACTGCTTCCTCTGAAGCAGCACCTCTCATACATGGCCACACATTTAGATTGCTGAGCAGTTTTCCAAATTCCCAGGGCTGGATTGAATCTTAGTCCAAGCAATAGAATCCTAGAATATGGCCTGACATTGGAATTTTTAAGGAACCTCAAGACAATTCTAATGTGTAACTATGGTTGATAAGCATTGATGTAAGGAGAGAAGACTCAAGATATGAGTGAGAGGTGCGTAGAAGTGGGTCTACTTTTTGTTTTCCACATAGGCAACCCTTCTTAACTTGGAAACATATAGTTAAATAGGCTAAGAGTGACTTAGCAAAGACCCTTTCCTTTTTCTTTTTTAAACCAAAAGGAAGATTTTTTAATAGGAAAAAGGCACAAGCTTAACCAGGCTGTTTTATCTTATACCAACAAGAATTTCTTGCTGCAAGAATATCAAATGTATCCAGCTCTATAATTTCAGGTGATAGGGTAGAGGGGGACTACACTTACTAGTTCACATATGCTGATAGTAATGAATATTTTTAATTTATGAGAAAAAAATCTATTAACTGTAGGTGTGACTTTCTTTAGAAGATTTCTAGTCAATTACATCAATAATCTTGATCTTGATTAGGTTAGCATATAAAGTAAATTTATTCTATAAACCGCTTTTTAATTGCATCTGTTAAGAAATTTAGTCCTCATGCAAATCGAGGAGTCAATGCAAATCTGACCACAACTGAGGAAAGGTAACAAGGAAGGGAAAATACAAATAAAAAGTACTTTATATTTTATGGACAGAAATAAAGTTACTTCACTGTGACACATCTAGACAGAATAGAAAAGGTCTTGCACTTCTGCCTGAAATGTCAAGATCATTGGATTTCAAGTCTTGAATGGTTGGATTTTGGCACCCAGTTGAGTTAGCTAAGAGAAGTGTTTTCAGCTGTCAGGTCCCAGCTGTCTTAGAACAGATTAGGAATTGGGCCCTAGTAATACATATCATCCCTTTGCTCAAATTGCAAATCTCATTTACATGAATCATAATTACATTCTAATTTTGATTAGAATTATATTCAGATTTTGCAATGGAAAATACTAATCTAGATCCATTTCCAAAGGCAGAAAACATAGTCACAAACTATAACAACATGGTGAAGTATTCACAGGAGATCTAAGTAAAAGATATAAGACAAGGTAAATCATTTCTACAAATAGTCTTTAGCATTCTACCTGCAGCTATCCTTACCAAATCCGAAATCACTTCTGCAGGACCATTGCCCCATTATCTGGACTCTTAGACAGGACTTGCTTCTATACCTTGATTCATCAGCACACTCTTCCACTTAACAGTTTAGTTCTACTGACCAGGAAGCTCTTTTGAGGGACAAAACTAAGTTATCCTGCTAAGAGTGTGTTCTTACTGTCTTTTCCCAGTGAACATAGAGAAACATTCATATCACCTAATCTATAGTGATTATTTTTTTAGAAGGTCATTTTGTGGCTTAAAGAAGATTTTTTGATAGAATTTGAAATTGCATATATATGATTTGGATAACACATACACATGGCCATAGATTGGGGAAAATGAATGATTTTATATATATATATATATATATATATATATATAGCATTTCAACAGATTATGGGAGATTTGTTCACTAATTTCATATATATTAAAATAATTTATGGGTGAAAAAGGGAGAAATTATATTTTAAAGTATAAACCTCCTTCCTTCAGTTTTTATATGTTACTTTGCTTAGGTCAGTATTTTTCTACCATGGTTAGTTATTCAAATAATTTTGGAGGCTTTTAAAAATTAGTAATGCTCAGGCCTCAACCTCAGAGGATTCTAATTGATTTGGTCTACAATACAACCTGGACATCAGTATTTTCTTGAAAACCTACCTACTTTGTTCCAATAGGCATCCGGGGTGAGTTAGTGATTTAGGAGAACTAGTGATTCACAACAGCAGTTCTCAGCTTTAGTCCAACATTTGAAATACATGAGGAACTTAATAAAATATCCTGTTCTGTGAGAAACACCCAGGTAATTTCAATGAGGACACTTGTAGATGAGACCCAGGTGCCAGCATATTAATGCTCACAAGGTGAAGTCCATGTGCAGCCAGATGGAGAATCTGGGTTTTAAGAGCAGTGGCTTTCAAAATATGGTCCAAAGACCAGTAGTATCAGTAACACATGGAAGTTTGTGAGAAACACAAATTTCAGAGCCACACACCAGACCTACTGAATCAGACATAGTGGGATGCAGACCAGCAATCTGTGTTTTAATAGCTTCTAGGGAATTCTCATGTGCACTAAAGTTTCACACTGATTTGAACTATAAACTTCAGGATTACAGCAAATGTAATTATTCGTATGTATATCTCTAGAACCCAGCAGGGAGTCAGGCTGTAGATACTCCAAGCTGCTGGCTGAAGAAAAGAAGGCAGGGAGGCAGGGAGGGGAGAAAGATTGGAATCTGTGTTTTCTAAAATTGGGCATATGCAGAGTTATATACAATGAAACCCTAAAAGGTAAAGTGAATTTCATTAGTACAAGACTAAACTAGGATCATTCCTTTTTCCTAAGTCAAACCTGACACTCTTAGGTGTGTATATGTTTGCAATTGTTTTATATGCTTAATGAATTGACCCTTTTATCAATATGTACTTTTTGCTGCTTAAAACAGTTTTTGATTTAAAATCTATTTTATCCTTTATTTGCATAGCCACTTAATCTCTCTTTTGGAATTTGCGTATTATCCTTTCACTTTCAACCTAGTTAGGTCTTTAGGTCTCAAGTGAGTCTGCTGTAGACAGTATATTGTTGGATATTATATTATTTCTTTTTCAAAAAATAAATTCTGTGAATCTCTGCCTTTTACTGGGAGATTTAACTCATTTACATTTAAAGTAGTTATAGATGAGGAAGGACGAGCAGAGTATCTTCTACATAGCTTATGTCCTATTTCTTCAGTCCTCATAATTCTTCTTTAGTGTTTAACTTATTTGAGGGGTGTACCCTTTTGACTCCTTTACATTTCTTTTTCTATATTTTTTTACTTATTTTCTTTATGGTTGTTCTGGTTTTTACAATACAAAAATATATTAAATGTATAATAACTTTGAGTTAATACCAATTCAGCTTCAATAATTTATAAACACTGTTTCTATACTTCTCTGTGCCACTTTTATTATATTTTTTGTCATCACAGGTTATATCTTTATCTATTGCATGCCCATAGTTTTATAATTATCATTTTATGCATTTATGTTTTTAATCACATAGGGGAAGTAAAAGGAGTTACAAATCAATATTACAATAAATAAACTGGCTTTTATATTTATATATATATGTAGCTACCTCTGCCATTTTTCTTTTTTCTTGGTATGGTTTTAAGGTACAGTCTAATTTGATTGATTTTATGCTGACAAGTCCCTTTTGGCATTTATTACAGGACAGGGTTACTAGAAGTAAACTCTTGAAGGACAGTTCTTCCAGATATAGAAATCTTGACTGAAAATCTGATATATACTCCCTCTCTCTTCTCCTTTCCCTTCACATGCTTCACACATAACTCAGAGCATGAGGAAAACACTAAATAACAGAGTAAGACCATGCAATGCTGTAATCTAATGCTGTAACTAAAACATGGGACTTTGACTTGAACTTCTAGAGTCAGTTTGTGTGATTTAAGTAGCTTTGAAGACATACTTTCTCACTCCTGCTTATTCTTAAGCTTTCTCTGGAAAGGACATGTACTTGTATTTTCTATAAATACCTGATTTTCTCTCAATTCCCAAGAGTTTCTTTTAAATGTGGCAAATAAAAAGGAAGCGGAAACTGTGTTTTAATCATAAGATAGGGCCCAATGTGTATTTCAGGGTAGATAAGAGCATGTGTTCTTATAAATGTTATAGGAGTGATTTGGTTGTCAGGATTTCATCAGAAGCATCAGAAAATGTCTTGAATTGGAGGGCAATAAACTATAATTTCCATCTCTGTTCCAAATAATCAGCCACTGACAACTTAGACAATTCTTACCAATAAAAATGGAGACAATTTTCTCTATTCCATCAAAATAAGCATTTTACTTTCAGAAAAAAAATATTAAAATCATTTCTAGATTTGACTAAAACTACAATAAAGATACAATGAGTCATAGGAATGATTTTGAATCAACAGAAAATATAATAAGTGACCATGAATATCTGTTGGTATGCTAGCAGCCCATTTTTGCATGATTAAAAATCTACCTACTAATAATCATCAAAACATCTAGGTTAATATGGGGTTAAAACAGTTTTTCCACATTAATAAGTCAGATTTCTTCAAACTAACCCTGTGATCATATCATCTCTCCTCCCCCAGTTTAATCATTTTGCTTTTCCAGCTTTAACCCCCAACTTCTACCTATTAGTTTACAATAAATGAAAGGACCGGAGTAAAATACAAGTAAAGGGAATTGTCGGACATTCCATGCAGTGAAAATCTAAAGTATGAAGTGCCTTAGTGTTTAGAAAGTATTTATTCTGCTACCCTGAAATAATTTTAAATATGTAGGAATACTTATGTTTATCACACAAGAAGATGACCAACATGAGTCCTTACCAAAAGAAATAAGAACTCACAGGAAATTGCCACAAAATCAGCTAAGTTTTCTCTTTCTTTCTTGAATTGGCACCTGAAGGGGCGAGTTTCAATTTTCTAGAGATTTTCCTTAAAAAGAATAATGTCTGTCCCAGTAATTTCAAATGAAATATTTCCTGTCATATGCTGAATTTCAAATTTTTTATGAGTTAATCTAGAAAAATAACATCTATATCAATGTTGTCAAAGAGGAACTCAGAATCTGAGCAAGAGATTTTGATAATGTTAACAGTACTTTATGAGGTATAATTTATGTAGAGATGATGTAAATTTTAAGTATACAAATCAATGTAATTCGACAATTGTCTATAACCAGGTAATCATCACCCAGACTAAAATATAAACACATTTCATAACTCCAGAAAGTTCTCCTCATGTTCTTTTCCAGTCCATTCTTCTTGTACTTCAAAGTTAACCATGCTATTTTGATTTCTATCAGTATAGACTATTTTGCCTGTCTTTGAACATAAATGGAATCATGGAGGATGTTCTTTTTTATGTATCTTCAGTTCTCTCAAAAACATGATTTTGAAAGTCATCATTTTTGTTGTATGTTATCAGTAATCCATTTCTATTTATAGTTGAAGGGTTCCATTATATGATGGCACAAAATTTATTCATTCATTCACAGTTGATACACAAAATGTGTTGGGTTGTTTCCACGTTGAGGTTACTATGATCATTCTTCTATAGTGTTCCTTGTGTGCATATGTTTTGTATAAATATTGAGGAGAATTTATGGATTATAGGGCAGGAATGTATATATTAAATTTGATTAGAACTTCACAAAGTTTTCCAAAGAAGTTGTATCATTTTATATCTCCACTGTAGGAGAGTTTAGTTATGCTATAGTCTTGTTAACATTTGGTCTTGTTTGTATTTTTTGTTTTTGCTAACTGTTGATGCTTTAGTGAGAATATAGTTGTAGTTATGTTCAGTCAATAAATTATTTTATCAAAGCCCTTATTTTATTTTTCTGAATTCATTTACTCTATTTTTTATTTATTTGATTTGTCAGTTTTAAAAGCATTTCCACCTCCAGATGTTATCAGTAGCTTCAGATCAGAATAAAATCTTTAAAAAATACCTTCACTGTGTATGTGTTCTGTGTATATCAGAAACAGGCACAAAGGAGAGAAGCTGTATGCTTATCTATGTAAGAATCTGTTTTATATTTAATAAAGGGATTTCAAGCACAGAGACTTTTCTTGATCTTAAAACAAGATTGCTAAGCACTAAATTCTTGCTTATTTCAAGAAATTATTCCACATTGAAGTTGAATCTATGTTGACTTGTGACATTCCACTAAAAGTTTAATAGCAAATATAAATAGTGAGAAAAGATATCTAAAGCCTGCTTTACAACAGCAGAATCCAAAAGGAACCATGACATTGCCTTTTCACGTGTAGGAGGGTCCTTCTTGAATTTTGTGATTACTGCATCATGAGAAACTTTAAAATATATGCAGACTAGAAAATTGTCCTGATGCTGATAACTGGTTTATCTGTGGCTTGCACTTGAGCATTTGCAACAAGACTCAGTTTTCGAAATCTCAGTCCTGTTCCTTAGAATGCAGTTATGGATGTAAATTGGGCTCTTTTCAGGGGTCATCAAATTTATGAAGATGCAACTCAGGAATAGCTGTCATTTGGATATATACTCCATGCTTGCCAAGTTTAGCTGGAATTGTTAATAACTCCCCAAGGTGATTAGCACATAATCATCATGAAATCAGTGTGAAAATGCTTTTCCAGCTATAAAGCTTACAACCTGGATGGGGAGCTGGGTGTGCAGGACCAGATGTTAAATGTCTGATGCCCTGGGTGGTGATGTGGGCAGTAGTGTTAGCATCTGGCTCTGGGCTTAGAATTTAATCCCCCAGACGTATTTGGTCAAACAGCAACAACTACTAAGAACGTGTGTGTGTGTGTGTGTGTGTGTGTGTGTGTGTGTGTGTGTGTGTGTGTGTTGGGGGGTGGGGGGGTGTCTTTTTTTTTTTCTTCCTCATGAACATTTTGAATATTAAGGAAAAGCAGGGGCAGGGATGTCAGTCTGATCTCAGGAAGTCCAGCCCGCTCCCTCTAACTGGCAGGCATTCATTGTTTATAAGGGTAATAGTGCAGTAGGACTACCATATAGAACATTCTCTTATTGTACTACCTACTCAACTGGACATGCTGACAAACTTCCGTAAGTTCAAGTATTGGTTGTGCTGTCCACTTCTTCCTCTCCTGTCTCCACTTCTTTAACAGTCAATGTTAAGTCAGACACCAAGAGCAAAAAGCATGTCTATACAGAGAAGCCACAATGACTGAGTTAAGGGAACAGAATTTCTCCACATAAAATTCAAAGAAAGATCTCTGCTTTAAATCTGGGTCTAATGGGTTCCCAATTGACAACAAATAATGTTATAAATACGTGATAACCCCCAGGGAGGCACACTGACCATTAAGGTCAGTTGGTGTCTATATCAAGGGATGAGATTGTCCTGTTAGGGCAAGTGTTAACCTTTAGTTGCTGAGAAGGAACTGATGACCAGGGCAGTGGCCAACCCTGTAAAGACTTTGAGGAATCAGGGTTTTTTTAATCAACTAGAATAAAAGTATTTCCATATTTTAATAGATACAACAATCTTATAAGGTTTTATAAACCTGGTTTTAAGTCTCAAATCATATTTTCATCACAGTCTTTCATGAATGCTATGGCCTTCCCTCTTAGTTTGAGTCCCCTTGTCAGAAGCAGACAATTCGAAGGTAGCCCTTTTCACAGAAAAATGTAAACTCTGAGAAAAGCATGCTAGAGCCACAGTATATATGAGAAGTGATTTCAGAAAATGGGAAGGAAGGAAGACTATACAGGTGGTATTGGCAAGCAGTTATGACTGTTGGATACTGGGGTTTCATCACCGGGGCACTATGGGAATGATATAGTTAGTTACGTATGGGACAAAGATCCATTAACTACCGTGCATCACTGTTTGAGGAGTGTTTCTGGGAGTGCTCATTCCCTAGCACAAATACTTAACCCACCAGAGCAAGTCCCCAGGCAAAAAGGATGCAAGTACAGGAGCTAGAAGACAACAGGTTTGCATAGGATGGCAAGCATCAAGCCCTCCAAGTGAAATATCTCTGTCATGCCTTTGCAAGAAATGATGGTTACTAAAAAGGAAAGAACAGTATATATTTTGGTTGAAGTCACCAAGGAGAATAAATGCGCATAAACAACAACAAAAGCCCATTCCTGATAAATTAGAAGGGAAGTCTGGAGTCATTTGCTGTCTCCGAACCCATTTATACTGCTCTGATCTTCCAGTGGAGAGGTGTTTCCAGTGAATACCTTCCAGCAATCTTGCAGTAGAAGGAGCTCCCCTGGCCCCTGCCTGCCTTATTTTTGGTTAAAGGCAAGCTAAAGGTAAAATCCCTACCCTTCAGTTACAGTAAATTAGAAATCCACAATTAGCAAGAGAGAAATTTATGAGTGATCTGCGGTAAATTTCAGTCACTAATATTTTATGAAATTACATTTGATTCAATTATTCTTGTTAATCAGTGGAAAGGACCTGGAAACAAGGAAAATCAGCCCTCGTCCTTATTCAAAATCATGCTTCAATGTCTATTTTGTCCACTCCATTCGTCATTCCCTAATATAGAATTTAATTTTCCAAATTGATGACAATAAATTTTAATCTGCTCTTGGTAAAAATTTAATGAGAGAGTGAAAATGAGAAAGTGGAGGGGTAATAGTGGAACAGAGCCATCAGCCAGGATTCTCCAACCACTTAACTGTGGGGAGCTGTTCTTTTAATTCATTATCCAAGGTGGATTTTGTGTAAGGTGTACGAAGAGCCAATGTTGAAAGAAAAACATTGGTTTGATTTTGATTCTGAGAGTATACTCAAGGCACTATGATGGCTGAGAGAATCAAGGGAGGTCTGGGGCTGTGTCAGAGGTGGGCTAATTTTAGTAATCAAGATCTAGGTTTGTACCATCTTTCCGATGGGTTCTGAATTAGCGTTTTGCTGTTTAATTACTAACTGGCTATGAAATTTAGAATACTTAAATGTAAGCACTGGCAACTTGGATCCAGACATTCTTCTATGATTACATTTTATCTTTTTCAAGTAGAAGATAACGGCATTGAGGGAAAGGTTTTGTTTATGTACCTCATTTGTCTCCCCATTTTCTTTTTTTTTTTTCACTTTTGCCAATTCTTTATTATTCTCTCAGATGATTTAATGGAATTTGAATAGCATCTACTATTGGTCTGAACAAGAATTGTTTATTAGTGTTGTCTGTTGTTTGCTCTGCACTTTAATTTTAGTAAGTATCCACTGTACCAGTAGGGCCTGA
The DNA here is from genome assembly GCA_004363575.1 of Solenodon paradoxus. Classification (NCBI taxonomy): domain Eukaryota; kingdom Metazoa; phylum Chordata; class Mammalia; order Eulipotyphla; family Solenodontidae; genus Solenodon; species Solenodon paradoxus. The sequence continues at coordinate 137,405 of RJWH01000093.1, forward strand.
CTTTTCACACTTGACAGTGTTTACTGCCACTTACTGTTGTCTGCTCTCTTTCATGAAATCCGTGGTAATCTTCATTTCCCTTTTACTTTTTTTTTTTCCAAAAATGATGTCTTCCTTTTCCTCTCTGCTCCACTGAAAACCATTTGCTGAGGAATGTTAAAATACTTCATTTTTTTGAATCTAATATTTGCCAGTGGTAACGTTACTTCTTGATCTACATTCAGTGTTCATCATAACACTTCAATCTATTCTAATATCCATTGAGAGTTCATCATGCTAAATATTCAAGTTCGATGTTAAGCATATAAAGTTAAACAATATCAGATACAGCCACTGCTCTCAGAGAGTTAATGACTTAGTGGTGGAGATTGTGGGGACAAATAAAAACAAATCTATAAATGGATATTAGTCCTCTGAATTATAGAGATTTAGTCCTACTGAATATATACATATAAATATAGAGATGATAGAAAAAGAGATAAAGATTGATCCTGGAGGCAGGGGCATAGAGCTTCCCTGAGGAAGCAGAACATGAGATGAGATATGAAGGTGGGGAGAAATAATTAACCAAACAAGAGATGGAAGAGAAGTAGGCACCATGGAGGGGAATCTCTTCTTCCCAGCTTGGAGGAGAAAAGCAACAAATGACCTGGAGAAGTAAGTGGGGCTAGAAAACGCAGGGTTTTCTGGGTCTTCATATTCAAAGCAGTAGAAGCTATTGAAGGGTTTTAACCTAGGGCTCACTTGATGTACTGAAAATAACATTTACTATAGGGTGGAAACACTACTGGAATGCTGCACAAGTGAGTGGTGTGAGACCAGTTAGGAGGCAACTGAAAAACACCAAGGTAGATTGACTAAGTGGTGGTGGAGAGTTGCTGAAGAGAAAAATATAAATGCGTAAAAAACATAATAGAATGAATTCCAGAAGAAACACTTCACTGCACTGGAGAAAGGTTGAAAAAGGAAGCTATAAAGGATGACTCTTAGGTTCCCAGCTTGCTCAACTGAATGAATGGAGGCAGCAATATTTAAATCACAGAAGAAATGCTTTCATAAAGCATTTGATATATGCTCCAATGTCACGACTCTAGGTTTCATTAGGAAGAACCACCTGCTCCAAATATCTGACAATTCTTAGCTTCTTCCTTTGATAATATCCATATTTGAAAGTGCCATTATTGTTTATATCAAGAAGATTCTGGAGTCAGCTGTAGGGCTTCAGTGAAAACAAGCACAAGCCATGAACAGACAGAATGAGCACAAAAAACAAATTGCTTGGTGCTTAGTAGCCTGAAGAAACAATGAGCTGCCTTTATTACAGGTTTGGGAAATGAGAAAGTTCTGCACGGTGACAGTCTGCTGCTTCAGATTCACCAGAGGAAAACTGAAGTTATTATTCCAGAAATGTGGGCATTTGTTTGCATGTAGGCAGAGGGCCATTTCACCAGTAACTGTTAATTAATGCCAACCCTTGCTTTCAAAGTAGGAGGTGCAATTATAAGTCTTCAGATACATATAGCAAAATATGCTATCTGGAAATAGCAGAGTACAGGTAAGGCAAAATTGTTTCCAGAAGATAATATTCAGAGAAGTACAGCTGAATTAAAAAAAACCCAAAAACCACTCATTTATTATGGCATTACAAAACTCTCTTAATAGAAATGTGATTCTTGTCAGAAAGGTTTATGATACTAGTCATTTTCTACAAATACACAACTTGAATAAGAAACAGCCAGAACACCACAATGGTAATGTTGTTTATCATAATATCATAAAATGCTAATTTCAGTCACATATCTGAGATTTGTCAGTGTGTGCTGAATATACTTATTTTTAGAACATGGTTTCTTTAGAAGGGGAGTGAGTTTTAAAACACAGGTTGCTTTGCATGCCTCTCCCCCAGATCTCCAGGGTATGGTATGGATTTCCATGCAGAAGCAGAATGGCATTCTTGGCAATATAAGAAAACCCTGACTCGTGAGTACTCCTAACACACAGCACAGGAACTGAGCTGTGAATGTATCATATGTTAGCAAAACAGTATTACAATATTCATAGGAATGATTCATAGGTATCCATTAGAAATGATCATTGGATCAGGATCTAGAGCTTATAAATATGTTTCAGCATTTACAAAACTTTGCAGACATGTTGAACAATGGAAAATGTCAGGAAAGAGAAGAAATTAATTTTCTCAATAACTTCAAGGGGTGTTAATATGCAGATTCCTATATTCAACTGTCTGCTAGATCTTTTACAAGGGTGATATATAAAGCACACAATATTTCAATTTCTTCTTAAATGACAATATTGTCATCTTAGGCAGGTTATTTAACCTCTTCAGCTGCAATCTATTGCAAGACTGGTATGACTTTACTCTTCTAGCAAAGCTTTATGAAGATTTAATAGGATAATGTATGTAAACAAGCACAGTACAGATGAAATACACTTTATAGGAGGATATTAGCTGTCCCACTAGTACTCTGACTTGGCATGTTTCAAAAGTAAGTCTACTATCTTTCACCCAATGCACTCCTCTTTCAATCTTTTCACTTTGGCTGGAAATTTTAGTCTTTTGATACTTCCGTCTTACCTTCCAGCCTTTGAAACTAGCCAGTTTTTAATACCAATGTTACTTACATTTGTACCTACCCTTCTAACCCTATTACTATTATACTTGTTCAAATCCTCTTTCTCTCCCTTGGACCACAGCATGTGTTTTCTAATTGATCTGCCTAGCACTGGCCTTTCCCAACATGAGTTTGTGCACAACAAAGCTGCCAAATCTATCATTCATTTACACACTTCTGGTCCTACCACAGTCCTACTCAGAAACTCCAGTGGTTTCCATTTCCAGCCAAGAAAGGCTGGCACATAAAACCTACTTCCATGGTCTTGTCCTCAATTCACCTTCAGCCTGATTTCCCACATTAGTGACCCAGTATGTTCTTCCCCAGTCAAATGATCAGTACATCATTCCAGAAACTACTTGAGTTTCCTGATGTCATGACTTGGGCCATTCCATTCTTCTACCTGGAATGTCTTTATTTCTACTGATGTCCTACTCTTTCCTTAAAGCTCGCTTCACATATCATCTTTCTAATGGAGACTTCCAAGAGACAAGCATTTATCCCTTTTTTGACTCCATCACACCGTTTTTTGTTTTTGTTTTTGAATATTTTGAACATGTGGTTTTGCATTCAACTTTTTTTAGACATAGTTTATCCATCCTCCTAGATTGCCATCTCCTTCACAAGGAAATCTGTGTTATCCTTCCATGCCTTGTTCAGTGCCAGATGGTTAAGAAATAGTTACTGGATACGTGAATGTAAAAGTCTCTATCAAATCTATTTTGTGATTTTTAATTTAGTTATTTAATAAAGCGTATTTTTTCTGTTCACTACTTATCTTTTATTGAGAAGACTCTACCTGAGAAATATATTAGAAGTGCAGGTACTGGACCAATTTGTGCCTAACATTGTTTTGCTTTTTAACATTTTGAGACAATCTGCACAGAATAGAATGTCCTCTCTTTCAGTGCACCATTAGATGGCTTTTGACAAATTGATACTATGGTGTATTTCCACCACAATCAAGATACGGAATATTTCTATCACCCTCAAAAGTTTCTTGTGATCCCTTATTACAGAACCACCCTAGTCTGCTCTATTGTCTAACTTTCAAAACTGTGTTACACATGATTTGCATTAAGTTCCATCATACCATGTCTGTGCTCAAAGCCTTCTTCAGCTTTTCCTTCAGAACAAAAGCCTGTGTCCTTCAAATGGCCTCCAGAACCTGGGGACTCTATCTCCACATGTCTCTCCTACCTCATTTCCCACTACTCTCTCCCAAATTTTCCTATATCCGTTCCTTAATTTATCTTCTCTGTGTCTTCTCAACTTGAATATGCATAGAAAATCCCAGAAGGCATAGCTTAAAAAGACATTGTGATTCAGTAGGTCTGAAATGGGACCTGAGATTCTGCATTTCTAATTCCCAGATATTGAGGACACATTTTGAAGAAACAACAAAAGAGCAGAGACTTGGTGTGTTTTATTTTCCACTGTACTCTCAGTTTCTAGATAGAGCCTACCACTTAAAGCTGACTAGTCACTAGCTGACTTTGTAGCATGATTGTGGGGAAAGCTAATGAATTTTTCTGGACTCCAAGTTCCCGACATGCATAAAAGGCACAGAACATCACTTTCAAGGTCCTTTCTGGCACATAGTATATTACGTTAGTAAGTGTGTGAGAAACAATAATTTCCTAGAATCTGAAAATAAATTTTTCATCCAAAGTATAAAGAAAGGCGATTTTTCAAATGTCACGAAAGTTCTTCCATTTTTTCCTGAGCGACTACTCTTCCTCCCTGCTCTCAGCAATTTCTAAACAAGAGCATATGATTTCAGAACAGCTGTCTGCTAAAGATTGAAAAATAGGAAAGCGAGGTCCCACATTAAAGCCACACTCACACACAAGGAATAAAAAGCAAATTGACATTATACCCAGGGAGACTTTTGATAAGAGCAGGAAGATAATGTGGAGAATGTAGGGACAATACCCAAATGGCTAATAGGACCAAAAGTGGACTAGTATCACTAGTCCATTGCCAAACTTCCTACTAACCCCTGCTTTTCATTTCTCTTGTTGGGGGTCAGGAAGTTCTGCCCTATCCACTTCAGGAAACACTACAGACTTGTCCAAAGCATGAGCAGATTGTTTATGACCAGGTTCATGTCTACGATCATGGAAACACAGCCACCTGAGGACTATCCTCTTTTGGACAATTTACCTGGCCATTCATAGAGATTGTCTGTCTGACGCCACTGAATAAATGAGCGCACAACATCCTGGGCACAGTGTTCCTGCTACACAGTGTGCTTTTAGTCTATTCAAAACACTACCTCCATTTGGGAGGAAAATTACTCACAGCTGGGTAATGAAATTGCATCTGTGTTCTGCAGCTAGCTGAAGCCACCTCCTTCCTCTTCATTGGAGCCAAATTGTACTGCTATTTCAAAATCTTTTGCAAATGTAAAAGGGAGGGAAGCTCAAAAGCTACATCTCAGAATTCTTTGTGGTTTCTGGATGTGAGATGCTGCTTGAAGGTTTGTGTTGACATAGACATGTCTTGATTATAAAACCATTACATGAGGCATGGAGCAAATTATGTATTTTACTCAGCTAATCCTCAGAAAAAGGAATATAAAAGAGGAGTAAATTTTAAACCCTGTCCTGGATGCTCACCAGTCAGTCAACATGTTACCATTTCATCACCTTGTCTTTTTTACCTGGGTTTGTCACTCAATTTATTCCATAGTCACAGGCATTCATGGCGCTATTTGAAAGACTAGGAGTATTGCCAGTGCCCAACATAGAGCACTTCCATGTGCCCAGGAGAAAGGAGTTTAGAGACTTTTTGCCATGGACATCTCCCCTTTGCGAGTTACCTTGGAGCTGTTGGCCTACCATGTTACTCCTATGCTCCACAACCTTCAAAGGCTCTCTTTGCTTATGGGAGAAAGCCTAAAAATCTTGGAAGGACATTCAAAGCCTTCCCTAATGTTTGAAGAGGGTTAGTGGCTTGCCAGCAATCACAGAACTACTAAACAGAGCCCAAATATCAACGCAGATGGAGTTGGCTCTAAATCCTTCATTCCTAATTTCTAACTCACATGGCCTCTTATACAATCTATGCTTAATTCAGACATGCTTGACTGAGGTAAGACCCTTACTACTTAATATAGAAGAGATAATAGAGGACAATTATGGTGTCTTCCCCTCGACTTTAATGCAAGATCTGTCTACCTTTTTCTTTCTGTGTTTTTGTTCATATGACACACAGGCACTGGGCAGAGCCAGGCGGTGGCAATAATAATAACATGCCTCATTGCATGAGCAGTGGGAGAATTATTTAAAAAATAAATATAGGGAATCAGAGCTCTAAATCATTGGCTTACAAAAGTCCTGGAAAAAGGTTATATTTTCACAAGTCAAAAAACATTCTTAACGTCAATAGATCAATTGTAGGTGTAACAATGTCGCCTTTATTCACTGTCAACGCAGAGAAGGTGGGGATAATGTTAATCATTAGTTATATCTGACACAACCTCCAACCTATGTTTCATCAATGGGGATCTGTGATGAGGTGTGCTTCAGTGGTTTGGAAATATTTCAAAAGAAAATGAAGTCTTGTGGGGTAATTTGAAAGACAGGAGGGAGTGGGCTGTCTGGAGTCGCCAAATGAGTTGGAAAGATTTGTGTGAAAAGTCTCACTCAGCCTGTCAGATACAGGGGGCTTGCTTTCTGAAATAAGGAACTTCTGATTGCTGGCTAACAACTTATTTTCTTTTCTGTCTTCTGAAATATGCAAAAAAGTTTTCTGTGCTATGATTTATAGCTGGGTTAAGTTTCATCCACCTGTAGGCCTCTTCAAGCTGCACAATGAGTTACTAATGAGAGACAAAGTTGGTTAGAAGCTTCAGTACATCAGGCAAGGTAGAGAAACAGGAAATCCCACTCACTCTCTTATCTGGATGAATCAGTTACTTAGAAAGGAAGAGAATGTCAAGCAATAACTTAGCCATCAGGCACTAAAGCTAAATGAGGACTTACTGTTCAAATTAATTTTTTAAAAATAAAAACAAAATTTAAGCCACAAAACTTTTACTGTTTCCTTGAATTGAGTATACTATTATCATTTACCATTTTCTTGACAAGTTTCTGTGACTATCTTGTTCTGTGTAGAAAATAGACTGAGTTAACTCATTTTTGTATCAATTGCTAATTAATTATTACTTTTGTCAAGCTAATGAACAAATGTTGTAGGTCTAGTGGGGAATAAGACCGACAAAATCCCCACCCCCATGGGGACTGCTAAAATATGGAAGACCACTTGGTCAAATGCCATTCCAATAAGCTTTTGTGTTCTTTCTTTTGTTTATTTCTACCAGTCTTTGTGTTTTCAATGATTTATGAATACCTACTCTATTCTAAGCACAACCTTGGGCATTGAGATATCACAGTCTAATAAACAAAATGGGAATTCTTACCTATCTCTATGAGAGATTGTAACTTCTTTTTTTTTTTTAAAAGAAAGGTGCAGGCAAGAATGAAGGCTAGTAGATGGGACAGCAAGGAGAGGAGGAAATAACATTTTATTTATTTCTATTTAGTTATTCATCGTGATTAGGTTCCCCCTACCCCACCTTGCGTTAGGAACCTGGGTCCTTGGGATATATGTGAACTGTGCTTGGTCAGAGGTGGTGGACCTAACCACTGCTCCACCAGGGCTTACCAAGAGACCGCAATTTATCAATCATCTTTAATTCCATGCCCAGTATCAGTGTTACTCTTACATACTGATGTGTTAAGTGACTGATTTTATTCTTGAATAAATTATTGAGTGGATATACTATAATATGGGAAAACGCCTTATACAAGTTTTTCATTTTTTTGATTTTTTTTGAGGTGAGTCCAAAATCAAAAACAAATGATTTTTAAATTATTTTCCCCAGAGTATGTCTTTACATTAGAATCTTCATGACAGGTCAAACATTCTTAGAAATAGTTACATTTGCCATGTAAGTGACATTTCTGCTACAGCTATAATAAACAAAAATTGAGAACTGAGTTATGGTGTAAATATATGAAAACTTGATTTATGGAGAGATGGCTAAGGAGTTAGCTATAAAAATGAAATGGGGTATGGAAAGTGTAAGATAACCTTAACTTTTTCCTTTTTCGATAGTCACAGATTTGAAGCATTGTACTCTGATAACAAAAATTACAATTGTTTGCTTTCTGACATAAACCACCAGATGTAGCAGGTAACATGTCAATGAAGTGTGGCACAAACAAAATATATAAATTCTAAGTGATGATTAATTTGTGGCCTATTAGTTTCCAATAAGTGGACTGAGTCCATTATGCTGATATTTGAAAATGTCTATTTCATAAGTACATATTTTAATAATCTTGACTGTTTGCTCAGTAACTACAAGTAAGACTTACTGAATCTATGTAATATCAATTCTCCAAAACAAATAACAGCCCTGGTCATTTATTCATACATTTTGAAACAGATTTTGTCACCTAGCAAAGAGAGACACTAGTCAATAATTCTGATTAATTTGATGCTGATTCATGTGGTCTTTAGTGAGTTCTACTTTATTCACTTCCTTCATGGCTCTACCAAGCAGCCCATAATTATGGAGAGTCTTTTTAGCTTGTCCTCCCTTGTTCAGTAGAAAAAAGTTTGCATATTTTCTTTAAAAATTCCAGTCCAAACATTACCATCTGTTTAAGAAAAGGGTCAAAAATGAAATTTTACATTTTTGGCAAGATTTCTCTTTTCTGATCAATTTCCATAATAGAAAAGTATGCCACAGGCTTTTAGGAAGGATCTATTTTAGAATATTCTAATTGCAAAATGAGATTTGAGTTTTTACTTTTGATAGCTTTTTGTCAGAAATATTTATTTCTTATCCAGATGTTCTGCATCTTTTGATACTTTTTTTGAGAATATAGTTCAATTCCATATATAGTTAATTACTCTGCACTCCCAGGTGAATATGCAATGCTTTTCAGTCAAAGTTCCTCGCACTGTTGCTTTCTTACAAATAGGGAGAAGGGAGATTCTAAAATCCTCAGTAAGGCTATTCCCTTTCCCTTTCTAACATATCTACTGACTTACAGGGATTTTCTCATATTCTATGAAAACATAACACAGGCGTAAGAGGAGAATCAATACCATTGGCACGAGTAGAAGAGTAAATTGTGGCTAGCTGTGGAAGTCATTTACAAATGATAAGGGCCTTCTTTGAGAAAGTTGTAATGGACACATTTAGGATTCCTCAGACAAGTGGTATGTCAGAATCCAGACTATCTAAATTAATTGATAAATAGGAATTGAAGTGTGATATCTGTTGAGGTTATTCCCAATCCTGAGTGTTTATTTTAGGAATGTTCCTGGACTTAGAGAAGTTTTGAACTTCATACACACACAATTCATATGACTGTCACCATTTGGAACACATTTCCATCATATCCGTATTTATTAGAAAGGTGCCTACTCTGTATTTCAGTCCGCCCCCCACCTTATGGCAATTCCAGAAACCAAAAATTGCTTGTTGTGGTTCCTTATGTTCAGAGTACCTGCCATCAAGCTGTTTTGTCTCTATATGTGCAGGATACTTCTGTTAGAGTGACAGTGTCTATTTTTCCACCCTCTTCAACCTGGTGTGGATTGCAACTGTGCTGAACCGGAAAATAAGGTAAATGTTCTGTTGTCGCAGTTCTGGTCTAGTTGTTAAGAGGACTGATCCCTTTTGCTTCTTGCCTTGTGGAGAACTGAGCTGCCATGTCGGAAGACCAGGTTACTCTGCAGTTGAGAGAGGCCATAGTCAGGAGCACTAAGACACCAGACACATAAGTGATGATCATCTGGGATGATGTCCAGTTAAGCCTTCAGACAACTTAAGTTCCAACCACCATCTTACTGCAACCATGTGACAGGCCCAAATGAGAACCAGTTAGAAAAGTCAGTCAGCCCAGGAGGTTGTGTGATTTGTTACATAACAGTAAGAAATGGGAACACTTGTTCTCTTAGTGAGATAATTGAACACTAATAGAAGTCACAGCTGTGTGAGACCAGGGTGAAGTACAAAGCCAGAAAGGACAGCATGAGGAAATCAAAATTTAAATCACAAAAAAACTGAAGAAGGGTTTAATATTGTGGATTTTCTCCACCTGTGTTTCTTTTCATAAATCTGCTTTCTCTTAAAAATAATTATTTCATCAAAACCAATATTAAAAACTTTGCAAAACCTTTGGAAACCCAAGAAAAACGTTGTTTATGGTGCTATCATCCTTGAATTACTGAATTATCCATTTAGCAATTTCCCATCATATCTTTCCCTTGATCGTGGGTATTAGGATTCATTTCATCAAAATGGTAAGCAAAGGTAAATCTAGTGTAATGGTACCTGAAGCTTGTATAATTTAATGGGAAAAAACAAAAAAACATCTCTAACTTCAAGAAAAAAGCTTCGTTCAATTTTTTACATGAATCAATAACCATATAAATGCACTGATGCACTCTCTCTGAATTGTTGGAGGAGCTTGCCTTAGTGAAATGTCCTACAACTTAAGTTTCACTAGTGTCATGGTAAATTACTCTTGACCATGATTATATGAAGATTTATATCCTGTTATTTTCTGATTCAGAATAACTTCCTATGTTGAAGTGTAAGCTTAATAATATGAACTTTAAGGATTGCATGTTTTTATATTGAGTCAATAAACTCTAATTTCCCTAATGCAGGGTTTTTGAACCTTGGAAATATTAATATTTTGGTTTGAATAATTCTTTGTGTGGGGATCTGTCCTGGGCATTATCAAATATCTCCTGGGAGCAAAATTTCTTATCCCCTTAAGAGCCACTGACCTTATGAATCCCCTACTCTGGTTATTTATATTATTTCCTTTATTCTCATTATAACTGCAATATATTTCCATAAATATAATTTTTATTAACCTTTTCCTCTTAAGCTAAACGCTTTGCAGTAGAATTACTGTGTTAAGAAGACATGATAACATGGTTTTCAATGTATACTGCCAAATCCCTTCCCCAAAAGGCTTACAGCCATCAGAAATATAGTATAACAAATTTTACTATAGATATATCTACACATACCTATATTTATAGCAATATAGATATATCTACACAGAGATATTTAATGCATTAAATCTGATAACAAACAGCATCTTTAGGTAGTATAGTTAGGAAATTATAAATAAAACCATTTATTTACCGATAAATTAATTGTTGTCAAAGACTCTACCTTCTTATAAAATGACCTGCAAATAGATTATGAATTGACTGTACCCTTTTTTCTTTTAACTTTAAAATTCTAAAAATTACAGATTGGAAAAGAGTTACTGTATTTCTACCAGCCAGGAGAAGGAACTTGAAGATATATTTTAGTTTGTTTTTCTTACCATCTGCCTGGCTTAATCCCTAACAGAGAAAAATCTATATTTGAATTCAAAAAGCAAGTAGCAAAAATGTTTTTAGCATAATTTACTTGTGGCTACTGAAAAAAGCAAGGTTCCTGCTCTGGTTGTGTTTCATGAATAGGGAAGACAGACAAGTCTTCCCCAAAAAGAGAAACAAAGATCTCTGTTGTTTTTCATTAGGGGTAGAATGTAGAAAAATGGCTTTTTGCTCTCTGGGAAGCTTCTTGTCAACATCCCCTCTTTGAGGGACGAGACCAAATTCTGTTTCCTTCATGGCTGAAAACACTACCTGTTACTTTGCTCCACTTCCACAGAGTTTAAGGTGTAGATGAGAACTCTCTCAGTTGGCAACCTCAACAAGTTTTGCTTTTAAGAAGTCCACAAGCCCCTCCTACAGGCTGACTCCTTCACTCCACTCCTCCTCCAGGGAATAAGAGTCAAAGCTCTAACCCACTAGAAGGCTGAGATTTGACCTCCATGAAGGAATTGACATAGTACAAACAGTCAAAGAGGAAAAAAGTCAGCACAAGGACAAGGAATACCTCACAATAGTCACATTCGCTTATCACATTTCTCAAGATGGTAAAAGTACATCTACTCCTTTCATTTCTCTTTTGCTCCCTTCCTTCCTCTTTCCTTCCTTTCCTCTTCCCTTCCTTTCCTCTTCCTCTTTCTTTCCTCCCAGAGTTCCTCTTTACTACTTCCATTCCTTTCACTGCCTCACTTTTTCTTTTACCTCTAAAGTATTTTTACCAAATTTTATGAAAATAGAAGGGCAACCAAGATTGTCTTTTAATCTTAATACAGTCTCGTTCACATGCTCAAATTCTACAATGGCTTCATAGATTTGTTCTATTTCTATTTAACATTAATCTTCAGCATCATTTAGCATAAATCTACCATATTTACCTCCCCAAAATGTCCCTGATAACAAAAAACCAAAAACTAACACACAAATGGAGTGCTTATGACAAGAAAATGAAAAACAAAGAAAGGAATCTGGAAATCTCTCTAACAACTCCCTGCGAAGTTTGAGGTCAGCATAGAACGCGGTAGCTTAGGTTTCATATCTAGAAGGGTCTGCTTCCCCAGCAGCTGCCTAGTAACCAAACTGTGTACCTGACCTGGCTTTTAATGGCAAGATTATACATTGCCTGTGTATTTAGTAACTGATAAAACAGCTTTCTCGCTGAAGGATCTGATATTACCAATACTCAGAACAATTCAATAAATTTCCAATTTGATTATTCATTTCACTTTAAATAGAAATGCTCTCAAGATGCAGGTCAGGGAATTGATTCAAAAAGCATATTGGCAAATAAGATACTCTCTAGACTAAGATAGGAAACAAAATACTAATGCCCTGAAAATAGGAAGAGGCCTTTCAATATCTCAACTTACTTATTACTTGAGCTTTTAATGTAAGGTCAAGCAGAGACCACTAGTTGAATTTCAGCATTAAATTCACCATCAGTTTTTACACTGCTATATATAATATTCTTCATTTCTAGCTATTTTTTGAACAGTCAAGTGTAATTAAACTAAATTATGAAACAACATGATGTATACTTAAAAAAAATTCATGGGTCCCCAAATATTGGAAAGTGGAAATAATTGTATGTTTAGCATTGGCTTAATTTACTAGCAGGTCATTATTTTAGGGATGAGGAATATATCTGCAAACCTTAGTATCACATACTAATCATGAAAATTATGGCTTGCCATTTTGTTAAAAAAATGTCTTATCTAGTGTCAAACACCATGAAACATGAATTAAATATATTCACCCTTTTCTCTGGAGATAAGAAAAGGAATGCAATTATAATTTATCGTGATGTTTATCTCCATAATATAGTGTATTTTACAAAGCAAAGTATTGCAAAGTCCTTTAGAAACAGGTTTAAATAATTGCTAACAATATGCACTTCCTCTATTGAGACATTCATTTTCACTCATTATTTACACACTGTTCTTTAGGCAAAAGATCATGATTCTATCCATTTTTCTAAAGCTCCTGCTTCTCTTTTTTGACTTAAGCCCATTAGTATATCATGGCATCAGGGCCAAGTTTTAATTTTCATTACCTATTGGCATCTAATCAAAAAGTCCCATCCTTGTATAGATGGAGATAAAGGAAATAGGCTAAAAATGCACAAGCAAAACCAAAATACAAAAATTTGGTATATGTTAAAGGTGATAAAAGATATTGTTACACTTGGGATCTGGAAAAAACAAGTTGGGTCCCTACTTCACACTTTACATGTAACTAAACCCAGAAAAAATGAAGTATGTGAATATAAAATATGAAAGCTTTAGTTATATTAATAATAGATAAATAATACTTTTATAATTGATGGGTTGAACAGTAAAGATGTGAAGTAGTTGAAAAAAGTAGCCTAAACTTTTAGATCATAAAGATTATACATTATGTTGAGGCATATGTAGGAAGTATAAAATCTGATCACATCTTAGCAATAACGCTAACATAAAATTTCAAAGTACTTGTATCATATTGAATACATTCTCTGACCACAATGCAATCTAATTTAAATGATAATTAAATATTACAAGAGAATACTGGAATACTGGAGTTTCTCAGTCATCAAACAGAATGAAATATTGTCATTTATGACAACATGGATGAACCTTGAGAGTATTATGCCAAGTGAAATAGATAGAAAAAGACAAATACTGTATGATTTCACGCCGCGTAGAATATAAAGAATCCTAGCAAATGAATAAACAACACATAACAAAGACAACCTTTAGATACAGAGGACAGATTGGTGGTTACAGAGGGGAAGTGGGTCAAACAGTGGGTGAAATGGGTAAAGGGGTTGATTATATGGTGATGAATGGAAACTAGACCCTTGGTGGTGCTTATAGTGTGACGTATACAGATGTCAAATTATAATCATGTACACCAGAAAGTCATATAACATTATAATCATTACCTCATAGAATTTCACTTTGAAAGTACTATAGCACATCTTTTCTTAAGTTTAAAAACCATACTTGTAAACAGTCATGAAAAGAATGAAATAAGATCACTCATATCAGACATAAAAATTAATACAAATGGATTAAAAACTTAGCTATAGGATAGGCAAGTATAAAAAGCACACAAAAGAAAATGTAGGTGATCTGTTCCATGACATCAGTCTTAGAGATGTCTTTCGGGACTCAACTCTAATGGCAAAAGAAACAAAAGCAAAAACTTAAAAAACGGGCCATCAAACTACAATGCTTATATACAGAAAAAGAAGTTATCATTAATATGAAAAGACACCTATTAAATAGCAGACTATATTGTACATCATAATTCAACAAGGGCTTAAAATCCAAGATACATAAAAACTCATACAACTCAACAACAAACCCAAACAACCTAATCAAAAAACAGGAGGAAGACCTGAATAGACACTTTTTCAAAAAGACACACAAATAGCCAACAGATACATTAAAAAAAAATACCTATCATTTATTATTAGGGAAATTTCAGTCAAAATCACAATGAAATGTAACATCACACCAGAAGAATGAGCTATTAAAAAAATTCAGAAAAAGCAAATGTTGGTGAGGGTGTGGAGAAAAGGGAACCTTCGTACATTGTTGGTGGGAGTGCCAACTGATACAGTCACTTTGGAAAACATGAAGAATCCTCAAAAAGTTAAAAACAGAACTACCTTATGATCCAGCAATTCTATTTCTAGGTGTTTATCCAAAAATATAAATATAAAAACACTTACTCAAATGAATATATACATCTCTATGTTCATGAAGCATTATTTACAATACCAAGATATAAAAATAACCCAAATGCCCCCCCCCCACATGCACACTGGAATACTATTCATCTATTAAATGCCATTTGCCATTTTGCGACAGCATGGATGGAACTTCAGAGGATTATGCTATGAGAAACTTATGTAGAAATGTTTGTTCATTGTAGAAGCAACATGTCTTTAACAGTTTCTGCTCAATACTTATCTCATACTCTGTGCTCTTTTAGCACTGTGTAGGGAATACTATTTAATTTTCTCTGGGAAACATCCTAGTTATTCTAGATTCCTTTTTCTTATTAAGGAGACTGAGAATTGGATGTACATGATCTAATCTTGGCCATGTGTTTCCTTGAGTAAGACTAATAAACTCTCTGGGCTTTAGTGTCATGTTCTATAAATGCTAACATCCCTTTCAAGCTATCTTTATATCAGAATGGTACCAGAAGCCTTCTGGAAGTCCTAAAGACCTTATTAATAACTCCTTTCTATGCCAATACAAGTTATCACAGTGTTTCTTTGAATTTTAGAGGATGCTATCAGCTACATTGGTTAAACAAATTGAATTTCATTTCCTTTTATATATGTATGCAAGTAGAAGTGTTCTGGCATTAGTATATAAACTCAATAATTTTAGGATTATTATCTTCATAGTTCTACTGGGCAGATCTTCAAGGTAACAAAATGGCTGCTGCAGATCTGCCAAATAAGATAAAATTATTTCCACCACCAAGCAATTCCCCACCTTTCTACCAGAAGCAACCACTATTCTAAAATCTATCAACATAGACTAATATCGTCTTTTTTTTGAACCTCGTATGATCAAAACACACTATATAATCTTTTGTATCTGGCTTCTTTCATTCAACAGTGCTTTTGGTTTGTTTAGATTCCTTCATGCTGTAGTAATTGCCGAGTAGCACTGGATGGTATAAATATACCAACATTTCTTTATCTATTCTATGGATAGATGCTTGGACTCTTTCCAGTTTGGAGCTATTTTAAACAAATCTACTTTGAACTTTCATATACAAGTCTTTGTGAAGATGTATATGCCTTCAATGTATTGGACAAAAAGCCAGAAGTAGAATTTCTGGGTCACAAGGATAATGCATCTTTAACTTTATAAAATACTGTTAAATAATCCTCTAAAAGGGTAGCACCATTGTACATAGTTATTTTTAGTGACTGTGTAATTATGGAATCGATATGTCATCAATTACGTATTTTCCCCAGATTATTGAACATCTAATTTATATTGTTTTCAATTTTACTTTTAAATGAAAAATTTTGCAATTAAAAACTGCAAATAATTATTATCTATTACTGGAGTAATTCTGCTGTTTGAGTATTTAATTGAGATACTTGGGGCAGAGTTACTGAGTATTGTTATGATTTCTTCATTTCTCACAAGTCCATGATAGTTTTTACTTCCTCAATAAATTTGAGAAATGATGTTTTTAAATCCATTCTTTCTTTTTTATTGAGTTCTAATGGTATGTATAATGTAGAGTTCAAATAATTTTTATGCATATGTAATCCAATATCTGTGGCCTTGATCAATCAATAGAACATTTCAGCATCTGAGAGATCCCTGTGCTTCTCTCAAACTATGCCATGTTTCACAGAGTTTCCTACTATTCTGATATCGAGTTCCTTGAATGACTGTGCTTATACTTTTAAATTTCATATAAATTGAATAATACAATTATACTTATAACTTCAAATGCATGTTTTAAAGACAAAAATAGAGCTTATATTCTAAGTTCGATCTTATTTTCTAATGTTGATAAGAATGGGCTTCTGATTATTTAATATAAATAGCTGTCACCAATTATTGAACTCAGGAATGCACACCAAGTTCTAGTATGAAATCTACATCCATAATCTTTATAATCTTTTGAATAACCCAGTAAGAAAGACAAAAGTTATACCCATTTTCTGGATAATAAACCCAAGACTAAGAGTTGAAATTAGCTTGCCTAATCTTACAAGACTAGTAAGTAACACAGCAAGAATTCCTACCTAGATGTGTCTGACATTACGCACCCTTGTCTGACATCACACACCCGTGTCTGACATCACACACCTGTGTCTGACATTGGGCACCTTTGTCTGACATCACATACCCGTGTCTGACATCACACACCTGTGTCTGATATCACATACTTGTGTCTGACATCACAGCTCCTGCTTTTTCATTGGAGACCAGTTGTTTAGAATGGCAAATGTTCAATGACCAGAGAAAAGATCTAAACAAGCACCAAAGCATTCTTGGAGTGGCTCTGGTTTTTTATCTATAATAAAAGCTTTAAGTGAACCACTAGTGATGAAGAATTAAAATTTAAATAGATAACAAGTGTAATTGCCTGTCATGATTTTCTGAAACAACCATATTCTTCAGTCATTATCAACTTTACTAGAAAATTGAAACAGTAGGTGCATGTTACCAGGTGACCATATTTTTGCTAATTGGGGTCATTTTTTTCATTAAACTGCAATTATTCTCTCCAAGACACCAGTATACAAAATTATATAGTATGTAATGAGAAGAGTATCCAATGCAGGGAAAATAGCTTGGATTCAAAAAGCATATAGTGAGTAACGATATTTTTTTACTGAACATTTCACTACAGTGGAGAAGAGAAAGAATGTTCACTGAGCAAGAAAGGATGATAGAATGGTAAGTCAAAGCCAGAGCTTATATACATTATATGGAAGGACGGGACACAGTTTAGTCCAAATGATTTTCTGATGCCAACTGGGAACAGATATTAATTTGTGTAAAATATTGAAAACTGTGAAAAGTATAATTACAGAAACAGAGTTCCAGTAAAAATATCAAAGAAAGATGTTAGGATACACCTGATATAAAAGCATGCATCCAAGAAATGTTTCATCACCAAAGAGCATAATCATTACTTAAGCAGAATTTCAGGTCTGTGTGATGACTTTATTGGTATAAGTATAGGAACTTAACTGACTTTTTATATTCCTTAAAATATTTTGGAGTATAAAAGAAGCAAAATTGTGAGTGCTGAATCATAAGTACATGTGTATAAATCATACTCTATTCCAAAGTAACCACTATTCTCAATTTAATCTATGGGTAAAAATTAATAGAAAAGCAAGACTTAAAGAAAACATACTAATGCTTAAGGGGAAGAAAATGAAAAATTTTATCCAATCCAATTTGCTTTTGAGGAGTTCAAGTGTTATAACAATTTAATAGGATAGAACTAAAGAAATAAAACTGAAAATCCCTCTCTAATCCCCAAGCAAAAGAGAAGTCAGTGTTTCCAATTTTTAATTCTGAATTGCACTTCATTTAACGCAGGTGTTAATCACAGGTAACATTAATTTGATTTTTCTTTGAAGTTCTACTTTATCCATATGACAGCAATAGAAACTGATTATTGCCAAGACATGAAAATTGAGTTTATTTTTTCAGTGTCTGTGGGGAATAAATTCCCTGAGGTTTGCTGTTCAAAAACCTCCCACTGCCCCAAAGGCATAATATCTTCAGTTAAAGTTGGGGTGAATCATACCCCATTGTTTGCAGACTTTAGTGTGAAACTAAGCAGCCTAATAGAGATTCATTACATATACTTGGCCTTATCTACATTATAATAAAATTAACTAGAATATTACCATGCAGTGAAATATTTATGACATTTCAACCCAAAATAAATGCAAATCTTGAATATGCTTCTGAGTACACAATGCTAATTATAATTAGATAGCATCCCTTTCTGTCAAGGTTAAGCTTCTCCCATAATTGGTCTGCAGTTGACTCCTTTTTCTCTACCTATGTAGGGGTTAAGAGGATAGTTTATAATGAATTTATATTCCCTTCTTTGTCCATTATCCTGAAAACCAAGATTGAAAAATTACTTTCTTCCCCCTCTTTACCTAAATGTCATTGTCAGCAGTTTTCTTCTGGACATTGGAAGGCTTTGTAAAAGCAATTAAAGGGATGTAACTAATTGCAATTAAAAAACAAAACAAAACATTTTTTCCCTGGAAGCAAATGTTCGAACATTTAACCTTTGTTCACACCTCTTCAAATAATCTTAGCAAATCCCAAAGGTACCTATGATGTTGCTCTGGAAGCAGTGCCCCCACAGCTGTTCTAGCAAAGCAAAGCATCATAGAGTGACCTCCCGCTGTGACATCCCACACCATCAGACAGTAGTAAAATTTTTTTCTGGAGAAAATGGCGAGGGCATGAATGACTCGGGCAGTATTTTTAGATGACTTTTAAACATTGACTGATAAGTCTTAGAAAGCACTACAAGCTATCATACCAACCAATCAACTCTGGCTTATAAATTACACCTGAGGAAAGTTTTAAGGTTCCATCTTGTATCATTCAGTAGACCGGGTAGAGTGTCACTAGTTTTACTTCTTAATTGTATCTTCTGCTCCATTTAATGTTACCCAACTCAACTTAGAAATATTTAATCAGATCTTGCTGCCTGTTTAAAAAAAGGAAAAATAAACCCTGACTGAAACTCTTGGCCAAACATGACCTTGAAAAATACAAAGACACATTTACAATGCTAGTCACATCCTGATTTGCATGTAAGAAGGGAAACACATGCCATAACTGTTTAACAAAAGTGAATTATTAAAAGAAAATTTACCCAGATGTAGGTAGCCTAAGAAAACTAAAAAGCAATAAATCTCTTCCATCTCAAAAAACCCCTAAAAACCCCCGAAATATTTTTATTCATAACTTTTTGAATTTTCTAAATTTTAAAGCCTTCCTTGTATTGAAATATTTGTTTTCTTCCAATGTCTTCACAAATATCAATTTATACTGAATTAGAGTTATAATGGGAGTATGTAACTATATAACAATCGTACTTCCTGGAGATGAGAATTTTTATCAAATGACATTGCCATCAATGGAGATTTGAAAAAAATTATGTAATTTTTCTTTTGTTGCTGTTGTCATATTTATTTTTTTGGCTTTTATACCACACATTGAAAGGTATGTTGGAAGTTTATGGTATTTTAAAATTAATGAATTAAATGACTAACTGTGGAATCCTGAGTACTAACACTGTCCTGTCATATATCATAAAACATGTGTTCGGTATAGAGGTCTTGGCAGGAGAAGCTACAAGAACAGTGTTCTTAATTCCTCTGAAATACTTCCTCTGGCTGTCACTGGGCATCTTTCAGGCATTCAGAGTCTCCACATCTCACCACAAACTATCATACGCACAAACATCTCCTTCCCTCCCAGTCCATATTGATCTGAAAACTGTCTTGATCCACTACGCGTTGGATAAATCCCATTTGTCCTCTTTTGTGGACCTAAAATTGTGGTTTAGTAATCAAAATGATCTTCAAATGATACCATCTATAGAGCCAAACATTTTATCTAATACATTTTTCTGGAACTTTCGATTAAATCCTCATACGATCCCATTCTATCTGTTGATGACAACATTATTTTCCTCTCTTTTTTGGTCTTTGGGGGTGTTTTTCATATATTTTAGAAGGATTAGAATCATTTCCAAAGCTTCCTTTAGAATCTAGTATTTGTTTCAAAGACTTGTTCATCCTTTTTATGAGCACTCACTAAATCACAACTTCCAGAGCCTTTCTCCATTCTCTTGTCCACCATATCTAGACTAGTGTTTGTCACTGTGTAGTGGGCTGTTTGAATGGGTGGATGCATGAACCCAAACAAGAAACCAGGCCCACACTCTTTACCCAGTGATTATATGGACTCATCAAATATTTGAGGTATTTGTTGTCACACTGGGTCACTTTCTTCTGTTAGATGATGGCAAGAATGTACAATAATCTCACCCAGACCTCCCATTCTATTGAGAACCTATTTTATTAGCTAGAGTCAACATTACATTTAGTGAGTTAACGTGTACATTTCAGAAGTTGACCAAAGTGCTGGCTTGATTTGTCTTTGGGCAGCAGAAGACAGACTCAAAAGATTATAGACTCAAAAGACAAAAGACTATATACTATATATTGACATGAAGTTCAGGATAGTTTATGGTTATACAAATTAGATAGCAGTTGCCTCTGGAGGTGGGAGGTGCTTTAATTGAACAGGGTAACGTGAAACTCACAGGATGATACTTACTACATTTCTTTATTTGGATAATTTTTAAACGAGTTTGACATGTCAAATTCTTGGAGCTGTATATTTAACATCTGTGCCTGTTAAGTACACAATTAAAGATTAATTATATCTTAATGAAGTATCATTAGCAAAAAGAGGTATTAGGTTCTTACTTAGATCTTGGATCCAACTTTAGAGAGAAGGTTACATACAAAATGTTACATACATCAGCTCAGTATGGGTAACTGGGAAAGAAGTTAGATGAAACTGTCAGGTATGATTTATCCAACTGTTAATCATTGTCCCACCACCAAGCACAAACTATAGATACCGATTATGGTAAAAATCCCAATATCAATCTGTCATCTTTAAAACTTGGATGCTGATTTTATTTATTTATCTATCTATTTATTTATCTATTTTTAAAGAAAGGCGCAGGCAGGAATAAAGACAAGTAGGCAAGAAGGCAGGAAGAGAAAGAAGGAGGATGCATTTTTATTTATTTTATGTAGTTGTTCACCTTGGTTGTTTCCTCTAGTTCCGGGATGTGAACCCAGGTATTTGGCATGTATGTGGACTAAGGTCAACTGGAGGTAGCAGTCCAAATTTCTACTCTTCCAGGATGTGCCTGGATGCCAACTTTAAATTAACCTTTCGGATAGTCCAAAGTTCCTAAAATGCGATTCCAAAATAAACTCTTCTTTTTACAAAGTCTTGAGCTCACCAAGAACTTTTCAACAGTGCACATCAAAAAGATAAAAAGATCCACTAACAGTTTTTCTTCAGGCAAAGTGCTAATGACCCCTGCAGGGATTTTTTCTTATCACTTTGACACTGAAGTGTGATTTTCTAAGTATTTTTTCAGTGCCTGCTAGGTATAAGAAAACTGGAATTCCTTCTTGACTGAAATATGAACTTGAAAATATTCACTACTTAAAAAGGAAAATATATCACAAAGCTGAATCAGGCTGACTATATACAGAGATGTATATCGTGATTGTTCTGGTCAATAGCATGCCCTGCATGTTATGGGTCAGGAAAATATCCAGCAAAAAATTTGAGAGCTAGGAACTAGGTATTCTTTAGGTTTTAATAATGTCATCCTAGTAGTTCCTTAAAATTAGGGATCTGAATTACAGACAGAAAATTAATTTTCATATGGGAGTGTTTGGGAACAAAAGCAAGACAATAACACAATAATATGTATGTATCATTTTGGTGGTTTTATCTGGAATTGTAAAGTTCTGTAGTTGGCCCCTAATATGTTTTCTGTTCTTATGTGTTATGTAAAAGTAAGTAATTATTAAAAATAGAAGCAATTATACAAAAATATTCTGATCCCTAAGAACAATTCAGTTCCCTAAATCTTTAATCATCATTGGGTGGGGAGGGGATTAATTAGAATGAAGGGGGTTTTGATGTTATTGATGTTATTTTATATTTTCTTTTGTGTTTTATACCTCATACTCCCTCTTTTTCATTCAGGCTCATCTAGTTTACATTTATTTTTCTTTCATAACTCAGCTAAAAATTTAATCATCAAGAAGCTTTTCCTTATCTTTCACTCCCACAGGCTTTTCCCCCTTCATATGACATGTACTCACATGTTGTCTACTTCTCCCTTGTCCTATTCACAACAGTTGTAAAGTCTTTAAGCTACTGAGAAGACAAGATTATGTCTCTTTTTGTTCACTTTACAATCTCAGTTCCAGGAGTTTTGCCTGAAATGTAGCAGATGCTTAATAAATATTTACTGAATGAAAAAAAAAATTTATGACTCACTCAATAAATTAAATCTCTCTCTCTAAAACAGAGTCCAAACTTGAACTATGAGCACATAAACTGCTCCATTAGGAGAGGATATAGGTGATACTGTGAAGGGAAAAGCCCTGCTCACCCCTTCCAGAAGCCATGAAGCAAAGTCATGGAAACGTCCTGTGAACTGACCTTGCTGGAATGTTGCCAGCAGACAAAGAACTTCCCACGCTTGAAACCCCCGCTCCTAATTTACATCCCTCTCTTCCCGTGTTTGCTCTAACCTGTATAAGTGTACTCTAACCAGAAGCTTGTGCTCAGCTCTTTGAGGAAGAATCCCAGCTGAGACCGTGCATGTAATAGATCTGCCTAAAAATACTTCAAACAGAGTGCCCACTTGATTTTTCCTGAAGAGCCGTAAAATACCTCTTGAGGTCACTCAAACTTGCCATTTTCTTCCCACTTGGGTATTCTTTCTTCAGTCCTATCCCACATCCTACCTCAGTGAGAGGATCTTTTGAAAACTATGAGAAAGTTCTTTATACATAAATATATAGTATTCCTGAAGTTGGGAGAGAAGAGATGAGGATCAAATTCAGCATTTCTGATTTTATTAATCAGTGTAGGCTAAAAATGTTAAGAAACAACTCCAAAATATAAGTGATATAGTACTTCTATATATACTTTCTATGTTCATACCACAAGTGGATTTAGAAGGTAGTAGCTTTCTAATCCATACACTCATTCAGGGATCCAGACTCCTATCTTCCTCCTCTGCTCTATAGGTTCTGGAATCTCACGCATCTCACGCATTTAATGGGCAGATGCACTGGGACTAGAGGTGGAGATACAATTTTACTTGCATTCCATTGACCAGACTCAGTCACAAGTGTCCCTAATTACAAGGCAGTCTGGCAAATTCAGCCTTTTGTTTGCCTAGGAAGAAGTGGAGCAAATACGAATGATGGTGGAGATGTTGGTGCAGATGTAGGTGCTGTTTCTGTCCCATGGGTTCTGCATTCTTTTTTTACCTATACCCAGAATTAGGTGTCAAAGTGTCACCCATAGAAAGACACATATTCGCTTGCCACAATCAAGTGGATCAGACTGATGATCCTATTGACTCATCAATCTGGCATTAGTTCCAATTTCAAATGTAGATAATGCGTATTAGGGCACTTACATCTGTGTCATATCTTTCCACATTCTGCTAAGTCCTGTCTTGTTCCTGTATCTTGACTAGGCTATTAGTTCACCTTCAGGCTTCTTCAGGGTATAAAATGCTAGTTTTAGGATACCAAAGAGAAGGTATCAGACAAAAACAATACTCCTATCCTACTGCTTGCAGTTTCCTGACTACAGTATGGTGTCAATTCTCTCTGCAGAGTGTCTGACACCTCTCTCCTCCTGGTCAATTGCTTCTCACCCTTCACAATTCAGATCAACCACCCTGTCTTCTGTCAGGTAGTTAATCTCACTTTCTGTAAAAAGTAGAGCATATATAATACATAGGACCTTCAAATTTTATTGACTATTCTTTTCATTTTTCTGTAAGATTTGTAAAGATTAGAACTAAATTTTCTTCATCTCCATAACCATAACAAGGGTACTTGGACAAATGGTAATTTGGTTGGATGAAACCCTTCTATCTTGACTATAACTCAATTTCTGGTTAAGACTGTTATTCACCAGAATTTTTTGAATTTAAAACCCTTACATATGACAAATAGTACACAGAACCAGACTGAAAAAAATGTGTAAATGGAGTGTTAGGACCATAATTTCTCACTTTTTATAAAAACTTGAGTTTTTAAATAAATAAAGCAATCCCAAAGTTTGTAATTTGGAAATACACCTATGTGTATTTGGTATGTTATAAAAATAAGTGACCCAAAGATTTTAGCTATTATTTATACTTACATGTGTAAAATATAAAAACTGTAGATTAACTGTTATTCTGAAATGATCACTCATGTTCTTTCACTTCCATGGGAGGGGAACACTTCTTGGCTCCATTTATGTTGGACTTGGTCATGTGACTTGCTTTTGTTTCATCGTGAGCAAAGTGATTGATTAACTATTGGGTTCAATTATATGATGAGCTTTGACCAATGTAATATTAGTAGATGTGATGCCATGGATGTATCTATGGTTGAATGTGCATTTACATGTTTGGGACATCACCAGGAGTTTAGCATGGCTTGGAAGAGGCTCATGAGATAACTGTGAAGTGAAGTAGAGAGTCCTCACCTAATCATCCAGCTGACTCAATATTAGTGATAACAAACTGTTTTTGTTTAAGCTACTTTGTGGGCTTCTTATGAGTCTACATTTAATGTGTACATTTTTATATGAGCCATTCTTTATATTGTGCCTCCCTTCAAAGCCATGCCCAACTAGACAGCAACTTATTTCTGACTGAGGCACTACACATTGAACTAATCCGGACTGTGGGAAGGAGAGATTGAGAAGGGCGTTCTAATGAACTACTCTCTGAGCTGGTAACAAGTTTCTGGACAAATCATTTGTCACTTTGAATAACTGCATGGGATACAAGAAAGTAGCTACATATGAAAGTTTGCACACACTGACCTTAACTCAGACTCTTTGTGACAGGGAGAAAGCCGCACAAGAAGTAAAAGATTAGGGTAAAATTTCTAATAATTGCATTCAACCTGAGTATATTTAATGTCGTAATTGCAACTGTAATTTATAATAATGGCATTTTCATGCTAATGGTTATTAGTTTAATGAAACTGCTGCTCTAATAAAGGAGATGCTATTACTGAAACAGCCTCTAATTGAAGGGCGATTATTATAGTCACTGTAACCAGAATCAATAAATAAGTGGGAGTACTGTTAGAAAGTGTGGTCCTGCTCCTCCAGAGCTGAATATAGCAAAACTTCTGCCATATTTTACATAACAATGCTCTTTGCCTTGACTAACATTTTGCCTTTCATAATCTCTCCCACCAACTTTTATAATCTAATAAATGCTAATCAATTTAAATATATATTTAATCTAAGCCCTGGTTACTAAAAGTGTGAACAGCAGAGCAGCAGAAGCAGCAGCATTCTTGAAGTGTTAGAAATACCAGGTTCCAACCTAGAACTGAAGAATCCGAGTCAGATTCTGAGTGTAGCAAGATTCACAAATAAGTTCATACACACATTGTTATATGCTAAACACTGCATTAAAGGGGTTTCATCATATGATAAAGGAGATGCTTTACAATCTAATAACTAAAATTCTATGGAATTTCTGTATAATTGAATTAACATCTTGCTACTCACAATGTGGTCTGGTATCCAGCAGTTTGAACATCACCTGTGTTCTTATCAGTAATAAGGATTTCAGCCTATCTCTGAACTACTGTCAAGGAAGCTGAATTTGAACAAAATCCTAAGGTGATTAGTCTGAATATTAGACTTGAGTAGAATTGTTCTACATATGAGGTCAAGGGCAATATAAAAAATATTCGTCCAGACATATTACATCATGATAATAACGAATTATTTTGTTTTAACTTTTATTTGTTTAATTACCTATTTGTTTACTTAGGTTAGTGCAGCAACATCAAACTAGGGGAGTGGAAAGGGTTTTAATCTACAGAACAAAATATTGCTTAGGGAGAGGATTTCTTGCTTTCTTAGGATAGATGATCTTTTTTCTTAATGATAAAGTTTAGTATGTTTTCACTTCTTTAGCTCTGCTAATCCTCTATCATTTCGGTGTTATGTTGGCCCTATCCTCATCCAGTAGATTTTAGGAAACTCTTATCTTATTTCAGCAACTGGAAAGAAAGAGAATAGAATTCTTACAATTCTTCAATGAGGCTGTAACTCTTTTGGTTTCAGTACCTGTTGTCCATATGCCATATGTCTTCATTTCAAATTGTCCAATGCATACTAATGCACTTGATACATTTACATGAAGATAACTACTTATACTGTGAGAAACTGTTATTTGTCTCATTGAAATTTACCATGAAAATAGTATTCATTCTGTGTCCTCATGTCATTTCATTGGATTACTTCTCCTGTGTGTAAATGAGAGAGTGTGCATGTGTACCCTACATTACTGCATTACTGCACAGCATAGTCAGAGGCGTTAATACTCAGAGCAGAGTTTAATGAATGTGTTCACATTTACACCCGCCTGTGATCTCCTCCTAGAGAGAATATGTCCACCCTACCCCAGAAGGTTTTCGCTTGTCTTTTCTCTTTGATTAATTGTCTTGTACTTACACATAACATAACAAGATAATACAGTACATATTTGTCTATGCTTAGATTTAAGATTGAATCCTTTTGTTTAAACATTTAAAAAAATCACAAATTTATAAGAGAAAACTGCTGACACCACATTAGTTCTACAAGAATCTAAAACAATTTATTTAAAAATCACTTTGGAGAAATGTTACTAGATTTATACTTATAAATGTTCAATACCATCCTCAAACACCATATAAAAGAAAAAGATAATTAAATTATTTAGTAATATTAGTTTAAAAGTATGAAATATTAAAACAGCTTAAATATTGCAAAGTAGCACCTATTTCTAAATCTTGATTCTTGATACTGAAATATGGATGTGTTTATAGCTTATTTATATAAGCTTTTTGGTGAAAAATTCTCACATTATGTCAGTTAATCAGAAATGTACTAAAAATGGTTTTACACTTAATATTATAGATTCCTGATGAAAGCTTTATTATCATTTTAAGTAATAAAATGATCATTTGACCACAAATAAAATAAATATTTCAAATATCTGGACTGAAATTTTAAAATACAAAACACTTTTCTGCATCTCTTTAACAATGATTGTCCTATCAGAAAATGTTTAGGTGAATACATTGTAAAAACCCCCGCTTTTACAGATAGTGCACTTGAAATTTAATTATGCAGAACAGTAATTACAAATCAACCCACTTCTTTTATGAGAAGGAAATTTTAAATTACAGTTAAAAAAAGAGGAGTATTACTGTAAAAAAATAAAGCAAGCTTTTAAATAAATATGGAGGATTAGATTTGGCTAGTGGAAAATTTCTAACACAGAGGCAACTAGTCCCTGGTTCTGAAATCATTTGGTTAATGGAATAAACAAACTCATTGTATTTCATACTTGATTCACTCTAAAATTATTAGCACAATGATTTTGAATTCTCAAAGGAAGTAGATAAAATGATGACTTACACATTCCCCCAAATTCTTCTCAGATTCTTTGCCCCTTGTTACCCATAAAATCTATATTAATCTGTCAATGCACTTGGTCATCTTTTATATTGGTCATAAATTTTAATGATTGCCAGAAGTAATGTCGAATAATTGTTCCATAATGCAGTCCTTCAAAAGAAAGCAAAGAATGAACAAGACCACAGAAACAAAGCAGATGGCAATGTTTTCCATGCCTACTCCAGACCTTACACAGCTTAATGAAGCAATATCATAATGAACAGTTGCTAGGAAAATGGACAATTACTCCTGAATCTTCAGAGAGAAATCTAGATTAAAGTTACCCCAATAGTATTCATATTGGCAATATAATTTTTTCGCTGACCTCTGAGATCTTTAATGGCTTTTCTCATGCCAAAGTCTTTACTAGAGAGTGCCATTGTCTAAACAGTAAAGGAAGTTAAGTTCATTAACTGGTATATTCACTCCTTACTTTATCTTCATTGTAGTATATAAGCACAAAGAATAATAGAGTTTGATTAGCAGCAGTCACTAGGTTTCTTTCAGAACACAAATAAAACAAAATTGCACACTGTGCTTGCTTTCTACCCCAGATTGATTAGATCTCCTTGAAGTGTCTTTCATTTGAATTTGTGCTTATTTCCAAAGCACATGGGAAACATATTGAATAACCTCTCTATTCAGCTCAAAATTATTACTTCATTTCCAGGCTGTCTCACAAGGAATAACAAAATAATATAGAGGTTAGAGTAGTAATTGAGTATATTGTTAGATGTTGTAAGAATCTGAATATGGAGACCTGAAACTTACAAATAGCACAAAACTGCAAACTCATGACTTTAGAGAGGGAGGCACATAAAATTCCAACATTTGATAAAGAATGTTTGATACTGGTATATTTTCTTTCTGTATTGTACTTATCAATGTGTATTATTAAAATGTTTCTCTGTAAGGACTATATTTTTAACATCTTCATAATTGCTATACTAGCGTCTACCCAGCTTTCTAGAACCAATTTCTCCAATCCTTCCCTTAGAAGGAAATTTGTAAATACCTCTATTTAGTAACACTAGTTAACCACTTCCTTTTAATAAACTTTCATTCCTGCATTCCAAACCTGTAATTTCTCTGATATCCATTAAGTTCAGCTTCTCGGCTTGAATCTTGTGATGATTTCTTGGCTTCTGGATGGAAAACTGACCTATGTTACCTCTATTCTACCTTGACTTTGATCTGCTAACAGCTAATTGTATCACCTGGGATAAACACATTCCTTAAAACTTTCACTATCCTAAAGGGTTTATAATTTATTGCTTAATCTGATCTTTGTCAACTGCTGCTTATCAGTTACTTTTTCAGGTACTTTCTCCCTTCCTGACAGTAATGAAGTAACCTCGAATTGCTTGATATCAACAATTTTCTACCCAGGGTGACCAATGCAACCTTATAATTCACTGCTCAAACCACTGCACTTGTGAGACTAAAAGGTTTTTGACTAAGAAGTTACTTTTATTATATTAAAAGATCTATAGCATAATTACATTAGATCTATTTTTAAGTAAAATTTCAATAATATCCTATTAAAATGAAAAATCTTAGACAAATCATACACTAGACAAGAGGTGCCTATCTGAGATTATGTGAGATAAAATGGCTTAAAGGGTCACTATTTTCAGGACTTACTGAAAGATTTTTTTTTTAAATTTTTTGATAAAGGAAATGTGAAGGCAGAAATGAAGGTTGAACAGGTAGGTAGAGAGAGGGGAAGAAGAAACATTTTTGTTTATTATTTAGTTGCCCATCTTAGTTGTTCCCCTGATCCTGGGACACAAACCTGGGTCCTTGGGATGTATGTGGACTGTGCTCAGCGGAAGGTGGTGGACCCAACCAACACTAGATCAGGGAGCACCTACTGAAAGATTTTTTTAGATTAGCTGCCGTTAGTTAGATGAATTGACTCTATAAATTCTATGTTCTTTGGAAATTCACCCTATAAATAAGCACCAACACACAGAAATTTGTTTACAATGGACCTGGTATCATTTTAAACACAATCTGTAATTGTAACTTCACTAAAGTTCTGAGTTTTCTTGAGAAGTGCTTCAGTTCATTAAAATGTATAATTTCCAAGCTCATTATACATGGAGACATTTTCAGTTAGTTGTTTAGCATGTTAAATCATAGAATTTCCATGTTAAATACAGAGAACATCATTAAAATTTTTGATTTAGAAAATTTCACAATGAGAAGGAATGATTGCTTTTGACACATTTTAGTATCCCCAAGATAACAGTGGGGAGAGAAATATATTTATTATTAGGTAAAGAAGTTTAACTGAGTTTGTTTCAGGCACACAAAGCTAAAAATACTAGGGTAGAATTTTTTGTCAGATGCTAATAAATACTTTTAAAAGTCAAGATTTTTTATGTTTTTAAAAGCATAATTCTAAAAATTCTTGCAAAACAAAGATGGCAGCCAAACCCAGATAATATTGGGTTGACTCAAATGTTACATTAAACCAAGTTATGAAGGACCAGTACTTGAGTGATAAAGGAAGAGAAACCATACCTGGTGTAATTATCTCAGTTCACACATCCAAGTTAAAACTTAATATAAAAAAAAAAGCGAGTTAAATTCTCCAGCTATGCCGAGTTATTTCCTCAAGAAAAACAGAAAATAGTGCTTCCCCAGTTGTCCATTTTGACAGATTTCTCCAATAATAATAGGAAGTAATTTGCATGTAATCTAATCCATCTTTAATTAAATTGTTACCCCATTCACTCCCTTAAAGGCCAACTTGTGTCTCCAAACAGATGTGACATAATTACCAGCTCAGAGAGATTGCCTCTGAACTGAGCCAACTGTATTTCCCTTCCTCCTCTTTTAGATGCTAAAATTTCTAATGGTCTCTGGGACAAGAATTAATCTCATTGAACGATTTGACAATTTCAGAAAATCATCTCCATCACATTGATGTGTTTTATGGAGCATTTTCACTTGATATCATAGCAATGTGAAATTCGTCACTGCAAAGATTTTAGGGGCTTTTAAATTTATTTTTGAAACAAACATCAAGCAGTCTAGCAGGCTACATTTCTCTATTTTTACTATTCTTCGCCTAATTGGAGAAGGATATAAACATTTGATTGCTGCTTTATTCACTAACTTCATTTATTCAAAATCTCTGTCAGGGTAACTAAAGTGAATATCCATACCCGACATCCGAACTGATGCGTCCCTATTAGTCACAGTGGTTGACATGCAGCAAACTGATGAGTCTCTAGAGTATTCCCTGCTCGATCAGAGAGGAGGCATCAGACTGAGAAAGTGAAATGGCTCTGGTAGAACCACTATGGGAAGCATAGAGCAAAAACAATCTCCACCGGTCTTCCTTGATAAAAGGCTTATTGTTTCTTTATCACAGTAAGAACTGTTCAATATCTTCCTTCTATAAAGAAAAAGTACAGAAGAACATAATTTCCTAGTTCTCAAAGCTGTACTGACAATATTAGGCAATATTAGAATCAGGGTACCCTGCTTTCAATGTCTTTTATGAGTTAAGTATTTCAGAAAGTATCCAAGTGGTTTGATAAGACGTTGGGGTTTTTGGGGTTTTTTTTGTTGTTGTTTGTTTGTTTTGTTTTTTTAATTAAGTTAAACTGTATTTTTAGGATGAGATCAAAGAAAAACATGAGAGAAACAGAAAGGAAGAAAATAAGAATAGAGAGAAAAGAGAAACTCAGGGTGGCAGTGGCAGTTGAAGTTATTCTCTCATGTTTTTGAATTGTGCAAATTTCACATGTATCCTTTAACACACCTTGTGACCTAGATTACAACTAAGTTAAAAATTAAAAGGAATTCCAGTTTTACATTACTCAGAAAACATTTATCAATACCATTTACTATTATTGGGGGGGGGGTATGTCTATCCCCATGGGAAGAGTGCACATCTCTGCCCACATTGAAGTTAGCTGTGTCCGTATGGTTTGTTTTGACCAAGGAAATGTCAGCTGGAGTATCCTGTGTCACTTTTAGGTGGTCACTTAAAGAATTTGCTCTTGATTTGTCACTTTTCCTTTTTTTCAATCACAGCAATTGGCAATCCTTCAAATGATGGCTGCTACATGACATGAGCCTCAGAAGGAAGGAAATATGGAGCTTTTATACAAAGTATAATGTGTCTGCCCATTGACAGTGGACCTCTAGTTTGAGAAATACACTCTTACGGTATCAAGCTCTATGTCAACGCCCAATTAAAATTATGCCTGTCAAGTAAAATCTTTATGCCCCATGACTGTTCCTCCAGCCCTGTAACAGCCATAGAGATGGCAGGTGTGTCATACTGGTAGTGTAGGAAAAATAGAAAGACAAGGGGGTGTAAAAGTGGTAAAACCTGCCACACATTCTTTTCTCCCCTGAAAGCTTATGAGTCAGGTAATTTACAAGAAGTTAAGTCGATTTTCCTGGACTTGAAATTTTTAATATGAAAAGCTTAATTTAATTATTTAATATTCAAGTGAGATATATATTCCCATGCTTCAAAATTCAAAAAAATAAATGAAAAGTTTCCCTTCAACCGCTGACCTTATCAGCCCCCACATCTTAAACATCTTTGCTGTTTCAAATCACTCTCCTATAGTCTTCTGGAGGTCTTTGGATGAGTTTATAAGAAACAGAAGTACATTTTTTTAATTTAAATAACAGCATACTACATATACTGTCATAATTTTAAATGTCAAAAAGATAATTATAAATATGTGATAATTTCTAAATCATTGCATTTTACTAGGGAAAGAACATCAATCAATACAATATGATTAAAAGTCTGTCAGATAAGAATTAAAGTAACTTTCTCTTCTGTCTCCACACTCATTCAACAAATTGTTTGTGTAAGAATATTGGGTTTCATAGGAAAGAAAGGAGAAAGGACAAAAACTGCTACATTTTCAGAATTTATTCTGTGGATTACAGTTCATGGACATACCACATAGGAGTGTCTTTACTCTATATCGGGAAGAAGGGAAAAAGTTGGAGGAAAGAGGCAATTAACATCAAATAGGATATGATGCAGAATTGTGTGTAGGAGGAGGGCAGAGGCATCTTGCCAGGAATCCTAGAGAAAGGAAAAACCATCTTTAGCCTCTCCATGAATTAAAAGAAACCACTAGTCCAAGCAACTACCACCCATAGCTATAGATCTGAATGTCATTCTTAGGAGTTTGGATTTGATGTGTTATTGGAAGTGTGCTAAGGGAAGTACATGATTGAAATGGTGATTAGAAAGTTTACTTCCTAGTATTCTATTATTGGTGGCTTATAATTTGATCTATGTATTAACCTTTAATGTGAATCCTATGTCATTGTCCAGACAGTGGTTTACTCAGATGCCAAGATGTCACTGCATACAGCTGGTAAGTGGAAGAACCACATATTCCCTCTTTCCATTCAGCTGTGCCCAGGATTGATGAAGAGAGAGACTAGCTGGATTGAGGGGAAAAGGAGATTAAATCTACACAAGGTTTATGGATTTGCTATTACTTGGGAAAAGGAAATGGGAAAACATGAGATAGGAGCAGAATAAAATTAAATCAATTTTGCAAATTTGTTCCCTCTAGGAATTACCAGTGAAATGGCAAAAACATCATCTGGATTGGTGCTTTGTGCAACTATTCTTTCAGTCAACTTTTCTAAGAACTCTGAAAACATGCACATAGAACAAAATATTTTCTCCAAGAGTTAGAGACTGACTCTTCAAAAACTACTT
The DNA here is from genome assembly GCA_004363575.1 of Solenodon paradoxus. Taxonomy (NCBI): domain Eukaryota; kingdom Metazoa; phylum Chordata; class Mammalia; order Eulipotyphla; family Solenodontidae; genus Solenodon; species Solenodon paradoxus. The sequence continues at coordinate 171,028 of RJWH01000093.1, forward strand.
AGAACCAACACTGGTTACTATTTACCAATCAGCAATACTCCAGCAATTTTCTTATGTATCAGAGTGCAGTTGTTCAAAAAATAACTAGAATTTGAAAGCGATTCAAAGGATAAGTGCATTTAGGTAGGAAAATGTAATTACTTAAATAAATAACCATTTTATTTCCTCTAAACAAGGACATATGTATATTAATATCTGCAAATAATATAAGGTTTTTAATTGTAAACATGTCCGTCTGTCTTGTTAATTTAAAGATGTGTGAAAATGAATTTTCACAAAAATATGAGGCTATTAATACCACCTAATTTACTGTGCCAGTGCTGAGAATAAGAAAAAACTTAAATGTCAGAATAGTTCACGTCAAGTAATTTTCCTTCCTGATGTGCTTGAAGAATATATATTTTAATAATTATGCTATTTTTAGAATCTACTCATGGAACATTGTTAATTTTAGCTTTAAGTTTTATAATAGCATTCTAATGCAGTAGTCAAATACATTAAAAGAAAAAATATTAGTATTAAAAATGACATATAAGTTAAAACACATTTGATGCATGAAATAATGCCATTAACTATACATATTTTTTCATTGATTATTTGACTTTTGGAATGGAATTCCTTATGCTTTGGGAGAAGGAACTTTAGAAGAAATAAAATAAAATATGGGACTAACAGAGGCAAAAAAACTTCCAAAGAATGTATGTTTTTTTCCAAAATGGTAGCATATGATATATACTTATGCACTTTTTAGAAGACTATTTGCAAATACATGAAAAGACCTTAAAACTACACACTGCCAAGCAAAAACTAATGTAGGGAAACTCAATTCCACAGAAGCGTTATGTGGCAGGCCAGGACTATGACACGGGGATATTCCAATGACCAATTGTATCACTGCATGGAGTGTATCACACATTGACATTCTACTTTACCCAACCTGAAAATCCATTAGTACCAGATCAGCTTGCTGTTCTATAGCTCAGCCTGGATCAAGCAGGCTGAGCAAAGGCTCAGTCCAAAGCAACCTCCAGAGGGGAGACACAGTTCAATAAGCTCTGGTAGAAGCACAGTGGAGGAGACCTGGGTAGCGTCCACTGCTGCCAACCAAGGTCATGTCTTTGTTTTCATTTCTTCAATGAATAGACCCCGGGTGTCCACAGGGCACCAGGCACAATGGTAGGTCCAGGGAGAATGTGAATGGCCTCCATCCAACCAAGTCTCTCCCAAGCTGGCCTGACTGCTGAGAAGGGCATTAGTAAGCAAATAAATGAAAAAAAAAAAAAATAGAATTTGGAGTTGGAAGCTGTGTCAACTGATTTAGTTTGGTTGGTTTTTGGAAAAGGCATCTTGAGTTCCAGCCGTGAATGAACCATTAATGCATAATGGGTTAGTCCATGCTACTACTGTGGGCTTCTCTGGTATAGCTGGCAGATTTGTGGAACACTTCTAAAACTCCAAGCACTTCTGTAAACTGTTTCAGGACTGATCTCATTGAAGTCACATGAGCACGCTGTCAGTAAATTAGTACCAACCTAATGAACCTCAGATTACAGAGGTGGAAGCTATATCTTAAGGGTGTTAAGCCACTAGCCAAAGGCCATACACATAGAAAGAGTGACACTGAGGCTCAGATTCAGACAAGTTGACATCTGAGCATGAACTTGTGATCACTAATACAAGATGTAAAATAAAGATGAGGGACAAGCACCCTGGTAAACATTCACTCTGCTAAATTGCAGAAAAAATAATAAAGACAGTGTAGTATTTGCACACATAGTGAAGGCCCAGGTAGAATTTCTGTGATCTCTATTATTTATGGTTCTCCTGTCATTGCTCTTATCACAGTGCATGATGGTAAGCCCTATATTGCCAACACGAAGCTAGGATTCTAGAAGGATAGGTTTCTCATTAGTCTTAAATATCTTTACAATCCTAGAGACTATAACAGTATATAGAATCCAGACCCACATCTTAGTTTTACTGAATGTCAAATATTAGAGATTTAGGTATCAAAAATATTCTGTGTATTTCCTTTGACTCTGCCTCTGTCTCTTAGCTACTTTATAGGATGATTTTACAGATGTTTCCAATCAAAATAACCTTTTCTTAAATGAATAAACTGTTAAAAAATCACAGAAACATGGGCTCTAACTCAATAGTGTCATGTAATCTATTTTGAATTACTTTAATAAATTTATTACATTACCATTTCTGTTAAAAATAATATCAGTGAGGGATCAACGTCTGGAGGGTGACTCAAGAGGACGCACTTTCAGGTTGTTACCACAGACACTGAAAAAACAAAAACAATCACCTATTTTCCTGAGACAAACACCAAGAAATGACTGCTACTTTAGCTCGAGACAGAACAGCTGAAGACTAACTGTAGGTGAGGACACCTAGCGTGGTTCTGAGCTAAGCCAGATTTAGAGCTCGGGGGTCTTCAGACATGCAGGGGGCGGAGGCTAGGGATTTTGGTATCAGCTGCAAACCCCTCCCATAACCATTTCACGCCAGAGCCTAGAGTCCACTGAGTGGAAATCCTGACCACCGCATATCCGCCCATGGGAAATTCTGCCCATCGGATGCCCCACCCCCTGGATTACAGTGAGAGGCAGTCCCAAACCTCAGCGCTATCCACTACTGCCACCTTGTGAATACAGGTGAAACTGCAGCCTGATTGCCAATTCTGGGCAAATCAAACCTATGCAATGCCAGCGAAACTGAACCTTCAGAAATATAAACCTAATGCTGAATAGAACAAAGTCACAGAGAAATAGATGTGAAATGATGGATCCAATCAAAAACCCAGGGGAAAATCTGAATGCAGCAGATGTGTGTAAATTACCTGAAGAGGAATTTAGGATAGCAGTGATTAACATACTCATGAGAGCCCAGAAATCAGTGGAGGCAGTAAGCAAGAATGTCAAGAAGCAAAGAGAAGAATTAAAACGAGACATCAAACAGGTAAGAGACATGATGGCTGAATTAAAGAACTCAATAGAGGGGCTTGACAATAGGATGGATGAAGTTTCTAATAGAATCAGTGATCAGGAAAATCGTACAGAGGAACTCAATCAAGCAAACCAGCAGAGATAAAAAAAAAATCAAAGATCAAAGACTGCATTCGAGATCTCTGGGACAACATCAAAAGGAACAACATTTGTATCATAGAGGTCCCAGAGGAAGAGAGAGAAAAGGGGGCAGAAACCATGAAGAAATAATAGACGAGAACTTCTCCAATTTGAAGAATGAAACAAACCTCCAGACCCAGGAAAAAAAACAGTTAAATAGCAAATACACCATAGTGGGGTCATCTGCCAGTCTTGATCATATTTTCTTGTTTCTAGTCCTTGTTCATCAGTACAACTCATCAACAACCTGGTGGAAGAATGCTTTCTTGCCTGCCAGCTTCTGTGTACTTTCCATGAACTGGTCCTGACCCAAAATGACACAGTGACTTTCTTCACCAACAATGGACGACAACTACACCTTCTCCAGATGACAAGAATCCCAGCCTTAGGGAAAGGTTCCGTCTTTTCAACATGTTCCTTACTTTGATACTCAGCTCTCATTCTCAGGGTACATGTCAGAGTACTCAGCCCCTTTATAGTTAGTACCCCAATGTAATTCACAATTATATGTAAACTTCCCATGTTTTCATTAAATAAGAAAAATATCAGTAGGTTGTTTTATAAAGTAGAAAATCTGAATGGTTCACCTAATATTTAAGGAACTATAAACATATAGGGAACAGGGCCATTAACAGTCTCATTTACCAATGTGTCCCCAGCACCTAAAACAGTGCTTTGCACATAATTAGAATTGAATATACATTGTTGAGTGAACTAACAAAAGTTCAAGTGAAAAATTATGTGAATTGCATAGTGATTTACATATATCCATAAATGCTTACCTTTATATGTGTTTCATTTTTATTAAAATGCAGCAAATTAGCATACTATTCCCTTATTACAAATGTAGGAGAATTGAGTACATCCTTTGAAATACTTTTGTATAAGATTATATGAATTAAAAACTTGGATATAAGATTGGAAAAATTACATAGAAGAAAACAGGTGATACACTCCTTGACATTGACCTAAGAGATATCTTTGGGAACTCAACTCCATGTCAAGGGAAACAGAAGCCAAAATAATCAAATGAGATTACATCAAACAAAACACTTCTGCAAAACAACACTAAAGGACACCCTACTGAAATAAAGAAGATATTTTCACATCATACATTTGACAAGGGATTAATTTCCAAAATATATAAAGAACTACTAAAACTCAACAACAGAAACAAACAACCCAATTAAAAATGAACAGTTCTGAATAGACAACTTTCTAAAAAGACCAAAATATGTCTAAAAGACTCATGAAAAAACATTCTACATCTCATAACTGGGAAGAAGCAAATAAAAAAAAATGAGGTATCACCTCACACTTGTGAAACTTATTATTATCCAAGAGACCGGAAACAAGTGTTGGTAAAGATGTGGAGAAAAGAGAACCCTTATACACTATTGGTGGGAGTGTAAACTGGTGCAACCACTGTGGAAAAAAGTGTGACAATTTCTCAAAAATTGAGAATGGAAATTTCATATGAACCTGTTATCCCACTTTTGGGCATTTACTTGAAAAACACAACACTCATACAAAGATATATATGAACTCTCGTGTAAAAAGCAGGACAATTTACAATAACCAAGAGTTAGAAGCAACTGTGTGTCCATTGATAAATGAGTGGATAATGTGGTTTATATACACTATGACATAATACTCCACTATAAAAAGTTAAAATCTTGCCATTTTCCACAACAGGGATAAACCTGGAGGAAATTATTCTTAGAGATAAATCAGAAGGAGAAAAACATCGTATGATTTCACTAATATGTGGTATATAGTGAAACCAACAAATTAACTAAGTGAAACAAAAATAGACTTCTAGTCTATAGAATCAAATTAGAAATCACCAGAAAGAAAGGGGTGTGTGTAGGGAAATCAAGTAAAAGTTGTCAGTTTTATGATGAAGAATAAAACTGGAATGTTAGTGGTAGACTTAGTGTATTATATATTGATACTTATTTATGACAATATACACCTTAAATCTTTATAAGGTTATGCTGCACTGCTCCTTCAATAATTTTTTTTAAAGTTAAATATGTAAAAAAAAAGGAAAAACCCTCTTGAACATTTATTTTACAATGGTTTTCATAGTTGCACAAGATAATTTGAGTAAGAAATCTGAGAGATTATACAATGGATCCAGCATTTTTGTAAACAAGTAACATCCATACTTAATGGAAATCTCTAAAGTAATTTGTATTTTTGAAGATCTTATTATCAGGAGATTTAAAAATTTTGGATATTGTTAAAAAATCTTTTCATTCCTAATGTATTATATAGATGGATTTTGACATGCAATGATGCATACCTTAAAACCTATATTATGATGCAAAGTTTTTTCAATAAAAATTTAAAAATCATAATGTAGAATTGGCAGAAATGAGACATAAATTGAAACAGAAATAATTAGTACCCATTCAAGGGTTGTACAGATAATAGAACAATATATTTGAATTTAAAATACTCTCAGTTTTGCAGCACAAAGAATAGAAATATGGTGGGTTCTCTGTTACATGGCCTCTTTATTTTTTCTCCTTAGAATATCTAATATGAACTGATATTGGCACTGATTATGTATAACTTTCTGGCTTCCCAATGAAACAACAACAAAACTGCATAATGGTTTTAATTCTAATAATAATAATATTAATAATAATAATAACACCTATTCCCTTTTGTTTTGTTTAATATTGCATTAGTGTTCAACAGGTCAGATGAACAGAAGAAAACCCATCTCTCTATGCAATATACAGAGAAGGAAGAATGAGAATACTATGAAAAAGCAATGCTTAATTTTTTATCAGAATTATTTTTTATATTCTTACCTGAAGTATCACATAAATTCCTTAGATCTTCTAGTTCTGACCCATTAGGCTGGTTATGATAAAACACAATAATTATTTTCTGAGTAAAAATCACATATTGTTTCAGAATTAGATGAATATCCATCGTGGTAGATATGAGGGTGGACTATGAAAAGTTCATTATTATCACTCAATCACCAGAATGAGTTTTAGTTTTCTCAAGAGTTTTCAACCCTGACAAGTAATACATGAAGATTTGAAGATAATCTGATCAATTTTTATATTGTATACACTGAGAAAGAGATAAGTCCAAAATGTTTGCTTTTTGCTAGATTTGGGAGCCCTGCCATCACCACCCTGTAAAAAATCTGGGCTCAGCTGCTAGAACCCAGAAGACTATGTGAAGCAAAAACAAACCATTTCAGCTGAGGACATCCTTGGCCAATTTCCAATTGATTTGGAAGCTGACAGCACTCCCATCAGTGCTCCCACTGAGATCTGCTTAGCTTGCCCCACATTAACAGAACCACCCAGCTGAGCCTACTCCGAATTGCAACCAGCTGAAACTGAGCTTAAATAAAGGGTTGTCTTAAGCCACTAAAATCTGGGATATTTTGTGGTGTAGCAAAAGACTTCTGTCCAGAGTCAGTCACTATTAGAGAAACATCTAATCTTTATAATGTATCACTTACTATTACTGTTCTTTATTGGATGTTCCTTCCCTTAACATAATCTCTGTGACAGCAAAGACGTTTACAATTTTATTTCACCATGTATTCCATACTTTTAGAAGACTTCGCATGTTTCCTAGTCACCAAATAAATATTTGTGGAGTCAAGAAATGAATCTATTTCATAGAATTATTTCAATGACTAAATAAATTAACCTATAAAATGAATATTTTAATTCTTGGAATAGTTTCCAAGTATCAAGTTTTGTTGCTGTCTTTATTATCTTCTCAGAAGATATAACAAACCAGAAATTAAAAAGAAATTCAGAAAGTCATTATCACATAAAAAGAAATAAATGTGTATCCTTAGATACTTGTGAAAAATATTATGGACTAACAAATGAGTATAATAACTAAAAAAACATACCCTAATAATAAATAAGACTAAATTTTTTTCTTTGCTATTTATTAACAGATACAAAAAAATCATAAGGATTTCAGGTATTTTTTCCATATTTCATTTATTTATTCAAAACATATTCTGCACCTTTATCAAGAAAAATATCTTGTTCATCCTACTGATTTAGGGATTTTTTTTTATCATTTAAAAAGATAATCATCAGTAGGTCAAAGTAATGTTTAAATCTAGGTAAAATAATCTAAGATTATAATTCTGCAGCTACAATCAATCTATTTTATGGTCAATTCATGGTTAGATCTTTTATAATTAATTGGTTTATAACTGCTGTGAGCAGACTTCAAAAACTAAAAAAAATTCTGTCTTGTGTTTTAGAAAATGTCAAGGATAAGATGGGTAATTTGGATAGCAATTTTCTCCGCAAAACATATTTAATAATTGCTGGCATAATTGTATTCAAAACATTATCTTCTGAATTACTCTCCAAGATTACTTTTAAACAGACGGTATTTACCTAAATCTTCATATATCATCTTAAAGTTCAGTAACAAATATCAGATGGGTATTTCAAATATTCAACAACACATTTAGTAAATTTCAAAAATTTAGACATTTTCTGTTAATATGTGGAAAGCAATTATATACAAGATAAGATGTAAATTTGTTATTTATTAACAAATTTCAATGTTTATTCTATATAAAATTCATGAGCTTAAGAAATTTGTAGATGTTCTCCTTTATTTCCAAGCAATTAAATCAACTAACACATCTAATGTATGATTACTTATCAGACCTCTAACGCACATATTACATTTATTGTGGTCACAATAGTTCTTTAAAATTGCGTGTCAAGTAAACTTCTGATATCTTCAAAGTAGTTCAGACCTACTATACAGAGACCCTGCTTAGGCTAATTCTTATTTGAGCAAGTTCTTTATTTCTTTGACTGAGTTCTTTCACCTATAAAATGAGAGTATTGTCTCTTGTCGAACCATCAACAACATTATAAAAATGAGAATAAAGTCTAATTTTTAAAGAATGAATGGGGCAGAAGGAGTCAATTTTATGTTGGAGTAAAATTGTACTGTTGGCAGTAAATTGAATATATTCTAGAAAGATGCTGATTTATGGTGATGCACATCTTAAAACTATATAATGTTAGGATGCAATGTTCTTTTAAGAAAATTAATAAAGTACCAGTAGGACTATGAAAACTTATTACTAGATATGCCACTGAACAAAGGACTATACTTTGTGGGATGCAGATCCATTTGATTTGTGCACTGACTTAGGGACCATAGTCTTTACCTGATCAATTTCCAAGTTATAACAATGGTAGATAGCATTTAAGAATGTCCTTAGCCAACTGCAAGGCAAAAGTACCCTGGGAAGAAAATCTACCTCTGTAAGAGGGGTTTGTTGACATTGTACATCAGCATTTCCCTATGAGGTTCATAAAGAAAGAGCACTAAGAAAATCTTTCACTATAAATTTGCACAGTTGGGACACATTTAAATTATACCACATTGCTGGAGAGTAAATTCTTTCTTTCTTAAACATCTGGGACATACCTTCACTACACTATAAAATATAAGCCTCTCATTTAGTCATGCTCATTGAACATGCCAATGTAATACTAGGTACTGAACACAGAGTGGCAATGTTCATGCTCTGTTACTGCTTTCATCCTTTAAAGGGCAGAGTGAAAAAAAGAAGAAAAATTAACAAATATAGATGAAAATATCTTATTGTGATGATGACGCCGAATAAAGCAAACCATGGACACATTAGAGTGACTTTGAGTAGAGGGATCACAGAGTATTCTTTGGGGAAGTGGTATTTTGCTGAGTGGGAATGATCCAGAGAAAACATAATAGCAAGTGCAAAGGTCCCGAGGCATCTAGGAGGTAGGGGCCAATGCAAGTCAGAGGCATAATTGGTAAAATAAAAAAAAGAGGAAGCAAGTGAGTCCAGATCAAGTAGAGTCAGATTCACATTTTAAAGATACTAGACTTGCTCCAAAAAAACCAGGTGAGCTCCGAACACAGGTTCTGAAGACAGAATATTGAGGTCTGCATTTTGAACAATACTTAAACTGCTGTGTGATCTTGGCTTAATCTCTCGAAAAATTTGCTTCCTATGTATAAAACAGACATAATGATAACACTTGTTTCATAGGATTGTAATATGATTAAATGGATTTATGCAAGTGAAGAGTTTAAAGTGGTAACCAGACACAGTATGTCATCAGTAAATATTGAGATGCTACCAGTTCATTGTTAATGGTGGTATATTCTTCTGTTCTTCCTCTTTTCCATAATTTTTTTAAAAATTTTGAATTAAATCTCAGAGTGGAAGAGGGAAAATATCAATAGAACAAAAAGAAATAGAGGAAATAAAAAAGGGAAAAGAAAACATGCATTGATTTGAAATGTGCTATTAATAATCCTGTGAAATAGTTAAGCATCATCTTCATTTCACAGATCAGGAGACTGAAAGTCCAAGTTGAGTTAATCACCCAAACTGCAAAAGAATCCAGTGATAGAGTAAGTATGTAAACCAGAGATGATAGGAAGCAAGGAAGGAAGGAGAGAAGGAGGGAGGGAAGGAGGGAAGGAGGGAGGGAGGGAGGAAGGAAGGAAGGAAGGGAGGAAGGAAGGAAGGAGGGAGGGAAGGAGGGAGGGAGGGAGGAAAGAAGGAAGGGAGGAAGGAACGAGGGAAGGGACAAAGGAGAGGACAGAAAGAGGGATAGAGGGCTGGAGGAGTAAGTGACTTAACTGCATTTGAAAGAAGAGAATTACAGAATTTTTATGAGCATTAAGGAAAGAAGTAGCAAGTTACACAGAAAACTGACAGGGGAACATTTTGACACATTTACACAACATGCAAAATTAAAGAGTAAAAAAAGCCTATTTTCTCTCTTTTAGTTCCTAAAGTACTTCATTCACCCTGGCAGCTGGCTTTTATTTCCTGACTTAGGAGCAAGTTTGCTTCTGAAGTGAAAAAAAAAAAATGTTCAAGTATTCAAAATACATTACTAATTTTAAAATATAGTGATGAAATATGGCATTTTAACACAAGGCCTATCTTGTCAAGAATATATCCTCATGTAATTTGAGTTAAATTCCTGATAATTCTTGCCTTAGAATTCCTTAAACACATAATAATTCAACCTAAAATACCCCCTGAACATCTAATCGAAACCTAAAAAAAAAAAAACAGAATGAAAACAATAGTTCAAATTGCTTTGTTAGCCTCTTCTAGTGTATCAAATTATCAAGATATTACTGATTAATTATCACTTATCAATTTCTTTTCAGAATTCTATAAGCTAGAAATTCAGACTTTTATATGTCAAGGGAAAGAGGGAGGCTCACCTTATAATCATATGAAATGATACAGTACTCTGAAAACTCTGAGAAATGACATCACATTCTGCCCATTCCCTAGGTTCTGAAAATTATACAAAGATTCAATAACTTTTCCAGAGACTCAAAGCAAACCTGAGGACTTCATCTACCCTAAACCATCCTAACTTTGAAAACCGCTACAAAATCAAATCATTTATTAAAATCAAATGATGTATAGTCACAATTTTGGAATTAAATGAATGTTAAATTTACTGTACAAGTAGACTACAAAATTTAAACACTGATATACTTTTGTCCTAAATTCAGAAACTGATTTTCAAAGAAAAATTTTTTAAAAGTCAGTGTTCAATTTTTACCACATCGTCATCTGAACGAGATAAGAAGTGGTGCCCTTTATGACCAGAAATTTTGAGAAATGAATGAAAGACACACAGGATTGATGGAAACATAAAATCACAATTCAGGGGTAGACTTTTACAAAAGGAGAGAGCTGACCATGAGCTAGTAAGGAGTGGAGAGATCTTGGGGACATTTTGGCAACCACACCAAACTAATTTCAATGTTTACCTCTGGGGTGAGAATGAGATAGGAGGTAAGAAGACACTAAGAAGTTTTATTTTATCTGAATTATTTGATTTCTTTACAATAATTATTAGGCTATTTTTACTCATTCACTCATGTAATTAAAAATAATTCAAGAGGTAAACAGAAAAAAATTAGCATATATACAATACACTTGGCAGAGTAGTATTAGATACTGCCTCCAGTCAAGAGTGCAAACCTCATACACCTCAGGGGTTAGAAGGAACAACCAAGGTGTATAGCTAAAATAAAATAAATAAATAAAATATACTTTGTATTCTAGAAATTGAGGCATGAAAGTTAATTTCCAAATTCAAGACTTAGTAAATATATGAAAAATCTATTTCTGGTTAGTTTTAATCGTATTATATATTCTAAGGCAGATATTCTTTGTACTTGATTTATGTCTACATTATCTTTTGGGCACAAAGGAAATGCATTATTTCCCCCATTTTATCACAATGAAACTATAAGCCACCAAATTACTCCTCAACATAGGTACAGGAGGAAATCTGACTCAAGAAAAACAAACGCTTTTCGCTTAAATTACTTAGCATTATGGTATGTTATTTCTTAAAAGGCAAGAAGAAAAGAGACACTTAACTATGGCAAAAATTTCCATAAAACATTCTTTGATGCAAACATGCAAACGACCTACTTGAGCAGTCTATCGACATCACCAGAATTCCATTTGGAAGATACAATTAACTATTCAAACAACGTAAAAGTCAGTGACTCACATATACAGTCAAATAGGTTCAGAACACATCCGTGGGTTATTTTAAGAACCCTAGATAATGGAATTCTATGTAAGTCAACAGGAAAAAGACTTTTTTTAAAACCAATAGAGAAAGGCTGGTTGAAAATTAATGGTTGGCAAAACAATCATTCATTAAAAATGAGCAGGTTTGCTGATCAATGATGTCATCAAGATAAAACAATACAATTTGGAGTTAACTTCTTGAGCCTACACACCCTGAACCAAAATGGAGCAACAGGGTCAGAATGATCTCCTATCTGAAACAATAAGAGAAAAAATATATTACACCACTGTTTTCAGGACACAGAACTGAAACAATGAAGCAGAGGACTCTGAGTGACAGCAAGCAAGTGAGGTGAGTACTATTCAAAATGCAACTTTTGTAGAGAGAGAGTTGGCAGTTCATAGTGCAGAGAGATGGAACCCAGGCAGATCCCAGGGATACATGAGTTGAGAACATGAAGCTGAGAGCCCAGGCAGACCAAGGCAAGAGTCCTAAAAAGACAGCTCTTCAGAAAGAAGGAATTTTGGAGATCTGTGCAGTGCTTGGTCCTACAGACCAGAGTGGAAAAGCTCATTCATATTCACCAGGTACTAAGTAAAGTAAACAAATGGGCTTTGCTTAGTAGCGGAAAATTCATAGAAAAGAACAGGGCTGTGATCTAGATCTTTGAAAGAAAGATCTAGAAGGACTAGTAGTATCTTAGTGACTTAATGGTATCTAGTACAAAGTCAAAATATTGGAATAGAAAAATATTTCATCATCCAACAAGGTAAAATTCGCAATATCTGGTATCCAATAAAAAAGAGACCAGATTTTCAAATAAATAGAAAAATAGAATACATAATGAAGGAAAAACAATGAAGAGAAAATGATTTAAAACTTATGCTAGAATCAGCATACAAGGACATTAAAACAATTGTCAGGACGATATTATATACATGCAAAAAGTTAAATAGTAAGCAACATGGAGGACATAAAAATGATGCAATCATGCTTCTAAAAACAAAGTTACAATCAGTGAGTGAGATGAAAAATCTGTCCACAAAGAATACCCCAAGTCCAGATGGCTTCACTGGTAAATTCTACCAACCATTCAAGGAAAAAATAATACCAGTTATTTACAAACACCAGGAGAAAATTGAAAGAAAACTAAATACCTGACTTGTGTTTTCAGACAAAATCATGAGAAACTAAAATTACAGATTAACAGACTTCATTATTGGAAATTCCAGTTTGGAAACAAAATTTAACAAACTGAATTCAACAATATACACAAATAATAATATAGCATGATCAAGTCATGGTTTTTATCCCGTAAATGCAAAGAAGCCTTTATTTTTTGAAGAAGTAATAAATGTAGTTCACTATAAAAACAAGCTGAAAAGAAAAATCTCAACAAATGTTGCAAACAACATTAAAAAATTCTATATATATTCTTGATAAAAATTCTCATCAAAGTAGGAATTTTTTTTGAGCAGAAGGAAGGAAGGATAGGGAGAAGACTCACTTTTATTTATTTTTTTCTGTTCCCCTTCAAATTTGGGGACTTGGGGCTTTTGTGTTGTGTGCCCCAGCTGCCGACTTAGCACCTGAGCCACCAGGGAGCACCAATAGGAAATTTTTCAATTACATAAAGAACATGTATGAAAAACTTACAGCTAATATATTTAAACATGAAAAACTAAATGCTTTGCCTTTAAGATCAGGAACATGACAAATGCATTCATTTTCACCACTAATATCAACGTTAACATAGAAGTTCTAGTCAGTGCAATGAGGCAATACAATGAGATTAGAAAAACAGCATCATTGTCTTCGTAGAAAATCCAGTAAACTCTATCAGAATTTATTATACCTGATAAAGAAGTTTAACAAAATTTCATGATTCAAGATCAATATACAAAAATCAATTATATTTCTATATACAGGCAACAAATAACTGGAAATTGAAACAAAAAAGCAGTAGCATTAAAATATAGAAAACATAGGGATAAATCTGGAAAAAATGTGAAATATGTGTACCATGAAAAATGTAAAATAGCACTGAAAGAAAGAAAATAACTAAATAAATGGAGAGATATATGACATTCCTGCAGCAGAAAAACCAGTGTTTCATGAACTGTACATTTTCTCCAAATTCATCTATATATCCAACACAATCTCAATCCTATTCCAAATTTTTTTCAGAAATAACAAAAGGATTCTAAAATTCTAGACTCCAGGAGAATGTCCCCAGGAGATTGCTTGGTTGAAGCATTCAGACTCTTAAACTTTCTGACTGGAAATGAACATCATTTCTTCCCTTAGATTTCATTGTTCAAAGCAAGTGCTCCAGCCTTAGAGCAATGGGACAGGAAGAATAATTCCTTTAGAAGGCAGGGGCCCAGTAAGGAAGAATGGGCAAGGTCAGCAAATATCTTGATAGTAATACAACATACCAAAGCGCTAGAACTCTCTCTTGCCTGTTTCAAGACAATTTATGTAGTGTTCTTATGGATTTCTGCTATCTTGCCTCTACAGATGACTGGATCACTATGAATGAGCCCTCGAATGCCACAAAGGGAAAGGCTCTTTATTAAACAGGTCAGTGATCTAACCCAGTGGAATCAACCAGGCCCCTGGAAATTCCTTAGAATCCCAATAGGGCAGGAGGATACAGAGTCCCTTTAGATTAGGATATGGAAGGCTCCAGGGTTAGCATGATCAGTCTAGAAAACCTCTTTGAAACCAGTATTTCCCTGAAGGACAGGCTTTTTAGAGCTCTTTTAGTATGATAGTTGGCTTCATTGCATGTGGACTCTGGCTGACCTTAGGCCCCAAGGACTTGGCCAAGCACTGTGCCTGAGACTTGAGCCCACGTGATTTCTGGAGACAGTGATGATTTGCATCACCTGCTTGACCCAAGCAGAATTTGCTATAACATAAATTATTTGAAAAAAAACTTTCTAAACCAAAGATACCTTTCAGATTCTAAGAATATTGTGACGGAAGGGGAAAAAAGAGAGGGCAGGCAGCCAAGTTAGTTACTTTCATAAAATGAGCAGTTATATAAAGAGCTGAGACATCTTCACTGTTTATGACTCTGTCTCTCCGAGTTATTCAGCTACAATATTTTAGTTATGTAGTATTCACCTTTAATGAAAAAAAGAATATTCTGCTCCCAAGTTTCCCTCTGAATTCCTTAGCACTTTGTCCATTCTACTGCTAAAATCCTATCCTGTGTTCTGCCATGTAGATCTCATGTACATATGTTTACTTACAGGTTATTTACAGATCTAGCTTCACTTTTAACTCGCTGTCATCTCTCCAAGACGACAGAGGTATCCTCTCAGGAGCAGGATTTATATTCTACTTCTCTGGACTCCCAACTCTTGGCAGAGTTGCACATTCTTTTAACGTACACAATTACATCAATCACATCAATATATGAGGAATAAACCGTTTGATGTCGTAAGCACTTCTTATCAGTACCACATAAAATTAGATATTTTATTTTGGAAAATGTTTCCTAATCTCCATTTGTCTTCCTAACATGCCATTGCTGAGATTAAGTGGGACAATGAACCTTTGCCATGTTATATTTTTCATAATATAAATTGTCGATTAAATGTTGATATCTATGACAACATAACCAGGAATGAATCTTTAACTCTGCTAAACTTATATAGATTCATTAAATTACACTCTTTTGAGCTTTACTGTGCTTAACAGGAAAAATATACTTAGCAAATGCAGTTCAATAACTGTTGATACCATGTTATGATGAGAAGACAGAAAATTTCTAAAAGTGCCCATTTGGCACTTAAAAGCAATTAAGTTTTAACTGAACTGGGTGGGTCCAAGAATGTAAATCCTAATCATTGGAGAAGTTCATTAAAGTCTTTAGAGAAATTTCAATTAGTCAAAAAACATAAGGTAGATTATTCCAGCACTTCAGGTCACTGCAAGCATGAAACTTTGAGTTGAGAGGCAGATACCTTATGTTTTCATTTTATTTGACCTCAGTTACATTTTGTGAGATCAGAGGCTGAGATGGCATTTTCTGTACCTGTGACTTATTGAGAAACGGCTCTTAGGAGAAACCTGTAAGGAGTGAGTGAAACAGGGCAGAATAGAGGAGAAAGTAGGCAAAGATCTGGAATCAAGACCAGCCTGATCCTTAGGGAGATCTGGAGCAAAAGCCCCAAGTAGAGGCAGCAGAACAGTATGTTCATATAAGTCAGTTACTGCCTGTGCTGCCTCCTTGGAGAGGATATAACAAACTCTCCCAGGCATCTCAAGGGTGACTCCTTAGTAGCAATACACACAGCAGCTGAGGGCTGGGTGCAACAGCCTCATGAAGGAGTAGGGTGGGGCACCAATACATCTATTACTAAGAAAGCTTCACCTTCCACTTACCAGAGTGTTGCTTACAATAAATAGTGAGGATATATTATTAACAACGAAAATCTATAAAATGACTTTATTATATAAAATACCAAATATGAAAATATATAGACGAAACACATAAAAATTTCATAAGTACTCGTCACTCGACTTGAACAAGTATCAACTAAATGGCAGCTTGTCTTATCTATACTATATTCACTAGCCTCAGTCCCTGTCCCTGATGATTGTGAAGTAAATATCAAGCATCATATCATTTCATCATAAATACTAATGTAAGATTTTTTTTAAGAATTTATGATGAAAGTTTAATAAATGAATGCCATAATAAATGAAAACTCAATTTACAAATATCTATCTAAAACTTAACCCCTATTAGTTTTAATGTATATAGAGATCTGCAGAGGAAAAAATGGTGATAATAGACCAAAATGTTAGAGAACTATCTGAGGATAGTGCTTGTGATTTTTTTACATTTTTCTGCTTTTCAACAATGTGTGTACTTCATATTCAGTCCTCAATTTTTCTTACAAAATAAATATGTATGTAAATTATGCTTTAAGAAAGACATTAAAATAAAATAAATTATCTTAAAAAATAGCAACAAAAACTACACTTTCTTCAGGCCAATATTCAAAGTGGGAATAATTGTAGTAGTAATTTCATCAAAAGAACTTGTTTTTCTAAACAGATAGACCTAGGGCAATTACAGAAATTTTCTGAGATGCTTAAGGGCACGGCAGACCTGGAAGCTGCAAATGTCCCCTCGTCCCCTCTCAAGTCAATTAAGAAAGAGCATCTTACTTGGTGCTGAAGAACCTCAATCACCTCGGGAGAGGTAGAAGGTGGCCTATCCCACACTGCAAACAGATCTTGCAAACTCTTCTAGACCTGGGTATTACCCAAGGCAAGTGCTAGTCTCCAACATGAGCCTTGTTGAGAGTATGTGGTCTCATTTCTAAGCCCTCTGGAAGAGCTGATACAGGTACTGGTGAGAAACCTCCACTCCCTACTTCCAGAAAACCAAGGATGTGTGACCAAACCTGTACCCAAAGGGAAACATAGATATTGTGCATCCCCTATTTAGCAAATTCTTGGATTTATTCATGACAATTCGATATATCTAACAGAACTAATTTTATGCAAATATAAAACAAAAAAAAAAACTTAGAACAAAATAAAAATAACCTGAGATGAACATAGTCTTCACTTTCTGATTGTATTTTCACAGATACACACACATACGTGTCCACGCAAACTCACATAGCTCATATTACATGATACAAAAAAAAGGGAAAATATTAGGACTTATTTGTTAACATAAAGTTGTAACATTCACATTCTTGTCAAAATCTTGATCACCGCATATCCAATAAGGTTCCTTTATGATAGAATTAAAAGGTTAAGATTGCATGAAGTAGCATCCAGTTTGATTAGGATCCAATGATATATTTCTGTTACTTATATGAGAAGTACAAAAGTGCCCAGAAGGCACTTAGATAGAGAATGCCAATAAATAGACACAGTTTCTCTTTTATATGCCTATAGGAGTGTGAGTGCTTTTAGAGAAAATTTTGGAATAAAAGCAATTGAGAGGAAATGAAAAATGCTACTTCATCTGTCTGCATCTCATTTTCAACTTAAAAGTCTAAACTGAGAAATAACTATGGCACTTGACTTATTTATACATGTGAATGGATTAGAATCAGATATCTGAAATACTTGATCTGAGTCTATTTTTTTTTTGCTTTATGTAAATAAAGAAAATTAATGGATTGCGATTATTTTTGTTCGTGGATCAAAACAGCTTGATCAATGCATCATGCTCCATCATGGGGTGGCAAAATTATATAGTCCAGATTTTGTCAGTGCTCTGGCATTGCGTTTCCTTCATTCATCCATCATATGTTGAGCACTTATTATGTGCTGGGTACATAAAACAGAATTCTGCTTTTATGGAGTATATATTATAGTGGTTTGTTCAAAACATTGTACTATTTTTAATAAATAATTTAATAACAAACTTCTTATGGTCTTAGGAAACCATTCATAAAGTCAAAATAGCAGACATACAGACACCATCCAGTTACTTTCCTTTTGTGTTTTCCTACGAAAAATGAAAACTTCACTATTATTGTGCACCCAATGAAGACCCCGTCTAAATATGACACTGTTGACAAACTTCAGAACTAAAAGTCTCTAATTCCTTTAATATTTCAGACATAAGGTCTTTGAAAGTACTGTAATAAACATAATCTGATTGCTTTTCAAGTGCTCACAGCACTGAATTTGATCAGCCAATTAGATGTGATCGCAGCCTTTTACCATTTACTTGGCAGTGAAGTGTACATCTATCAAGACTTTGTTTAGTTTATGCTGTTAAAATGAATAATACATTAGCTCTCTTGCTTATTACATAGTAACTGAAGGAGAATGGGGATGGTATAAAAGGTTTTGGGTACTATGGAGATGCCATCAGAGAAGATGAATTTGTTATAGCTAATGGTAATAATTCAGGCTTGAACAATCAAAATCTTACTGTATTTTGGCACCCAGTTTGCACTGAATCATTTTACATGGAAGCTTCTTCAATTAAGTCATATGTTCTCATTTTAAAAGCATCTTTATTACAAATAGCATAATGACATTTATTTTTAAGTGGTGAACATTCGGAAAGAACACTTGGCCACTTTTAAGAAGCAAATAACAGAACACAGAAACTACTAGAAGAGTCTACAACTAATTGCATTTTCAATGGAAACAATGACTGTTTGGGCCCTACCCACATAAATAGCCCACTTCAGTGCTTCTATTTGTTTTTTAATCTTAAAACCACATCATGAGCCTCTGTCAGTCACAAAACTGGCATTATTCAACATAAAACAAAACAGTAATAAACCATTCAAGTCACTTAACCTTAAAGGCAGGAGGGTTATAAGTGGGAGTCAGGTACTTAATCAGAAATTCAACAATACCTTTAAATTGTGTTTTTAATGAAAACTTGTTTAGTCGAAAAATCAACAACCAAAATGAAAGCAAAAAAGCCCCTCCCGATTATTGATGACTAATCTGATAACAGATTAACATGTGAGAAGACTGGGTTAATTCCCAGTTACCTAAATGCATGGCACGTGGGAAATCACCTCTAGTAGAACCTTTTGTTGAGTGAAAAGTATTCTGTAAGTTTGAAGCAACAGGTGGTTATTCAGGTCTGTGATTTCTCGAAGGTTTAAGTGCAATTAGGATTCAGGGTGGGATAGAAAACAAAAGCTAGCAACAGTGACATTCTCATTGGCCTGGAAATGCTTTAGGCATTTTATTTTCAGTATATAATGCTCCAGAGAGTTTTTATTCCTACACTGAAATTAATTTTTCTAACTCCGCCCAATTTATTTTTCCACTTGACACTTCCGATATAAACATGGAGTGTGACACTTACATTCAATTCAGTAAAGTTTAATTTCTCTATTTTCTTTTCCCAAAACAATATAACTCGTTTTGCTTTAACAGCAACAAAACCTTCTAAAATAGCTACTATAATTTCCATTTCAAAACCCAACACTGAAATACCATTTTGTCATTAAACTTTTCTTTCCCTCCCTGTTACAAATTCAAATAAAAACCTATCTATATAAATAACATGATTATTCTGTCAATCTTATACACATTTATTTTAAAAATCATCAAACTTTTCTATGACTGATTTGAAAAGTCTTTCTAAACCACTGTATGTATTTTAGGGTTTATGGCATAGAATCCATAATTTGTATTGCCCAAAAGTTTTCAACTTCTTCCCCAGATTTGGGGATCTGGAAAAGAAAAGAACTGCCAAGGTTGTGAAGTCCAGCCAGGTTTTTCCAAGGTGGCTTTGGTTGATTATCTCTGTGTGGATCTGAAGATGGTTATACATTCCTTGACACAGGTCACATGGGGAGGAAGGAGTTTATGTCTCAGCCCCTGAGGGGCTCTGTAAGAGCTTAAACCAAGAGAATATGGGAGGAAATGGTGTTTAGACCAATAGAATTCAGCAGAAGTGACACTGTGCTGGTTTCTAGGGTCCAAGTCTGAGGAAATTGACGGTTTCCTTTCTAGTATCCTGGAACCACTGGAACCAGAGGAAACCCAAGTACTTGGAGATCCCTGTGCTGCAAAGCCTTGTGAGAGGCTCCTAGAGAGGTCTGAGGCTACCTGAAAACAGAGGGCACCTCAGTCAACTCTCCTTGCCAGTCCCTGACTCAGGTTAGAACAGTCATTGTGGAGCTGAGACAAGTCTTAGCACCATGCTCTGTCTATGGCCAAGGCAGTAACAATAATAAAATGGCTGAGTCTTTCAGCTTTGGTTCAATTTACTATGTGTGGTAAATACCTAGATCCCTCTGCCTTGGCTTCTCTACTTCCTTCAAATAACTCCCAGACACTCCTTCGGTCCCAGTGTATCTCACCAAGATCTAGGGTGGGTTTAAGTGACCCTTTGAATGTGAGTTTGGAATAGAGTGCAGACATTTTCATGGCATTCCTGATGTGACTGAGATGCAAGGAATGCAGGAGAATCATTGGTGAAGGAGAGTGAGGTGGTTCTGTCACTGATTAGCGGTGCTCATTCAGGCCCAAGTTCATGGAATGAGGTCCTCTGGCTCTGACCTTCTGTGTTCCACTGTAGCTAATGTTTTTCATAAGTTGCTTTGAAAGGATCCAGGGCAATAAAATGTGTTTATGCACATATTGTATCACTATGTGATTACTGAATCCATACGATATTACTATCAACACGAACCTTGACTCTCAGGTAACACCTGCCATGCAGAGATCATCTTATGTCCTAGCAATAAGAAAAAAAAAAAAACTCAAAGTATTCTATAGCTTCTGTACTTAAGCAGATTATAATTTATAGAGGAATTAAAACTAATTATGAACACAAGAACAAAGGTAAACTTAAACATATTAAATACTTTACTGAAAAACTTTTTTTATTCTCTCTTGTTTTCCAGTTCCTATCAAAACCCCAAAGGAGAGAAGTGAGATTTGTGGAAGATTGATTGAGTGACATGCAACTTCCTACTCTTTCAAGCTAGGTTCTTTGTTCAGGTGATTCTATCCTATTAGAAAGATCCAGATGTGAACCATGTAAGTTTATCTCTGTACAAAGTTCTATTTCACTGTTATGCCTTTCACTTTCTGTTTTAATTGAAGAAACTTTAAGAAATAGCTGGAAGGCTTCTGTTTCTAAGTTTGTTGAGGAGTACATGGGGTCTTAAAAGTATTTATAACATAGCTTCTTAAACATGACAATATTTTCAATACATGAGAAAGCTTAACAGAACCCTTGTTTTCCTGGAGTATGAACTGGGAAAGAGACAACAAAACATACATGAATAAGAAACTACCTGATTTTAATAAATGCTATAAGGAAAATCAAGCAAAGGGTAATGACAAAGGTGACTGGGAAGCTATTTGAGACAAGGTGATCAGGGTGAGGCTTTCTGAGGTGACAAGATAGAAGAAGCTATCAAAAGCTCTGGGAAAGCAGCTGGTCCAAGAACAGGGAAGAAGACGTCTAAACATGAACTAGCTTGGTTATGTCTGTGCATGTATGTTTTGTTATCCTTGCTCCTATTTTTCTAATTTCTTTCTTTTGGAGGTTCTAATTTTTGTTCTACCACTATTTTCCTATATATGCTTTATCTCAGTTGTCTTTGATCCTTCAGCAAATGAAACAACATAGTCAAAAGAAAAATTATTTTAACAAGGTATTATTCTTCATTTGAAGTACCACGGCATTCTGAAACACTGTTTACCTGGAAAATTTTAAAGTGTGAATGTGGGTAGCATTATATTGTATTGCTCTAACCTGAACTCAAATAAAATACCCCAGAGTTGCTTATTAATTTAATATTAGAAGGGGCCTCAGAGAAAACTGTATGTTTAAGTGCTTATGATTTGAAGCAGAGAAAGGCTGAGCAGGTGAGTCATCTGGTCAGCATTTAGGAGGATGCTCCTGAACATTAAATCACTGTAAAAAATGTGCTTTATATGTTGACTTTTGAGGACAAATTTCATACCAATAATACTGATACTAATGATTGCATGAAACATTTTGATATTGATGTATTAGTAGGTGGCATGTGATTGATGGAACTATGAAAATAAGTGCATTTATAATTTTTGTGTGAGTGCCACTTCATGGAGTACAAAAGATGAAACAGTGGGAAAGGAAGGAATAGAATAATAAGGAAAACATGCTGAATATGGAGGGTCCATAGTGATGGAGCCCAAAGTACTTTTTACCTATTATCTGCAATACTAGCTGCAGGTAGAATTTTTCCTTATTGTATGGTCAAAGAGACTGAGCTTAGAGGCTAGTTAAATGTCACATATTATAGAAGAATTAGTTCAGTAATCTCTGCAGAAAACACTTATCAAAGGTCTCCTATGGATACAATATTGTAGCAGTTGTTAGAAGGACAAAACAGAAGATTCAGGTTTTATTTCAAGAAACTTAAAGCAGAAGGGAGGCGAGAATAAATAGATTTTTTAATATATTTGAGTTTAATAATTATTGGATTGAAAAGAAGACTGATGTAGGATTTGGTGCTGTCAAATAATACTGGCTTGGTTGATTAACTCAGATTTATTTGTCTTGTCTCAATTTTCCTTTTGTCTATAGAGGACCAGAGCAGTGTTAAAGGTTTCAGATAAGTGGAGAGAAAATTTGTCCCACATTTTTCCCCACATAATCATTTCCTCACCCTCAGAAAATGACCCTCGATTTAGTATAGAACCTTAAAGAAAGAAGTAACAAAGAAAGTAGGACTGCCTGACCTGCTTACTTCTGACAAATATTACTTTGCCATTAATAACAATCTCACACTCTGTGACTTTCTGATTATATTTTCAGCATTCAAAACCCACTTTATTATACACAGTCCCACTTGTCAAGCCATCCACACATATATTTTTTTCCAATATATAAAACTGACTTTTCCATAATTAAATTGTTTTCATTTTTGTGAGTGAAAATGAGAACTACAAACAGGATTTATAAAAAATGAAGCACATTTTCCTATTATTGAGACTGTATGGGGTTGACTGGACAATTAATTAATTTTGAAAATATTGTTCTTTATACCATCAAAAGAGGAGATATTATAAAATACTATACCAGTGTATTTTTTGAGAAATATCCTTTTATTCACTGCTATAGTGAAATGGGTAGTCCGCTGGCTCTGGACACACATTTCCTCCTGGCTTACAGAATCACAGTTTTCAAATAATTTTCTTCAATCATAAAATAAATTTAGCTGTAGAAAGACACAGATTTTTATTAATGAATAAATGATTTTTGAAATAATTCTTCCCCATGAAAATTCATATCATCATTAAGTGTCTTTTCATTCCAAGCCTGAAAATTTTCCTGATATTAAATTTTCCTTTCTTATAAGAGAGAATTTAGGTAAATGGTAACTCCAACTTGATAAAATAAAAAAAATCATTATTCACAGAAAGCACTGAGTTTCCATTGCTTTAATAATCTGTGAATTTCAGATTAGAGAACCAATTCATTTTATATATTTTTTTAGTGTCTGCTATGTGACATTCAGTGAGATGAGGATGAGGAATAGAGATGGAAAGAGAAGACACAGTCTAGTGGGAAAAGCAGCTAGTACATAAAAACAGTCCCCTCCAAATGGTAATTAAGGACTATTATACATGCTAGTCTATGATTAGTTTTTGAGATAGTTCACTATATTGAACGAAATTAAATGTGTAGTCAAAGAAGAAAATTATGAGTGTGTATTAAACATTCAGTTTGTAAAACCAAACACAAACACCAACTGGTAGCAACTGTCCTACTCTTATAAATAGAAGACAAATAGCACAGAATAATTGTCTATAAATAAAATGTAAAATAGATATTGGATTCCACAATTCTTACGGAGAGAAAAAAATTATCAAAATAAAATGTTTCAGAAGTCATCCAAAAATTCACACTAATCATTATTTTCAGATTAGTGCTATTAAACTAGGACCTTTGCAGATAATGAAAGCAACTGAAAGTCAGTGCTTTCCATGAGTAATGATTTTTTTTTATCAAGTTGGAATTGGCACCTACTTAAACTCTTCTCAGAAGCCACTTAAAATCACTTAGAAAATACTATCTGTGGAGATTTTTGCTGTCACCCTAGTGACATAATAGTAATAAAACAATAGTGAAAGTTAATGCACAACAATTAAATTTTTAATAATTTTTAATAGGAAGTACATTTGCATTTTTATATACAATAGTAAACCTGCAGTTTCCCAAAACGGAAAAGTAGTTTTCTAGATCTCCTATTTTACTATGTTAAAGTGAGCTTCAATGCTCAATCTGTGTTTTCATTCTCAAGATGTGCACTACACAGTGCGCAATGGTGTTCTAGCGAGTTAAACTGGGCACAGTTCACACACATCCCAAAGTCCCCAGTTCAGGACCTGGGGCTGGAGAAACAAACAATGATGAGCAACTGAATAAATAAGGTACTACCACCTCTTCTCTCCTCCTGTCTGTACCTTTCCTTAAAAAAAAAAAAAAAAGTGCACGACTTTAGTCTTCAGAAAGTGCCCTCAATGGAACGCAACAGATTCCTCGGGATTATTCTGTTTATAACTTGGAGGAATTGACACAGAAAACCACTTTTCTATGGGAGTAGATGTGGAAAGTTCCCCTCCTTTGTCTGGAATGTGTCCACACCTTAAATCTTGCAGGCAGATAAGGGTCACTCCAGAATAAATATGGCTTTTCTCTGTGATCTCATTTGGAACAACTTCTTCCCATGTCCCTACCCCCAGTTTCAGAACTGACCAGTTCCCTCACTGCTTCAAAATGCTTCCTGAACCTTCTGTCATTCCATGAACTATCAATTAACTGTGAACCAAATTTGTGTTGTTGCTTTCCTGTTCATTTTGCACTGCTGGATATGGACGTAAGAGTAGTCATGGCTTTACCCTCTGTCCAGTTTGGATATTGGACAGGGACACTGGCTCACCATCCACTTGGGCGCCAAATCATGTATGTAGAATCTTTTGTTGTCACTTGACCTTCCTGGCCTGGGAAGCTAGGTGCTAATGTGGCACTTTTGTATCTCTGAGCAACTTTGAACTACCACCCAGAATCCCCAGAGAGGAGAAGACTTCTGACATCTTCTGACTTCTCTATTTCTTGGCTTCTGTTCTTCTCCTCCAAAACTACCTGAAATCAAGATCCAGATATTTCAACACTGTGGTCATACGCTAGGACTCAGCGCAGGAGGCAGCAGTACCAGAAATCCCTGAACGTGACAGCATAGAAGGTGGTTTTGGGGTATAGACTAGTGTCTGCAGGACCTGTACTATTGTTTGGCTTAATGTTGTCTATTTTACCTACATTCAACCATAGCAAAGATGGGGAGGGGGCAAAAGAAGAACTGTGAATGCATAACACTATCACGGGTGCTATGGACATGAAAGTGAAGAATATAGAGGGCTATGCTGTCAAGGAGTCTGCAGTCTGGTAAAGATTTGCATGTTCTAAAATGTTTTCTATTAGTGGAAGCAAAGATCCAGAACACAACCATTTTCTTCTTACAACCTTCCCGTGTTGGTTAATGGCCAATAGATTTTATATTAAAGCTTATATAGCATGGAAATGATTTCATGTAAGCTAGTATTTTACAAGTTCTAATGAGCTTTAGAAATATTATTTCTTCTGAAATATGCTTCAGCCCTATCTTATTGTTGAGAACACACTGTATTTATATTTATTCCTATAATATAAATGATCACATACATAGATATGAGTCACACCTATTCTACAAATGATGCAGTCTCTTACCAATTAGCATTTTAAAGGAGATAACGTAAAATAAACAAGTGGAGTTCATCAAAAAAATAAAATATATTAAACAAATAGGTGAATTTGTTGATCATAATACTCTGTACTACTTTTGATACATGTACTTCTTATAAACATATTAATACCATTACTCCAAAATAAAGAATTCTTACTTAGATTGGAGTTATAAATCCCATTTCTCACATTGAAGAGTTAATGACAATAGAAATTCCAAATAGCAATTATCTAAAGAATTAGGCATAACTGCAAAATTGGATCTATAAACTACAGAGAGAAGATTTTACAAGTATATTAGAATGAAGTTCATGAAATATCAGTACTTAATATCTAAGCAATATTGAACATTTTTAATATAAGGAAACTGCTCAAATGAACACTTGGCAATTTTTAGATCATTACTACCATGAAGACCCTTCACAGAATAAATATTTTATAATTTTTTTATGCTTTATATTTTGAAGTTAGCAAAAATTACAAGGAAACATTACACTTTCCCTTGAGAAAAAAATAATGAAAATTTTAACTACTTAAAATATGTTTAATTTCAAACCAAACTGCTTTTCTTAATAAGAATTATAAACATTGCTATAATTTCTCCCACATATGAAAAATTATATGCCTCAAATGAAAAATCGAATTTATAAAATAGCATTTCATGCTGGAGAGCAAGTTCTCATATTATTTGCCCCCTGTCATCTTTCTGCCATTTAATGTTTTGTCTATTTGTAAGCTGTTGCTTCTTATTGGAATGTCCCTGTATATCTACTTAAGTTTATTTGGTGTTGTAATGTCTCACCTTAAACTAACATCATCCCCCCTTTCTAATTTTTTTCCAGATACATCCCACTGTTAAACCTTGATTTTATGCTTTTTCAGTACTTCAGAACTGAAAACATGATTTGCATGTTACTTGTGAGTTAAATACAGGTATCTTTCACAAGTCTCAAGCAACTAACGTCTTACCTATGATCACAATTTTTAGCATGATTCTAGGCACAAAGTATTCCTCCATAAATGCTCTCCATTTGTTTGCTCTTTGAAATTTAGCTCAGTGATAAGGAATGCATCACTGCAAAATAGCAACAGTGTGAGTTAAACGTTTAATACCTTACAATTATGTTGCTGTGGCAACTATCCAGGTTTGCCTCCCATTTAACAGTGGCTCTCAAAATTGAACATGTGCTGGAATTGCCTGTGGACATTCTTAGACTGTAGATTTTAATTTAGTAGATCTGGGTAGGGCTGAAATTCTCCATGTCTAATAACTTTGCAGGGACTGTTGATGCTTCTGGTCTAGACATTACTCAGCAGACCCATGCCCAAATTTTCTGATTTAGTTGGTCATGGGTAGGCCCTGAACATCTATGCTCTTAGACCCTTGCTGAATGATATAAAATACAGTCTGATTTCAAAAAAAAATGGAGCAGATCAGCATTTTACGGACAAAAATCCTATTTATACAGCTCTTGTTTGAATAGTCCTTCAAGGTAAGGAAATAGAGTGATTACAGAATTTTTGATTACTTGCCTATTAATACCTCCATCATTTCAACTTATATGTCAATATGTAACTTCCTCTCCACTTTGAGTATCACATGCATACACAAAATGCCATCTTATTTCCAGCAAGATTCAACATCCTGAGGAAGATCTCCCTGCTCTGAGTGGTCTAAGGATCTGCTGTCTCAGCTTCCCCTAGGAGCTTTTAGGAAAAAGTTTCAGTCCCACCCCAGACCCATTGAATAATAGTTTATAATTTTAATAAGATCTTACAGTGATTTGTGTGCTCATTAAAATTTTAGAAGCAAGGCTCTAATGAAATTCTTCTACATGTTTTAAAGGAGTCATTAAAACATTATATAAAAAAGATAATTTCAATATGGTGGTCAAAACACTTAGAACAATTTTTGTTAGTATCCAACCTGAATAATAACATGAGGGAACATACTACTGGATTACTTTTGTTTGGTTTTAGCAAGGTAACACCGAGGTTATACCAAAGAGCAAAACATTCATTCCTCAAGGGGAAAAACAGCTTTTTCAGATCAGCTGTGCTGAGCCTGGCTGACACGTTTGAACAAAGAGAAAATTATTGACTTTTGGTGTCTTTAGGAATGAGGTACAAAATTGACAGCAAAACTTTATTTCTCACTTTTTATCCCTTCTACCATTATTGTACACATTTTTGATATAAGCTGCCCAAGAAACACTCTCAAAAAAAAAAAAAAAAAAACCCAAACCAACATTGGGGATGGGGTCCAAGCTACAACTTCTGGTTGGTGCTAGAAATAACTGCAACAGCCTCAAACTCAATATGTGGTCCAGAGACCAGCCACATCCAGGAGCTTGTTAGAAATGTAAAATCTTGCTTGCTAGAAATATAGACTCTTGGGTCCCACCTCAGATCTTTGAATTAAACCCTAAAGTTTAATAAGGTCACTAAGAGATTTATATGCAGCTTCAGATTTGAGAACCAGTAGTGTAGGACATTATGTTAGTTATTATCCATAAGGAGGTGTGAAGAAGCAGCCCTGTGCGTGATGATAAGTCACAGAATTATTTCTATTTTAATAAGGATGAAGGTCTATTTTTAGAGAAAAGATGTTTTTACTAGTTATCCCAGTATTCTGTTACCAGATTCTACCTTACATTGGATTATCCTATTATTTGCTTGTATACACTGCATTACTCCTATGCAAGATAATAATTATGAGTTATGAGATACAACACACTTATCCAAATAATTCATGTGGATAAACAACCTCTACAAATGCCAATTATCTAAAAAAAATTTAAAAATCATGCAAGTATCTAAACTTGGTGGGGTTTTTTTCAAAGCAAAGGAAAAAGTGTAGAAAACTGCACGTGAATTCAGCTCTTTGAGTGACTTAAACGCAGGTTGAACTCCTTTCAGCATCTGTTTCCTTTCTGTAAAATTAGAATAGTCACCCCATACTTTGTGGTTGTTGCAAGTTTATCTTGTTTGCTGTTCATTGTATCTTCAGTGCACAAAGTAAACCCAACAAAATAGTTTTTGAACAAATGTTTATGTAAAAAAGCCTTCCCGGCACATCATAGGTACTAAGTAAATATTAGTTTTTTTTATCTTAATAATTTAATGTTTTTCATGTAGGATCTTTTGATTGCCATATACTATTCAATTTTGAAATCATATACTCAATTGTTTATCTTTGTAAATACATATTAATATACTGTATATGTATATGTTTATATGTATGCACATATAACCATATATAAATTGACATATATACATGTATACATACATATATCTAAACATATATGCAGAGAGAGACTCTTCTCTTTTTTTTAACAACTAAATAGTATTATTAGATATCTGGGTTTGTGAATTAATCTGTTTGATTGTGCCTGGCAAACTTCATACAAAAGCACTGGTTGCAAAGGGATTTGGGGAGACAGGGTGGTCTGACCTTGTTGGGAAGAGTATTTTTATCACTAAAGTTGTTTATAATCACAAAAATAAAAAAAAAAAATAATTCAAATTTGATCACACAAGAAATGGCAAATTGCAGTCCCCAGACCAAATGCAGAGCCTGATGACTACAAAGCATCACTCACTCTTGGGAGAGGGAGCCTAGGATATGGCACTTTATGGTTCTCTAGACAGGTCCTGAGGATGGCCAAAAGCAGCACCTGCAGATTTTGCCTTCGGATTTTGCATCCACTACTCCTACTGCTTTGATCTTTAAATGCTCCCAACCCAGGACCTCTTCATCTGCACTTCCCTCCACCTTCTAGCCTCTTCCCTCAAACAGCCACATGATTTTCTCTCTCATTTCCATCAAGAGTCTGGTTAAATGACATTTTCAGACTACCCTTTCTGTGGTACGCCATTGTCCCTCCCTCTCTAGCACTTTACCCTGACTTACTTTCTTCATGGTACCTGGCTCTACCAGACATTAGATTATATTTGTATTTGCTTATTATCAGAAGGGGAATTTTATTTTATTCACAGTTATATCCCTAGTACCTAGATCATTGCCAGGCGTATACTAAGAGGTCAGTATTTACAAAAACAAATAAATGAAACCCATTTCCAATTCCTGTCCCTCTTTGTCACTGGGGATGGGATGAGCTGAAGGCTACAATGATAGGTAAGAGGCCTGCCGAAGTCAAGGCCACAGCAGATGATTTCTGACTTCAGCAAGTTTTCTTAGGGGCACTGGTGGAGTTCTGAAGCACATGATCATTTTCTGTTTTTAAAAATAACCTACATTTTCATTTGAGAAGAAAGCCATCCTATTGCACAAATAAGATTAAAATTCTGCAGTAGGTTTGTGGACTGCTGCTGAGTGCCCAACCTCCCTGAGAGTCTGTGTCAAGAATAATGACATCATGCCTTTGCCCATCTGAATCACATTTTTGCCCACTGAGCAGTTCAGACAAAACCAATCACATGATGTCATTTTCTATTTAGAAAAGGAGGTTGAGCATTTGGGTGGATATTTACTTTCCATTAGCATACTAGAGTTATGGCAGGCACTCCATCTTCATGCTAATAGTACCTGTTGAAATGATAACTAACAAGACTGTGCTGTCAAAATCCATTTTCTAGCTATGTGTGATACTTAGCTACTCACTCTGAAGTTGCAAGGAGATTTGAGAGACATAAATATGAGCTGGCTATTTGTTTTGCAAATTGCGAATAGATCCTTTGCTCAATAAATTTGCCTTCCAGGAATGCCAAAAATATCTTTGAACTAATTTGAAGAGAATTTATTAAGGAAATTACTTAAAGTTTTTATATATTAATTATTATGCTGAGATTTAAATGTGTAATTAATGTGCATGTATAATTCTGTTTCCTTTGGAGATAACTAAGCATTTCATTACTTGGGTTAATTTGAATATTATAAACATAAAAAGCAAAAAAGAAGATGCATGTGGCAGAGATGGTGGTATGTTCAAAACAAAGCCACTTCTTCTTTCAGACATACAGGTTGGATGGCAAATACCAAGGTAAAATGTGCATGTGACTGACTTCTAGTCAATGTTGTCAGAGCTAAGGTATATGTTTACCCAACCTTCACTGGTGCTCTCCAGTTTTCTTTCTCTTTTCAACTTGATGCAGCTATATATGGAAAACCTGGTATGTAGAAGTTTAAAGACCCTAAGTCTGTTAATTATGGTTTCAAGAGGAATAGTCTAACATAAGGGGTGTTTTGTAAACAGCAAAATAGACCTTTATATAGTGCTAAGCTACTGAGATGTTGGGAGTTTATCTTTCTCAGTATCTAGCACCAGAGAAGACAATGACCCCAATCCTTGTCCCTCTCCCACATTCTGTCTTTATAACTGAGCACTTTGATCGGTTTGATTTATCAGTTTCTTCAATTCTCTAAAATACTTCAGTGATTCACATTAAGATCTCAGTGATGAAGAGGACTCTATTCTGAGAGAGTTATTCTATCAGGTGATGGCAAAAGGTTTTATTTAGTCTGGATCAGACTAAGTTTTATCACATCAGTTTAGCTGGTTGATAGGGCATTACTAGGAAGGTGAGGCTTCCCCAAGATGTCCAGAACATACCTTCCCAAGTTATGTCACTTCAGCATGTGGATTATTTTAGCTAAGATCAACAGAGACCCTGAATCCTCAAGAAAAATGCTATATCACTCTCTTAACTATGTAGGATAATAAAAATTGGAGGTATTATCTAGATTTAAGATTATCTCCAGAAATAGGCTTCAACTGGAGAAACCTATCTATATGGTAGAACAAATGTGTAATCACAGGGTTTGTGGTGCTTTCATCATATGAGTGCCCTTCCTCTCTACCTAGGCCTGTATCTCATCCTACCCCACAATGAGAATAAAAACTCTAATTTAACTCCATTCACCTGAGAATCTGTATTTGTTCTTTTTCCTACTAATATATCTGATGTTAATTTTATTGATCAATCAGCCTAAGAATGACTTAGAGGGGGTAGGGGGAAATTTTTTTTTCTGACCCTACAATATATATCAAGAGTTGGTTTATGCATCATCTGACTTCTACATGACAATGAAACTGCAAGTCCCAGAGTTCCAACAAAGATATCATGGGCAAACATGCAAAAAGAGTAAGGAAGCCTATGAAATAAACTAAGCAAAGTGAAAGAAAAGGACTATTATCAAAAATTATATGTGGTGGTCTAGTTGGCCCAAAATAAATTCCACAAAGGTTTGCAAACAATAATATTTTTACAACCAAGTTATCTATGCTTAATTTGCCTTGAAAAAAAGGATTCAACTACTTTTCCAAAAATAAAATGAAAAACAAGAGCTAAATTTCCTAATGAACACATTGCTAGTATCCTTAGGGGAATTTTTTAATATGATCAGTTTTACATTTATTATGAACATGGAATAGCTTTAAGAATCTTTTATATTTCAACCTGAGCCAATGGGAATTAGCAAAGCTTATTTTTTGTGGTTCTGGAGAGGTCAGTAAGAGAGTCAGAAACAACTAAATTGGTAATTCCTATTTCCAAAAACAGCTTCATTCTCTATAAATGTATGCGAAGACACCAGATTTACCAAAAAGTTGCATGAGTGAGATTTCAGAATTAAAATGACTGCACTGAAGATGATGTTGTTCTAATTTAATAGAGATAGAAACACTTGCCCACCTGACACACAGCTCATAAATGGAGGGCAGTTCAAAGTTTGCATGTCCAAGAACAGCAAGTGCTGAATCTTTGAAATACTTAGCACAGTCAGCCTGCAAAATCCAGTGGCGGGGGGTGGGGGAGGTTAGTTATGAACTCTTGAAAAGTAAACATGCCAACTAGCTGAGAGGAATCACAAACTATGGGTCTCAAATCTTCCTAGGTTTCTCCTCTCTCTCTCTCTCTCTCTCTCTCTCTCTGTTTAACAACAATTTTCATTTGTAAAGGGCAAGATCCTTCCAATAATAATTCTGCCTTATATGAGGTGATTTATCAATTGCTACTTCTCCATCTGGCTTTCCTCTCTGCCCTATTGTCACACCAGAGCTCTGCCTGATAGTATTCTTTCTTTCAGGGAAATTAATGTCTTTAACACAATGCTCTCCTGAGTTCATTCTATGGAACACAAGTCTCAAAAGAAAATGATT
The DNA here is from genome assembly GCA_004363575.1 of Solenodon paradoxus. Classification (NCBI taxonomy): domain Eukaryota; kingdom Metazoa; phylum Chordata; class Mammalia; order Eulipotyphla; family Solenodontidae; genus Solenodon; species Solenodon paradoxus. Next base: position 204,140 of record RJWH01000093.1, read on the forward strand.
AGGAAAAGAAAAGGGAGTTCATATTCATACCTGACCCCCCTCTTGAATATTTACAACATTCATTTACATATTAGACATATGGAAGTCTTTTGGTTAAGTCACTGCATCCATTATTTGAGTCTAAGAGTGCCTAGACTTATTAAGTAACAGAATCTGTTTTGGTATGACACCTATTAAGATCCAGTGGAACAATTTGGGAAATGTGAATATTAAATATGGCACAGAAGATATGAACTGATTACTACATTAGAACCAATATGTAGATGGCACATGATATCTTTCTAACTAATGATGGTTTCAGGACGCATTACCTCAAAATATGGCATCTTGGCATACCAAATATTTTAAACTGAAGGAGCTTGAGAAAACAGGGAAGGAAGAAGTAGCAGAAACAGGGAGGTTAGTCTAACCTTCACTAACTCCCACCCCTGCCATTTTTCCCTGAAATAGGCTATAAAACCCTCACATGAGAAGTACCCTCCTTTACACCTGGAGGAAAAAGCATCCTTATTTCCAAAGACAAAGAAATTCCAGGAAGGAGTTATTCAAAAGAGCTTATTAAATCTCCCCCTGCCCTCCGTTTACTAAACCTGCCTCATCCTCCCTGACCTATTACATTTCTCCATGTCAGTCCACTTTTCATCAAATATAATATAAAAATACTCAAGTTTAACCTTTTCTTCAAATCTTCATTTCCTTATGATGACTCTTGTGTCACATAAAACTTGTATTAAATAAATGTGTGTGCTTTTCTCCCATTAATAGCTCTGTCAGTTTAATTTTCAGATCTGGTCACAAATCCTAGCAGAGTTGAAGACAAAACAAAACAATATCAAAATAAACAAGCCTACAGAAAAAAATGTGGCTCAATTTTTGCAACTCATTTATAAGAACATTTTTTTAAATGGGTAAAAAATCTAATAAACATTTCTCTACAAACAATGCTCAAACAGCCAGTAAGCGCATGTAGAGATGCTCAGCATCCCTAGGATTGGGTAAAGACAAATCACAACCACAGTGAGATACTACTTCACATCCACTAGGACAGCTATATAGAAAAGACAGATACTAACAAGTGTTGGTGAATAAGTAGAGAAATTAGAATCAAAATATCTTTGTAAGAATGCAAAATTGAGCAACTTTTTAGGAAAACAGACTGGAGTGTACCTAAAATTTAAACATCAACTAGCCCAGAAATTCCACTCCTAGTAAATAAGAAGTGGGAGCCAGGCAATGGCGACACTGTAGCCATATTGCTTGATTAACTCAGTACTCAGATGGAGGAAGGGCAATACATTGTGTGGTGTGTGTGTGTGTGTGTGTGTGTGTGTGTGTGTGTGGTTAATTTTCCTGAGCAAGATATTTTGAAGGAAATCCACACCTGAAGACAAAGTGAAATTGCAGAACCACAAAGACAATGTGAACATATTTAGAAGTAGCCAGAGGAAAAGGTAACTTCAAAGGAGTAACAATTAGATTGATACTTGATTTGTCAACAACAATGGTGACCATCAGCCTGGGATGCTCCTGTAAATGGGTCAAGAAGGAAGACATCTCAACCTAGAACAAAAACTTAAGTCTTTCACTACCAAAGATGAAAGGCCATTTTTATTCAAACAAAAATGGGGCATTTGTAGCTATAGGAATTCCTACAGAATGTACTCCAGATAGGGGACAGGAGGAAAATAATTCCAAATGCAAAGTCAGAGATGCAAAGAGAGAAAACTGAAAAACACTGATAAATAAATGAGTCTAAATAAACATTAATCATACAAAATGTCGAATTTCTGTAGTTTGAGAAATAAACTTAAATACTGGACAATAAAAGTGGGATCTTAAATCCTCAACATATTTTTATTATTCAAGAGAAGAATAGGGATTTTATCCAATTGAAATTAAATATATATGCTAAAATTGCTGTTATAGCCAAGAGATTAAAAAGTATAGTATAAAGTTTTCAAAGCAAGTCAATATGTCAATATGGAAAAGAAATCAAAATTAAATCTGGAAAAATAAGATAAATATAGAACAGAAAACCATGAATGCTTGTACCAAATAGATCAACATAAGTATATACTCTTTGGTATATAGAAGTATAAAGAGAACGATGGTTAAAAAAAAAAAAAAGTACAAAATTCAAAACAGGTGTTACTTTGGTAAAAAAGAAAAGTATGGGAAGGGTACACACTAGGTTTATAAACTAGGACAAGCTGATGGTAAGTGTATCATGCTCATTTTACTGTCATTCTTTGGGTCTTTTAAATATGTTACAAACTTTGCCATATAGATTCAGTTCATAATTAAAAGCACATACATACACATATACTCCCCAACATATTGCTGCTTGTCAGGTCAGATTGCTCCTGAAGAAATGCATTAGGTTTTTAGAAATTCCACTTTAAGGAGACAAATGAGCATGATCTGCGAAAAACAACAAAACCCATCAGGATAGTGCCAAGAAATCAGAGTGGATGAAAAATTAAAGTGAAAGCTGGAGGTTTTAAAAATCAGAGAATGGATATGTGAAAGGGCTTCCTGATAATGGTATTCAAATTTTTAGGTGTCTTTATATGGTCAACTGGTCAGATGGATTCCAGGGCAAAGTTGGTATTACTTTATGCAAATATATGGAGACATATTTAGGATCATTAAAGGGAAAAAAAATGTGCAATTTTTCTCAAACATAGCCCAAAGATTAAAAAAGGTAAATCTAGGGGATGAAGTTTTTGCACAAGGACACATTTAGGCTTCTAGTGATAGATGATGTTTGAAACAGCTTGCAAATCTCAAGTATTACAAAAACATTACTTCAGGGTCTCTTGCTTTCCAGAGAACAAGCTTCTAGAGGCCTTCTTTGACTATGCTGTGGTCATTAGTTTTAATACCATATTTCTGCATTAGCCTCTACTTCTATGGTTTCTTCTACAAATTTGAAACTACTAGTTAGAGGTATTTGTCTCAAAGAATAGAAAACTAAGACTACAGTTAGCATTTCAATTTCTTACATAATAAGAGGTCTACAGGTACGCAGAGTTGTATAACTTTATGTCATGGGATTTATGTTATTGGGCTTTGATCTTTTCAGCCTCCAGATTTTGTCTCTAAAGTCACAAGATGGCTGCTATACTTCCAATTCTCATATATTCAGGGTTGGACTACCATAGGAGGATGTTCTCACAATTCATCGCCTTTTCATTCATAAATTAATTTTCTCCCTTATTTTCTGCTTATTGATCAGTTGTAGGTCATCTGATCTAGCAGGCCTGAAAGAAGAATAGGAAAACAAAGTATTTTCCATCTAAGCCTGCTGTGGAGAGTGTTGGGGGACAACTGAACTTGTGGAGCAGACAGAGATGGAGTGACAATCAGTCTAAATGCTGATCTATTTTCCTGCTATAGAAACTCAGAATTAACACAGCACTGACTCAGTATGTTAGCAAACCATGTGGGCTTTTGAATATATCTGGATTGGTTATACCTTAAAATGTAATCTAAAATGAAAGTAAAATATAACCTAAAATGATGGCAAAATGTCTATAAAGAAAACATTAACGACGGCAAATAAAAAGTTGGGTTTGTTACAACGTCAAATTATGAACACATCATATAAATTATTTAATAAAATCTATGAAGTTTGTTTAAGAATATATAAAAGTACACAGCTATATTACAAGTTATAAACACTTTAAGAAACATAAAATCAATCTACCTTCTTTCAGAAATGCCTTAATTTGTCTTAATCAATCAATCATTCTTAAATGGTGACACTCCCAGTTCATCTCATGTATAAATAATGATGATACAAAAGTTATTGGAGGGCTGCTCTATGCCATCACAAGTAATGAGAAAACTATCAATATTTTCAAAACTCAACATATCAGCAGATATTAAAAGAGCTTAAAGGTTTATTCGGTCTTACTGACAACTCAATGAGTTTATACATGTAAAATGCTTAGACTATGAAAAAAACAAAAGGCTACACAAGAAAAATCTCAAAAAAGACAAGAAGAAAACATTTCTTTGATTTATCTTATCACTAAACTAGGGGGAAATTAGGTATTCAGCAATGGGGCATTTTCAAGATGAGATGAATTAATACAGTTTTTAATCAGACTGAAAACCAGCAAAGTACTTATAACACCTTCCTAATATGGGAATGAAATCAAACACAAAATCTCAGACTAAAATGTTATACCCCCCCTGTTTTCCACATAAAATGTAGTTAAGGAAACTCACTAAAGCCTTTGTCCTTGACTGTCCTGTTTTACTCACACAAGGGAGGAGGATATGAAAGTGCACAAAGCTTTATGTTCTGATTACATTATTATTAGACTGTACTTTTGTCCAAATAGGCACATTTCTATATTGTATCACCAAAAATTAACATTTAGGGGAGGGACAGAAAATATGTTGATTAACAATAAAAATCAGCATTTGCAGAGCAAATAGTTTGAAAATATGATTTGGTAAAGTTTTAATGTAAACAACATAGCAAACCTATGGGGTAGGCATTATCATAATCGTAATTGCTATGCTGAGACAAGGAAATTGATGCTTAGAGGGATTAAGTGATTTGTCAAAACTTAGCCTGTAACTGTTGGACTCAGAACTAACTACAGACTGTGTCTAGTAGCTTTAACGTCAGATCTTTTTATTACATGACAGCTTTATGAATCTGCTTCTGAAACTGTGTTTTAGATATATTAACAGGAATGTAATTTACTATGTACATACAGTGTTCTTGGTCCTGTAACCATGGGACATGTGCCTTTGTTCTTCAACAGTGGGAGGTTCTTGTGTCTCTGGAGAGAGAATTTGCTCCAGAACACAACATGTGAGAAGAAAGGAGTGATAGAACACAGAATGGAAACAAAGTGGATTTATTCAGGAGGAAGAAAGAGAAGTGTGCCTCCCTAGAGACATGGGGATGGGCCATTTTGAAAAAGAGGCCACCTCAAGCGGTTAGGATCTGAATTTATAAAGATTCTGGCAGGTGGTTTTGTCTTATTTCTGCTCAGTGGAGTTCTGAGGTGTCCCTTCACTGATTCTTTTACATTGATTGGAGAGCTTCATATTGGTGTCCATTATGATTTATTTCCTCTGTTCTTTCCAACAGTCCATGGCCTGAGTCTTTGCATTTACATGTGGAGTTGTTAGTTAATTGGCCTGGCTCTGGTCAGTTGTATTTTAAACTGAATTGATGCCCTCATGTTGCCCTCTGGTTTTTAGTCTGTAACACTGAGTATTGTTCCAGTCTGAGGTTGCTGGTTAATTTCTAGCTGCATTTGAAACTGAATTGGTGCCCTTTTACTGCTTACTCCCTGGCTTAACTTCCTTTCCCCTGCACCTCAGCTCAAATTCCTAGCAAACAATCCTGTGTAAGACTCCGGAAGTGGAGATAAGTAAGAAGCTCTCAACCTTAAGTTTTCCCTTCTCAAGACTGGGGAAAGCTAAAGAACTTCTATTATGTACTTTAGTATAGTCAAATAACAGAGGTAGCTATTTAAATTTCCATTAATTAAAATTCCATTCAATTCAATTTTAGTTCTTCATTTACAGAGTTACATTTCAAGTACATGGGGTAAGTGGCCACTGCTTTGGATGATGCAGATAAGGAACATTTCCATCATCCCAGAAAATTCTATTAGAAAGCTATAGACTCTAAAATTCTATTTAGACTGCTCTAGAGCCTGATACACAAAGTATACTCTCAACACAATCTTCATCACCTGAGGGGTAGTTAGAAATTAAGACTCTCAGGCTACAATTTAGACCTATTGAATCAGAGTCATTGCTAGAACCCCTGGTGATCCTGGGGCACATTAAAATCTTCAAGGGGTGTTTTAGAGAAAAGCTTTAAAGGCCTTCCCTAATTATTCACAAACAAAAAATGTGGGATGGTGGGTGACTGAGGGAAACAATAAGGAACATTTAGTAGAATATAGAGAAATTTTCATTCACTATAACAACTAGAAGGTCAATAACAGACAATGGTTATAAAATATTGATGACCTATATGTCAAGCATCACACAGAGACTGTGCATACATTAGAGCAAACACTTGTTTTGAACAGAGAATTCTGAATAGTAGTTAGTGATGATAATGCATTTATCTAATATTTTGATAAATGTTTGGGAAAAGGGGATGTTTCCAGTGAACCCTGAGCAGGCAGAATAAACAGTCAGAGAAGTTCACAAGTTCTGAGTGGGGACCACTAAGGCAGATGCACTGAGTACACAAGCATATGGTCCTGAATCTAACAATGATGTTCAAAGATATGTGAATGAGAATGACTTCACAGCTATTAGGCAAATGCCAGGACAGCAATCCTGGAGTCCCCTTGTGATTGATACTGTATGTCAATATGTAACTGCAGCAAAGAAGTCTAGAAAAATGCTATGAATTACTGAAAGGGATTCAAGAAAGTACCAGAAAACAAAACTCAACCTGCTGCTGTCTCCATCACTGACTCCTTCCAATCTTGACTTTAATAGAATTACTGCATCTATTCTTTGATTAACACAAAATAACAAGTTCTTAGATCTATACAAATAAATCTTTTCCATCCACAGAAATGAAACTAATTCAGGAACACCAAGCATTAGTCACAAATAATTTCTGAATTAAAAATCTCCACTGAAATTGTCATAATAGGAGCACAAATTCAGTTGTCACATGTCATTCATTATTTATGGGGAAGAGATCATACATCTTCCACTAATTCTGGGGATATGTTCAGATGGACACATGCTTATTCATGATCCACCCCTGTCTTTTTTAGAAATCTTGATAGCTGTGGCATGCAAAGTGGTGATTTAAATGACCTTCAATATAGTGGGAAAATGAAGAAAGTTCTGGCCTCCATTGCTGATTATGGTATGCAATGGTTCCAATGATCTGAGATTATGCGAAGTTCCAGGAACAACCACATTAGACAATTACATAGTCTACATTTTTCATGCACATCACAGCATGTCACAGCAGTCACATTAAAAATGTTAGTGTAAACAATTTCATATACCTCTTTTATATCAAATATATTTAATAGTCATCTTCTAATAATATTTGAAATTCTTCACTATATGGGGACATTAATTAGTAATTAAACCAAGTCCAAACCTAAAACTAACTGATGGTTATCTCGTATCAACAATAAAGCAGCAGCAACACATTGCAGACTAATGTCTCAAGCATTCAGTTATAAAGAATTCAACCACAAAACTAATTAAGCACTCAACATCGATAATTTATTATATAATGATTTGCCAGAAACTATATTAATCCCTGTCCAAAGGACAAGAAAAAACATTTCCATGCCGATGAATATTCAGACCCAATGCAATTACTATGCAAATGTATAAAGACAAAATTAACTTGCTCTGTCAAAATTTTCCTTGGAAATGAGTAGACAGAATTCTGTGATTTTAGCAGCATAAGTGTTTTTTTTGGTTTTTGTTGTTGTTCCGGTTCACATTACAATCCATTGTTTTTCTACAAAGATAGGTATGAATAATTATCATCACCTCCTTCCCTCCTAACCAACCACATTCCTCCAAAATTTTGCTAGAACCTGTTTTTTTTAATTGTCATAGCATCAAGCTAGCCTTATGCCATCATGCAAAAGCATGGCAAGCAATTCGCATTTCATTCTATGTTGGCTCTTCAATTCTATTGAAATAAAAATCAAACATTTCATAGAGTAGATATCATGTTATTCGAATATTTGGTGGAATGTCAATCTTTGTACAAACATTTTATTCATCTGCATGATCGGCCAACTGGAGTGCAAAGCATGTCTGTTACTCTTTTTAGGTGGATAAGTTAGTTTTGAAGGTCAGTTTCTTCATCTGTAGAGGACGAACTTACCTTAGAGTCTGAAAATGATAATGCCAATGCTTTCCATCCTGGGCCTGTGATGTAAGAAGGCCAAACTGGATGTGCAAAAAGAAGGGACTATGGGAAGTGAGAGAACACAGGTACTCGTTTGTTTCACCTAAGAGTGGTGATGTAGCACAGAATTTCAAGTAAAGGCCTGGAAGATTTGTTGGAATAAAGGTATCTTTCTCTTAAAATCAACTCATCTAGAGTTGTGTGGAAGCTCCCTTTATATTGTATTAAGAAAGGGATTGTTGAGAGATAAAGATAGGACTTTAGAATTTTATCATTAAAGTGGAGGATGGATGAATACTTACCATGGTACATTGTTCATATATTCACACACAAATATTGATTGGTCATGAGAGACCAAACATGTAAATGGGAAATGGCTAAACTCTATATGACATGGGCACTATGACTATAATCTATGCATCAACCAGTCATAAATCAAAGCATAGCTCTTCATTAAGCAGGCCAGGAAGCAAAACTCTAACTTCTGCAGCAATCATCCCTAAAATTGTCATGTTTTGGTCAATGACTTCTTTGTTCCATATTTTTGTTCCCTACTTCCTGTCAAACTCAGGAACAATTAGAAAAAGTCAAATATGCTTCCCAGACCAGCCATACCAGGTCTCCATCGCTAGTTCACCCAATTACAGCTTCCCCATGCCAATAACCACAAGTCAGAGCACAGCTAAAGAGTCCCTTTTGTTTTACTATGAAGATTTCCTACTCCTCCTCCTTCCTTTGAGTCTCTGACAAAAGCAAGTGATGATGGTGATTGCTCTGCAGATTCTAGAGTCTGTTTATTCTCATTTGTGTGATCTTCATTTATTTCCATAAGCACATACTAAAAACAATTTCATGAAGTGATCAGTAAGAGGATGGAATGACTTTACAAAGACCAAAGGCAATGAGAACTATGTAGAGGGTGGCATGCGAAAGGTAGGACCCATGACTGATTGTGCCCTGGGGGCACAGTGTGTGTGTGTGTGTGTGTGTATGTGTACATACACAGGTGAGGTGGGGGTATACACGATTGGAAGTGTAAGCTTGAGATAACTTTGAACAAAAAGACCAGGAAGATCGTGAAAGACGTTAAATGCCAAACTTGCAAGTCTTTGAGTTCATCCTCTAGTGATGGGCAATGACAAATTTAAATAAGTAAATAAAACTAATAAACAAATAAAAAAACTGATGGGCTTTCTGAAATGTTCCTCTAGCAGCAAGGTGGAAGATGGAGATGGTAGGATATTATCAGATGAAGTTTAGATATTCAGCATCCAGATCAAAGATGCAGAACATGCAAATGCTGGCAATGGAGATATTCAATGTAAGAATATGCAACTGACATATGAGGGGTGAAGACAAAAGAAGAGCCTAGAATTGTATGGCCGTAAAGAACAAGAAATTAAGAAGAAAATCCAAAAACTAAAATTGGCTGGTGGAAAGCAGCGGTGGGACACCAGGCCCAGATGACACATGGAAAGTCTATGTTCCCTCACTGAACAAGCTGCAACTCAGGTAGACATAGCCAATGAATGACAGTGGACAGGTGCCATGCTTCAGTTTGCTCTCAGCTTGAATTTTGCATACTTGCAAAAAAGCATAACCTCATTAGGAAGCCCAAAGCAGGTAAAGAGAGTGCATGCAGCAATACATTCTTGCATAAAAGAATTAGACATTAGAACATTAACTACTTCTACAGAAGTTTAAGGAAAATATTTGGATAAAACATTTTTTAGGTGAAGAAGGTAAAATGATTCCCCCCTTCTGTATGTTTAGTCTTTTTCGTGTTAAAATTTGTTTACTTTTCTTATTTTAGCTATGTGCTTATTGAAAGAAGAACACATTTCTCTTAAAAGATAAATCTACATGTTGACTAGTATTATGAAGGTAGAGGGGCAGATAAAAATCAACTGTAATTTGTGAAAATGAGCTCTCCTCCCCCCCAATCCCACCAGTCCCACCAAATTCATAATTATTTTTCAATTCTCAGAAAAACAACAACAAAATAACCACCCCAAACCTTTGGCCACTTTTTCTCATGCCTACATTAAATCACTTGCAAAAAGGTTTTTGAAGGCAGATCATTTGAAGGCACTATATAAAGACAAATGCTAAAAAGGCTTTTACAATTTTGTTTTGGTTTTGGCCCTTGAGTGCCAAAAGAAAACAGCACCGTAGTGAGACATATAGCAAAATTTTATTAAAAATATAACATGCTAATTTTAGAAATTCATAATATGTTCCTCATAGTCACTTTTCATAAGTCTTTGAATCCCTCTGCATTAATCATGTAAACAACATCACAGTCATTGATTAAACCAAAACATGCATTCCTATAATTGGTTGTGCGATTTTGTTGCAAAAATCTTTGATCTTGACATACCCATCATTTTGATCACTGTCCCTGCTTGATTATGGTCCTTGAACACAGATGAAAATTAATACTCAGCACAAGAAGGAGAGCCAAAGAAGCAGAGACTCTCCATGAATGTTCATTGTGTGACACTGGTGAGAGGTTACAAAAAAACACCTAACTGGACTGAAGTCACTTCTCTGACCACTTTCTCCCCAACTACATACCACAGAGCATGGAACTAAGCAGTGCAGGCTTTAGACCACTGCAGTCAAATTATACATAGTGGTAGATGAAATGATGGTAGAATAATAATACTTATAATGATTATTACTAGGTGGTAGGCAAAATGATAGTCATTATATATGGCTTATCTCATTTAAGTTTATAGCCAGTGACCTGCAAGTCATATACAAGTGATTATTTGGATATATATTTTTTAAATTTTAAAAATATTTTATTTAATCAATTTTTATTGAAGGGACATTGCATCATAACAATATATAGGTTTAAGTTATGCATTATGGTAAATCAAAACCTGTACATAACATAGTAAGTTCACCACCAGTCCAATTATTCCTTCACCATACAATTGATCCCCTCTATCCAATATGCCCACCTCTCTTCCCTTGCTGTAACCACTGACTTAATTTTATTGAAACTCTGTTTTTCATCCCAGTGCTGGGTCTTGAATCCAGGTCTGTGGACTTCATATGACATGCACTTTAGCTACCTTGGTTGCCTGAGTCACAAGGATGCACAAGGATGACTCAGTTCATTTGTTTGTTTGGTTTCTTTATATACTACATGCAATGTCTCTCTTCTCATGACTAATTCAAATATAACTCCCTCAGGTTCATCCATGTTATTATAAATGGCAGGATTTGATATTTATGTGTATGTGTGTGCATTTGTGTGTGTCATGTCTTCTTTCACCACTAGTCTGTTCATGGATGTTTAGGTTGTTCCCAGCTCTTGGCTATTTTAAATAATTCTGCAATGAACATGGAGGTGCCTATATCTTGGGAATTAGTGCTTTTATGATTTAAGGGTAAATATTCAGTAGTAGGATAACTGGATCACATGGAATTCCCATTCCCATTTTGTTGAGGAATCTCCAAGCTTCTTTTAGGTCCAATTTTGACAGAATTCTTCATTCTCCTACCCCCAGGCTTCATTCATTCATTCATTCACTCATTTGTTCATTTAATCCCATTGTAATGTATATTTATTGACCACAGGCAGGGTTCTACATACAATGAACCACAAAACAGTGAAAAACAGACATGAATACAGACTCTCATGAAGTGCAAACTCTAAAAGACAAAAACCAAAATTAGTAGTAAATACATGTTGGTTGGATGGGAATAAATGCTAGAGGAAAGGAAAACAGAAGAGGGAAGTGGGAGGCAGTATGGTTGCATCAGCCTGGGCAGGGGATGCCTGAAAGTGAAGGTGACATCTACACAAAGACACTTGGGGAGGAGGGGAGTAAGTCATGTCGGAGTCTGGAGAACAGTGTTACAGACACTAGAAGAGAAGTTTCCACAAAAGTACATACTCGCCCAGATGCTCAGACCAATAACCTGTGAGTCATCCTCACTCTTTTCTTCCCAATTCACAACCAATCCATCATCCAACTGTCAGCTTCATGTCTACAATTTATTCCAACCACTTCTTTCCAACTTCACTCTTGGCTCATACCCTAGTCCACAAACCTGCACTCCCTCAGACCATGCCTTTCTCCTGCCCAGAGCCCATTCTCCACAGCCAGACTGATCTTTGAAAAACACACGTGTCCCTTATCTTCTAAAGACATCCACTGCCTTTGGCACAAACTCCTGGCTCCTCATCATGGCCAAGGTTTCCTGGATTCTGACTCCTTCTCCACCTATTTCCAGCACTCTCTCCATCACTTACTCTGCTGCAGCCACATGCCAAGGTCATTTCAGCCTCAGGGCTTGGATTAGTCTGCCCCAGCTGCCATAACAAAACATCACAGGTTTATAGATGGTCATCTCCTTGCTGTGTCCTCACATGGCCTTTCCTCTATCCATGTGCAGAAAGAAAGGTTTCTTGCATCTTTTTGTGGAAGCATGCAGTCCTTCAAATTAGAGTCCCACTCAGATGATCTCATTTAATCTTAATTACCTCCTCATAGACCCTATCTCCAACAATCATGTCAGAGGCATTTCAACGTGTGAATGCTGGGGGCATAATTTTGGGGAGCTATTCTCTGTCTGAAATGCTCTTCTTCCACATTTCTGTGGTTTGTTCTTTCACTTAAAGTAAGTATGAGGCCTTTGTTGGCTATTCTCTGCAGTAATGTCACCTCCCGATGTTTCTCTGTTTCTCTTCCTTTACTCTTTGATACTTTTAGCCTCTGACCTATATCTGACATTACATTCTGTATTATGTAGTTAACTATTTACTGTCTAAGTCCCTGGAGACAGGAACTTTGTTCTCGGTTGTATACCCAAACCCTAAGATAGCAACCCATAGATAGCAAGTATTCAATCCACATTTGCTCAGTGGAAATTCTGAAAACAATTCTATCAAGTGATACTATTATCCCATGATACATACATGGAAACTGAGGCCCTGAGAATCTAAATAGTTTGTCTTGGCTCACTCAGTATCAGGATTTAAATCCAAGTTTGTTCTCCTTTAGAGTGAGCACTAGTTTCATGCATTATCATCTCAAATCTTCACAATGGTCCTCTGAGTTAACCATGGAGCTATTGCTCTTGATCAGCATCCAGGAGAACTTACAGGGCACTGTGTGTGTGTGGGGTGGGTGGGCATGATGAGGGAGATTACTAGTATCAGGCGTAGGGGCTTCCTGCCCAAGAATTAGAGCTGTAGGTAAGAGCATCCAAGGAAGAATGCTCTATTAGAAAGAGAGTTACCATCCTCACTTTGGGTTATCACAGTCACAGGAGAGGGAGGAGAAGAAACCAGGATGTAAAGTCTAGCAGGGTTCATGGTGAAAGGATTTGTACCTAGATTTGAAATGAACAGAGGACAATTTCCATAGCTGGAATTCTGGTGCCCATGACAGCTGGTATAGGCAGGGATATTTAATGGAGCAAGCAAACACGGATTTCCAAACCCAGACATCATGCAACAAACTCCACTGCAGACATTACTCAAAGGCTCTCCTAAAGTCATACAGTTATTGAACTCATGTTGACCCTACCAAAGTATTCATCTGGTAAAATTTGTATTCATCTTTGAAAATCCAAATCAAGTACCATTTCTTCACTTTGTCCTTTTCTGTCTCTAGTCTCTATGAACAGAAACGAAGGCTTCTGTTCCAGGTTCACTGTGCAATATAAATAGATCCTCCCACTACAGAATCTGGGTCTGTTCTAGCACACAAGTCATTACTTGTTTTAGTTCCCCCTCTCTTCTATGCTTAGAGAAAAAATGCTGTTCCTCCGAGAAAACACCTACATGTGATTTGTCTTACATGTCCAGCAAGCCAGAGCATGTTTAGCATGTAAGGACAAGGTATGTGTTTGGAAATTGATCTCCAAATTTCAGTTGAAGATCTTGATGTTTGCCCAAGGCAATTTAACTAACTGTAAAGCTGAGATATGAATGTCAGTCTTCTCCCTACAATATCAATGTTTTTCCAGTTAACCATGTAGCATCTTTTTAAGTTATTTTAGCAAATGTTCTCATGTGCCTAAAAAATAAACTTCCCAGGACAAGCCTGCTCAATTTTCTCATGACAAAAGGCTAGAAGATGAAGTAAAAATAAGAAAAAAAGGAATTACCTCTCTTTACCAAAAAAATGTTTATTCCCTAGCAGAGAAAGAGTTGAAAATTAAAACAGGATAAAATAGAAATAAAATAGAATGTTTTGAAAATTAAGAACCATCTGAAGTATAGTTGTTTCATGACTGCTACCATTTAATAAAATATTCACAATTCAAATTGTTGCAAAATTTCCTAATAGAGCTCTTATTACAATTGATAATAATTGAAAAAATAGGACCAAATTCCAAGGAACCTTGCACTGAATATCAAAACTAAAAGAGTTTTCTCAACCACCTATACGACAGTTTTTTTAAGATGAAAAAACAGAGGGAGAGAGGGAGGGAGAAAAGGACGAGGAGGGAGGAAGGGAGGGAGGAAAAAAAGAAGGAAGGAGGAAGGAAGGAAGGAAGAAGAAAGAAAGGAAGAGACAGACCCAGGAAGTGAACCTGAGTCCTTGGGATGTAAGTGAACTGTGCTCCTTCAGAGGCTGCAGACTTAACCACTACTCCACCAGGGCACACCCTAAATGCCTTCATAAGATACGTGCTGACGTTTTACAACTTCACAGCAAAATGATGAGGCACACTATGGAGACATCTACCAGTTGGTGTCTGCACTTACACAACATTTTTTGTTAACTATCCAGGCAGCATTAGCTTCCAGGAACCAGGGACTTATTTTTCGTCCAATTTTAATGAGTTAGTCATATGTCATGAATGGAGAACAGCAGATAGAATTCCTTAAATAAAATTCTCCAGTCCTCCAGATAGACTGTTTATTGGTACAAAGTATGGAATCTCTGGTGGTAGCGTCATTAAACTAGTCTTTAAGAAGGGCTCTTGTTTTAATAAGGCTAAGGAAGACAACTACACGTGTCAGTATTCTTCTTGAGGTATGAAGCAAAACCATCCAGATGTTGGAGGAGTAGAAGCTGAAAAAAGGAGACTTAAAAGCAAAACAATAGAACACTGATAGAATTCTGACATGAGAACTGTGAGCAAGTCCATCCAGAGTTGCACTGTTCGCACAGGTAGAGCACCACGTAAGAATGGTCCCAACTAATGGCTATATCTACCTGTCCATTAATTTCAGAGAAGGCCTGGAACTTGAAAGAAAAATGTCTGTGATAACTTTGTTCACTGAAGTCAATAAAACCTTTCCTCAAACTGATGAAGTTATTTTAATTCATTCAAGCAAAATAATAGGTTGGAGTAGATGGAAAGAGATTTGGCATGAAATTTTTCAAAAGGAATGAGAACACAATTATTTCATTTATAATCTCTGACTCATCTAAGACCACAAAGGAAATTAATAGCAGACACTTCCAGGAGTGGGCTGGGAGGAAGCCTAGGAAAAATGATCTTAAAATATTCATGCTAAATCATTAGGTTTTTTTTTAAGACTTCAAAGTAGGTTGACCATATGCACCATTTTAAATGGGACAGTCCTTTTTTTTCTTATTTCCTGACTGTCCTGTCATTTTAATATAAATGTTAATATTTCTCCATTTTTAATAAACCAGGGCCATCTTAACGTGGGGCAAAGGGGACAACTGGGTGACCCAGGCCGTGTGTTGTAGGGACCCAAAAGCAGCTGCTCCTTTTGTCCCACATTAACGGTGGCCCTTGACAACTCCGACTGCAGGGACCACTGCTGCTACTGCTGTTCTCACCCCCCTGCGAGAAACAGTAGCTGCTTAGAAGAGGATCCCTCCCCAACCTGCGCCTGTTTCTTCAAAGGGACCAGAATACCGCAGCGTGGTTGAGCCATAGCTAAGTACTATGAGGATCATCTCTGGCAATATGGGGGTTATTGGACATTTCTGGCACTGGGATGGTTAAAGCAGCATGTGTTTTAAGCAGGACATTTAGAGCAGAGCTTATAGGGGTGCCAAGTTTATTTTTTTGCCCAAGTTGCCAAAATTCCTTGCAAAGGGCCTGGCCCAGAACCACAGGTCATTTCTATGTGATCACCGATCAGCACCACACATACTTGTTGTTGGCCTATCTGTTTCTACTCAGATTGCTTTGCCTCCTCCTCCTCACCTTAGTAGCAACACATAACCTCATTCCATTTTTTGCCATCCCAATGTCCTGTTTCTGTCTCAAGAAAATATGATCAGTCTACTCCCAAGTAGTCATGTCAATGTGTGGTGGAGATTCTTTTTTATTTTATTGCATACTTGATTTCCAAAGAATGTATTTCAATATATTATCACTAACTTCCATTCCATCATTAGAGATCTGAGGCCACAGAAATATTCTCCAATAAACTTCAACTTTGTGATAATCAACCTTAGGGTATGAAGGACATAGTAGTTCATTCGTGGGGTCATTCCTGCAACAGATAAAGTGGTTACATATTCTTAGAGGAGTAGTTTAGTTTGGTCTCCCTACAAAATAACATCTTAGACAAAGAGGTGCATGCGGGAAGTTTATTTGGGAGGTGATTTTTAGAAGCGGAAAAGAGGATCATGGACTGAATGAGGGGAGGAAAAGCTATTAATAACGAATATAGAATGGGTTTGCCACTACTTTGCATAGAATGTGGGCTCAGTTCTGCTGTAGGAAATTTGAGGTACTGAAAGCAAGTGCCTCAGAATGGTCCTTCTGTGTGTTAACTCAGAAACTATCCCTATGATTCCACTGGGTAAGGGCTGTCCTTAGGGATGTCAGCTCTTGTATTTTATGCTGCATGTGCTGTTAAGTCATCTTTCAACTTCTCTCCTACCTGCACTTGAAGTGAGATGCTGGCAATACACAATGAACCACCTATGATAGTTGCTTTGAAATGTGATGGCTGAAGGGGATGCTGTGTGGTGACCACCAGTGTTTGCTACAGAGGAGCAAGGTGGTAGAGAAAGCAAGAAAGTGCTTTGTGTCAGCGCCACAGCTCTACTTCAGATTACCTACAACCCTGTTTCCGCATCCATAAAATGGTGATAATAGTAGAATACACAGCTCGGATAGAACGCTCAGTAGAGAATGTGGCATGGAGTGAGTAGTCAATGCAAATATACTTAACTTTCCTAAAAAAAGACTTCTAAACAACATTTCTTACCACCAATGAAGGTCACCAAACCAAAGGAATATATCAATTTTCTGTTAGTCCTTTTAAACTCAATGTGAATGTAAGAACATTCTAGATGTGCCTTTGTGGCCCAAGCACTGAGTTGTCAGATGAGATGTAATCCTCATAAAGTCCAGGAACCCAGGTGTGTAACCTGGGACCAGAAGGAAAATAAGCAAAAAGAACAAATACATACATAACTCTCCTCGTCCTTACTCTTCCTTCCTGCCTGCCTACTTGCCTTCACTTCTGCCTGCTTCTGTCTGCTTTAAAAGACAAAGAAAGAAAAATTTATATTAAAAAAAGAATATTCTATTCCCTCTTCTCACTTTAGCTGGCATTTGAAACAACCAACTGATGAGCTATGAAGTGTCACATTCACTGGTAGCTGCTGTGCCCATAGAATCATAATATCTGAAAGGGACCTCCAAGTTCATCCCATGGATTCACTTGTGCCATGCTTTCCTGTAGATGCAATTTCATTTCTTACCTAGAGGACACCTGTTGACCTTAAACAATTGAGACTAAGATGTGTGAGATCCATCTCTTTACTTGATTGTCATCACCACTCATACAAGCAGCTAAACTCCAGACGGGAGGAAAGTCCAGCTAAATATGTCCCTCCAAAAAGAAGTAGTAGACAGGACACTCATTTCTCAAAAATGAATTATCTCTGAGATACTACATTGACATTTTCTCCCAAGTTTGCTCAGAAATGGTAGACATTGCTATTTCTGTCCCAGTAAGAGCCCTGATTTTGAAACAAGTGTTTATAAGACAGATTTTCACAGTCTTGGGCACAGTGTCTTCAGTGGTTCCCTAACACAGCAATTACTCTGCCAGCTTAGACCTTTTAACGCTGTCTTCTAAATACAACCATCTACAGATTTAGTTAGAAGCATATCAGCCACTTTTCCACACAAAGGCTCTGCTTCCACCAGTGACATGGCATGTGCTGAGTACCTTTGAAAAGCTGTAATTACCAACTAATAGTGATACAAACAGAAATAGGCTCAAGGCTGACATGCGCTTAAGTTTTCCTGAGCCTGTTGAGTTAGGGTGAAAATACTCGGCAAGGCCGAAAGAAAGCACACACACTGTGAGGTTTCTTCCCCCCGTGACCCCCATCCTCACACTCAATGCAATTTTCATCTGGTCAAGAAAAAGAAAGTGCATCTTTTTCAAGGGAGTTGATCCGGCTAATAAACTACCACAGTAAAAAAGTTTCTTGAGGAAGTCTGCAAGACTGGCAACATAAAGTCATTGTGTGCACTCAGAGTCTTTGGAAAGCAAAACCATCTAAACAGGAAAATATAAGAATTATCAATACTGAGTTGGGACAACATGTCTTAGGGTCACTGCCAAAGCACTGAATTTAAGAGGCCAAAATGAATACAAACAAAGGTTGCAGCTATTTTCCTGATAGTCTGTCCAACATACACATAAGAGCTTGACTCCTAGAGTCGCAGAGGGAAATAAAGGTCATTGTGTCACCTTTTCCTCTGTCCTGCCCTTCTCCCGCCCCAGCCTCTATTATTAAGAGCTCCAAATCAATCCTATTCTATGGAGCAATTATCTAGCTTTGGTGGACAAATGACTCAGAATGATACTGCTCATCAGCCTGTTTTCTTGTGGGACAGATCCCAGAACTAGAAATGTATTTCCAGTACTGGGCCAAATTATATTTCTCTGTAATTTTCACTGAGTGACTCCTTCTGACTTCCTTGGGGAATTCTCTTTCCTACTAGATAATATTTCACATTTCTAAAGAAGCTTACCTTATTTTTCAGCACATCTCTCCTACACAAGAAATCGTCCCTTGTTCTCTGAACTATTATTCATGTGACATGCATGTGGCTTCCAAACCAGTCACACCCTAGAATCATTAGTGGTATTCTAGGTATTCTTTCTCTTTAAAATGTTATGGGAAATGCTTTATATACATTCTCTCAATAAATACTCTCAAGGTCTTCAGATACCTGTTTGAGAAATGATAAAAAGGATATATGCATTTGGTTCAAATTTCACAGACAGAAAGTGAAGAAGCTGAGAGAAAATTCAGGCAGTAAACTTCAGCACTCAAACCATTGACCCAAACCTCTCCTGGTTGTTTGTCTGTTCATGGTTGTGCACCACACAAGAAGCATGTCCTCAGGTGGGGACTGGTACAGAGCATAGTTGACCTTTGACTTCCTTTAATGATGCCTAAAATGTACTGACTATTTCAAAACAAACAAATCACAATATTGCCTCACAATGATTTATGATCAAAGCAAATCATATAGTGTGTGTACACTCATTAATATACATATGAGTATGAATTATGTGCAATTTCAGTAAAAACTTTAATTCTATATATCCAGGATTCCAGGTCATTGAGGCCTCTTTGAATCTTGATGCTATTATTTAATGAATTAACAATATCTTCAAATTACTCATCAAATAAATTTGAAAATAACCTCTTCCATGATGAGTTCATAGAATTTCTTAACAAAAATAATAGTTAAGAAGAATCTAACACTGAGATTAGAGCCATCATAAACATTCATTTATTAAAGATAATTGTATAAAGAAGCACTCATTTGCTTGACTAAACAAAACTACTCAGGCTGATAGTTAATGCTCACCTTATTCTTTTCTGAGTTTTCCCAAGATAGGGACTTAAAATCTGGTATCAGTTAAGATCCCATGCACCGGTTTATTGAAATCAAATAATTGAAGAGAATTTAATGTCAGGAAAACTCAGAGGTATAGGGTAGCTAGTGTACCCAAGATCAGCCATAGCAGGAAGTTATTATTTCCCCTGGGTCTGAAGAGATGAGCTGATTGGGAGGTGGCGTGTGGTGGTCATAGATGCTGTAAATGGTCAAAACTGGAGCTATCAAAGAGCAGGTGACTTCTGAGGTCTGTGATTGAGGAGATACTGATACCTATCTAGAAATATGACAGTGAAGCAGAAGCGTTCTTCAGTGCCTTCCATTGGCCAAATCCAAACTGAAGTCAACTGGTCAAAGAGTCTGAATGATCCAATCATGAGAGACACCTTACTAGGAAGGGGGCAAATAAGAAGTTGGTGGAGACTAGGTGTGAGAAAGGAATTGAGGGGAGCGAATAGAAAAAAATAAGTATATATTCCATTTCCAGTTTGACTAGTGGTGAAAGGCCTTTCCTGCTCATTTCTTTTCCACATTGGCAAATGTTTTTTTC
The DNA here is from genome assembly GCA_004363575.1 of Solenodon paradoxus. Taxonomy (NCBI): domain Eukaryota; kingdom Metazoa; phylum Chordata; class Mammalia; order Eulipotyphla; family Solenodontidae; genus Solenodon; species Solenodon paradoxus. The sequence continues at coordinate 224,422 of RJWH01000093.1, forward strand.
GAATGGATATTGGATGACAGACTCTTCCATTGCCACAGAAAAATCAGGAGTCTCACCCCATCATGATGGAGGACTTGGCTTCTTCCACTCCAATCAATCATTTTATTTTTGAGAAAAGTATAGTTCAAGATTAGTATCCATGGTCAAGTGCCAGTGCATTAAAGTGTATAATACACTTTTATAATCAAAATGCCAAATGCAATTTTTCCTACTCTTCAGAAAGTAGGTTCTGTGGAGTCTTTTGAGTTGGACTAATGATGAAGAGAAAAAGATGACTGAGTATCTATTTCATGATTAAATAATACTGTTTCAGCATGTTTGATTTTCATGTTTGACTGCTTTAATATTCTCTACAGTATTGTAAAGGTACTTAAATCTCCTGTGTTTTATCAATAAAACCAAGAAGAATTTAATACATATATATATAAAAAATTTATATAATTCAATTTTTACTAACTAATGTGAGGAAAGATTCATGAATTACTTGCAAAAGAAGATGATTTTGATTTGGGAAACAATAATTTTTTTAAAGAGGAAGGAAGCAGGTAGGAATGAAGCCAGGTATACAAATAGGCAGCAGGAAAAGAGGAAAAGGAAAAAAGGAACAGGGAAAAAGGCATGAAAAGAGGAAAAGAGCAAAGAGGCACCTTTTATTCATTCATTTGTTTAGTCTGGTTGTTCCTCCAGTACTGGGTCTCAAACCTGGGTCCTTGGGCTTTAGATGAACTAAACCCAGAAATCAACTTAATGTCTGTACCACCAGGGTATACCTTTCATTAAATGTTTAATGCAAATATTAATTGAACTGGGCTTTAAAAAGTGTTAAAACAGAAAAATTCTATAAAAGATAAAGAAGTAAAAAATTAAGGACTTAACATGTACAGATTTTTTTCAAAAAATTATAAAAATAAAACTAAGACTGCATAATCATTAAATTATATCTGGTACACAAGTACACACAGATAGACAAGCAAAATATGTATTCAGTTATTTTATTTCTATAAATATGTTGGGTTCAATTATAATTATATGCTTTCTCCTGTTTTATTTTATGTGAAATCAAGTCTAAATCTGATTTCACATAAGTGTACTTCTTGAAATATAAATTTTTGTTTTCTTTATTCACTTATCTTTATACAACGGTTCTTTATTTTAATTATATGACAGTTCCAGGGTAAGATGTTTTCTTGTTGTTGCTCAGTTAATCTTCCTAGGTTGATATTTTAAATGGTTTAAGAACATTTTCTAATAAAAGAGCTTTATAGTTGGACAAGCCTGGGTGACCACATTCTTCCTAAACAGAATATAAAAAAGATCTGTTCCTTCCTACATCCCTGTGCCTCATAGAAACTCTTCTGCTGGAAGCATGAATAATTTCAGAGCTATCTACTGTTGTGGTCAGTCATTGCCGGTGTTTTATCTGCCTGGTGTGTGAGTATGAAAACAGTGTCTCATCAAGTCCCCAGTGGTCATAAAACCATATGTATTTAGAATAAATATTAGATCACTCAGCAGATCTCCAAATAAGAAATATTTATTATTACACATTAATATTAGTTAGAATTATAAGTGATGACATTTCTTATTCTGTGATCAGATAATTCTGCAACTAGAACATTACAAGGTATCAAAAGCTTGGTTGGAAAATATATTTAAAGCAATTTTCACTTTTAGGAAATCACTGCATCTTTCACAAATTCATTATATTCAGGAAGGCTTTGACTGCTGGTCTTTGTTATCAGGTACTTCTGTCAGTATCTTATTTTAGTTTGTAGGTCTGAAAATTGATACTTTCTCATAGATCTCAGCTATAATCATGTAATTCTTAAAAGTATGTTTATTAAAGGGAAGAATCACATGAGCAAAAATTCTCACTCAATTTTTATAGAGTCAAAATAATGGACACTTGATGTAAACTTACAAGTAATATTGCTGCATTCATTAAAATGTTACCGGTTAGAAACACTGATTTAACTTTACTTGAATATAACAAAAATAATTGGAACATTGTTAAGAAATGTAACTTCTTATTTTCTAGGAAATAACCAAATTTCTTGAAGTTTGGAAAAGATTACTCTATTGAATGATGGTGGTAAAGTCTTTTGAATATGTTCCATTCCAAGGCGCTCTAGGGGAAAATGATAAGGCTGGGTTAATTTCCTAGATGTATTCTAGCTGCAATATAAAAACTTTCCAGATATATGGAAACAGGAGTAAGACTTGAAGAGACAAGTATTGACAGGTTAAAAGGTGTGTGATAGAATACCATGCAACAATCAACTCCCTCCAGGAACAAAGAAAATCATTGGAGAGCTCTGCTCTGAGTTTACCTTCTTTTAATGTTCCAGCTACAACTGTCAATCAGCTTTCTTTCTAAAATTGGTAGCCCCTTTTGTTCAATTGACTTAAAATTGACATAAAACATCATGCTAGTCTCAGGTATAAGATACAATGATTGAATATTTATATATATCACAAAATGATCACCACAATAAATAGTTGACATCCATCATCACATGTAGTTACAAAACTTTATTGTGATGAGTTTAAGATCTACTCTCTCTAGCAACTTTCATATATTCAATACAATGTTTTTAACTATAGTCACCATGCTTACGTCACATCTTCAGTTTTCTTAGGCATTTTTAGGCCATAAAAACATAAAAAAATTCAAATGTTTTTAAGGAATAAAAAAATAAAAGCATAGCCTTACTTTCCATCACTCATATCAATAGTAGCTAGAAGATTCACGTTTTTTTGTGGGTTTTTTTTGCCATCACAGTATTGACTATCATTGAAGTCATTTTCCAGCCTTGGAGATATGTTTTCTAGCCGCTGATTGATTTCTAGCTTTCAAGCTACAAGGCATTTCTGTCCAGAAACAACTAGTTGAAATCATCTCATTCTATGGTGAACTTGTGTAATCAGCCTGCATTCAAATGCTCTTATGAAAGAAGATTTAAACATGAGAATTCGATTGTTTAGGATTTTTATCATTCTTTCAGTTCAACATCTTTGAAACTAACATACTATTTTATATGACTGTGTACTTAGCAAGAGAATATATGTGCATTCACAAATAAGCCCACACATCACTAAGGTACTGTTAATTAAAATAAATAAGAAAGTGGAGGTCATAATAGTTGCCAGAGGATAAGGGATAATTTAATCACAAAATTTTTTTTTTTTTTTTTAATTTAGGATCTTCAGTGAATGTAAGAGGAGTTTTCTAAATCTTTATAAAGGCTAATAATAAGGGGAAAAATCTAACTAGTCACACAAAAAAAGATGTGTCAAAAGTAAAAAGATAAATAAATAAAACTAAACAATCAAAAGAAGGGGAAGAAAAGGATTAGTTTCATATAAGGCAGAATTTACAAAATACATTAGAAGAAGCAATATTAGACAATATTCAAGTTTTATTTACAAATCTGCTATTCACATACTAACAAGCATCATCTGTCTCAATGTCATAGATCTAAATATCTAAATATCACACCACTTCGAGGAGCAATAAATGCCAGTTTCGGATGTAGTTGGAAGGTATAAGTAATCTAAACCTTCCAAAAAAATTTTAGGAAAAATCCAGATCCCTTGATTACATGTCTGGTATCTGTGTAGTTCAGTTTTTCTTATGAAATAGTAGCCATTTGTGCTATTTTATGCATGGATTTTAGGGGAAAAACAGATTCTGTCATCTTTTGAAGGTTTTAAAAGAAGAGCTTCCTTTTTGAAGTGTTGTTTGAAAAGTATCACTGAAAGATGCCCCAGTTGTAAGAGTGGCTTCTGTGTTTACACCCACTGGGCTTGGCATCTTATTGCTGCTTCAGTCATTGACCCTGAGTCCCGTGGATGGAAAAGATACAGGGGTTGGCAATTTGTTCTCTATTGACTGTTAAATCTGTGTTCACTCTTGCCAAAATATTTACTGAATGCCTGCTCTGCACAAAACACAGGGTAAACAAAGGTGGATTCAGGGAAACTTACAGGGCAGAGGGTGCTCAAGAGATACTGAAAATAATGCAGACAGAGATTCTGAGAATATTTTTTCTTGAAGGAAAAGTGTAGGTAGGAACAAGGAGAGAAGTGATCAGGCAGCAGGTAGAGGAGGGAGATTTATTTATTGTATTGAGTTGTTTTTTCTGGTTTTACCCCATCTCCAGGTTGTGAGCCTAGGTCCCTGGATTGATGTGGACTGCTCTGGTCAGAGGTAGAGGACCTATCTGGTAGACCACCCAGGCACTCAGGAAGGGAGTGAGGTCAACAAAGAGCAAATGGGCAGTGCCTGGAGGACATAAATCAGGTCAGGTGTTCTCCAAACAGTCAGAGAAGAGAGCAGCAAGGGAAGGCTTTTTTCATCATGGGGTCAAGTGAGAGAGCTAGGGATCAGTTACTAAGGTGAACTTTTTTTAAGGTTTAGGGCGAGGAACGAAGATTTTGTGCCTGTGTTGAGTGGGTCCTGAGATCCTCTAGGAAAGAGTTTGCATACTACGAAAGCATGGAAAGACAGGTCACCTAGCTGACTCCAGAGAATCTGGCCAGGCTCTGTCATCATTTGATTTTTGATGCCTCTTCCTTCCTCCTCTGTTTCCCTTCTCCTCCCCTCCCCTGCCTTTCCCTCCCCTTCATTTTCCTTCCTTTCCCTTTTTCCTTTCTTGTTTTATTGACTTGTAAGAGCCATTTGTCAGTTAGGGATGGTATATATTTAGTTTCTTTTTGATGTAGCATTTATAACCTTCCAACCTGCAACATGTCTATTGTATCTTTTGCCAAACAGAAATTCAACAGTGCTGGGAAGAATCTGCATGGTTTTTTTTAGGTTTGTCTCACTAGAAATATCTTCTCCCACTTCACAGTTACGCAAAGAAATTTTCACATATTCTAATAATTTTTGTTTCCCTAAGTGTTTTGGATGATTTTTCCTCAATATGGGATTTGTATACATGATGTTTGGGTTTCATATAGGTATCCATTGTCCCTATACCACGGGAGAAGATGCCATTTCCTGATTAATTGGAAACAGCACTGATATCTGATGCTTAATTACCAAAAGCAAACATATATGAAATTATATACAAACAGAGGTAAAATATATAAAAACATATGACATAAAATAAAATATAAATATTATAAAATACTTATAAAACAATTATATATTAAATGTATGAAATAAAATATACTTACAAATATATAAAATGTATTTATATAGCATTATATTTGAAGGAATGACTGCCTTATCCATGGCATAATCTATGTTTTTTTCAGTATTATTTATTGGAAATTCATTTTCCTCCAGTTATCTATTTTCTAAGTCTGCAGCAATGTGTATGTGACCCAGTAAGTCTTCAAGGACTTTCCATAATTCCTACATACTGGCAATTTTACCTAATGTTCCCTTGATCTCTATCCTGACAGCTCCTGGAGCCCCAGTAAAAGTGCATTTCAGCACTATTGAGTAGGATATTTGTCTTTTTCACTCATGTGAACACTATCATAGCTAAAATAGGCACATTTTTATTAGCCTTCTTGGCTCAAAAACATTTTGAATAATATAAAATACTGGTAGAAGTAGTCACCGCACTAGAGAGAACCACCTAATAGTGATACAATATGATGTCACACTATTGTATTAATGACTAGTTATTTGGGAAATATATATTAAATGCATTCTTCAGTTTTACAAGATTTACATTCATGTGCTTATGTATAGCTCAATAAAAATATTTTTAGGAAACAACACTATAATGAAAAAGCATTTCATGCATCCATTCTAAATAAGTTATGCCTATATGAATAAATTTTAATCTCTTCTATTAATCTAGCTCTCTATTCCTGTATCAGTAAACAATATTTTAGCAAATAGTAGCTTCAGAATGTTTTCTTTTCTAACCCAAATTCACTCTATATTTGTGATGATTCTAAGTTTTATTCCTGACTTTCACTCAGCGAAGCTGCCCTTTTTTTTGAGCTCTTGTCAATACAGCAAATTTTTCATCTATCTCTCCCTTTTTGAAAACACAATGCAAGTGCACATGGTTCTGATTGACTGACTCCATTTCCTCGCTGCAATGGCACAAATTTGAATTCTGGGCCTAGCCTAACAGTTCATCAAAGTTCACGTCCACAGGGTCTCAGTTGAAGGTCAGTCCATGATATAAGAAGGTTCAATGAAAGGAACACTAGCCTTTCTGCTGGAACAAATGGAGCCAGAGCTCTGTTTTGAATTTGAAGCTAAAAGGATGTTTGTCTAGAGCACAGGGGGTGCACATTACATAAAAGGGAGCTAACAGAATACCAATCCAGGAAACAGTGGGGGAGAGCAGAGAGAGAGAGAGAGAGAGAGAGAGAGAGAGAGAGAGAGAGAGAGAGAGAGAGAGAGAGAGAGAGAGAGAGAGAGAGAGAGAGAGAGAGAGAGAGAGAGAGAGAGAGAGAGAGAGAGAGAGAGAGATTATATTTATTAGGTGATAAGAGATTTCCTTTAATTAAAAATCTCCCATGTGATAACAATATAAAAGCATTAATTTGAAGTGTTTGCTTATCTGTTTTTCTGAACATAAAGTGAAAATTCTAGATGTAGTCAAGCAGAAATAATCATTGACCCCCCCCCAAATTAATGTATGCACACATATATATTCAGCATTCTTAATAATGGAAATTTCAAAAGAAGTCAAAAACACATCACTATTGTCTGCATATGGAGAGGAAATTTCGTATGTCTCATCTCCGGATCACCAAGCATCATTCTAGTCTATCCTTAGATATGTGTGAAATCTCATTATAGTTCACCTTTCCACCTGGAGTAGTCCACCACTGCAATGATATTTCCAAAGGTGCTTAAATTGGTCACTACTTCCTTGAAAGTCAAAAATGAAAACAAAAACAAAAATACTGCATAGTTTCATTCATGTGTAGAATAAAAAACAAAACAAAATGAAGAAACTAACAAAATACAACAGAACTCTCAGGTTTCTGAATGTAAGTCTGTGGTTACCAGAGGGGAGAGTAGGGAGGGGTCCCAGGGCTGAAAAAGTACAAGTAATGGTGGAGATGGCGCTGGAACCCCAGCAGCATGTGAGGTGTGATGCAGTGATTGGCTAAGGTAGGAATCTTTCCTCCTGTAATCAATGAAACATTTTTTTTAACTAAAGAAATAAAATAAAAAATAAAGTTTTAAAAAAAGAAACAGGGCATTAATTTTTAATAGAATCCAAAAGTTTACAGGTAAGAATTGGATCCAAAGTGATAGGAATGGTAACAAAATGACAAAACTGGCTAATCTGTTGGGATTACAATTTATGTGTCACTGGGGCTCACATGTTAGATTTCCAATGCTGTGTAATAAATTACCACAAACCTAATGATTTTTAATAATACATACTATTTCACTGTTTCCAATGGCTAAATGTCTGAACCCAGCCTCTCTTAAGTCCTGTGTCAGGGGCTCACAAGTTTTCGATTAAGGAATCAACCAGGCTGTATGATCATCTGGAGACTTAACTGAGGAATAATACTCTTCTGAGAGTCAGGTTGTTGGCTAAACTCAAGTGTGTGTGTGTGTGTTTGTGTGTGTGTGTGTGTGTGTGTGTGTGTGTGTGTGTGTGTGTACATATACACATATCTGAGGGCACTGACTTCTTTTGGCTGCCTTAGGTGTTAGAGGTTCCTAGTATCTGCCATGGTCCCTTGTAATGTTAGCTGTTCTTCTTTCATGTCCACTAGCATCATCAAGTCTGTCAGAACAGTCTATCACACCTGTTTGATTTTTAAGGAATTCCATCTAATTAAATCAGGCCCATCCATATAATCTCCCTTTTGAGTCATCAAAAATAAACCGACATGGGAACTTTAATTATTTATCTCTTGACCTCTACCATATTCTACTGGCTTGAATTGTCCTAGATCCTTCCATACTTAAGGGGAGGATGCTCTACAGAGTGTGAACACCAAAGGGCCATCATGGAGGTCATCTCAGCATTCTGTCTACCATCTAAGCTCCATAACTTTGCAAAGTAAGGATAAAAACTGCCTTCATGTTAATAGTATACCTACATGAGAACTAATCAGCGTAGTGAGGAGTGATATATTCAAATCACTGGAAAAGTTGTGTCACTCCGAATTCCATCTCCAATGACCTGAGTTCATTTTAAGAGGTATTGAATGGGGAGGCATGTTGCATGCAATGGAATCATGAACTATGGCTACATGACAATTTTCCAGCACAATTTGTGTAGCCTTTCCTCAGAACTTGCCTAGTTGTCTATGTGGGTGAGAGGCTGATGTGTATAATGGAGAGAGAACACACTTAAAGAGTGTCAGCTTGAACATGCCTTCAACAAAGCAAATCCTGTCTTAGGGAATTCATTACTCATGAAGTGTGTGTATGTGTGTCTTTTCCTAATAGTACTCCAGAAAAATTAGGAGTGTGCTGGAGTACTACTCTTAGTGCCAGTATTAGGAGTGTAATGGATTGGTAAGCACAGGTATTGGTTAGGGATGGGGGCCCTGGAGGCACACAGATGTCTGGCTCTTATTAGCTGTGTGACCATGGGCACATTACATAACCTCTCTAGAATTCAGTGTTCACTTCCATTTCAGAACCAGCTCCTCTTTTATGTTCTTTATATATTTTCTCATTTACAACAACCCTGTGAAGTAGTTTGCATTTTTTACTGCTGTTTACAGCTCAGGAAACTAAGGCACAGGAGATTAGGGAACTTACCAAAGGTCCTACACATAGAATATGACACCAGCAATTTCACTCCCCACCTGCATTTAACCTTGTAATTCACAGGTCTCTTTAAGGAAAGCTTCAGAAAGCACAGGCAAGGATAGCTTGCAAATCAAAACTAACTATATTCCCGCCAAACTTGCCTTCAGCACTTTATTAACAATTCCCCAGAGAGGTCTCATTGTTGCTCAGTAGTTACTGGAATGTAAATTTTACTTTACAGTTACTAGAATGCTTGCAGTTAAAATTTTACAGTTATTAGAAATTTAAATTCCCAGATTTTTACAATTATACTCCTGAATCTGAAGGTGGTGACTTTCCCTCTCCATCAGTTAACATGTGCCAAAAAAGAGGACCAGATGTATAAGGAGTTTTTGTTTCCCCTATAACCCTCCTCTGTAAAGCTAATCAACCTACCTATGTCTAATTAGAAGTTGGGTTGACCTCAGCTGATTGTATTCAGGGAACTGAATCTGTTCCCTCTGTGAAACTGGTTCTAGCCAGGGCTGGTGGACGGCGCGGAGTGTGATAGGGACGCATATAGAGATGGAGAGCAGAGGAGGTCACAGTGTCCTGCCCCTACAGCCATTGCCAAGAGAAATCATCCAAGCGTGGTGCGTTCAATACTAAATTTAACTCAGGACAGGAAATGTTTTCCATGCCAGCTGGATTTCTGCACCTCTGAGTTGTGAATTTAGATGGATGAGCGATATCTCTCCTCTGTGTTCTGTTGGCAACCGAGTTCTATCGATCAAAGGTTTAACGTTGGCAACTTCAAATGCCACGTCTAGGTTCCTGTCACTTTAATCATTCAGGAAAGAATTTTTTAGAAAAGAAACAAACATAGAATTGAAAGAAAATAGGGTTTTTAAAAAATGTCATGAGCCAGAGCACATAATCATCTGGTGAAGCTGTGGAAGTCGGTTTTGATTTTTAACATCTTCTGTGGACTAAACTGTGTCCCTCCCAAATTCATATGCTGAATGTCTATTCCTGACGTGATTGTATTTGCAAACTGGGCCTATACACAGGCAATTAACATTAAATGAGGACATAAGGGTTGAGTCCTGATATAATCAAATTAGTGATCTTTCAAGAGACACTAAAGAGAAAGTTCTCTCCCCTCCCTCCACATCTTCAGGAAAACAAAGAAGAGATCATATACAGGGAGATGGGCACACAGCCAGCCACAGGCCAAGAAAAGTGGCCACAGAAAGAAGCTTACCTTCTAGCACTTTGACCTTGAACTTCCAGCTGCCAGAATGATGAGAAATACATTTCTGGTATTTTAAACCCCTAAGTCTATGGTCATTGCTTAAAGCAGCTCTACCAGACTATACAGCATTCAAGCCCTTTCAACTCACATTTACAAACTAAATTTCAGCTAAAGCTTTTATTTTCTCATGTAAAATAAAAAGTGAAAAGGCAGACTCGGAAGCAATCTTTCTTGACACTAAAATTTGGGGAACTTTAGATCATTATGTAAAATATTCCTATAAACACAGAAACCCAGAGATGTGGAAAATTAGAATAAAAGTTCAAGTCAGTCATTATTATACAGAAAAAAATAGGTCTAGAGTCTCTCGCCCATAATTCAGAAATCATAAAACTTCTGAAAACCACAATCTGGTCATGAGTTGGCAACAAACTCATTCGGTGACAAACTTACTGCAAAAGGATGTGAAGTAATTCATAGTTTTTAAGACCACATGTGGATTCATACGTTCCTTGTATTTTGTTGGAATGAATTCCTCTTCTCCCTCTCTTCCTCTGCCTTGCCTCTGTTTTTGTTTCTTTCCAAAAAAACAAGCAAAAATGATGTTCACATTCTGATAGCCATACTCTCAGTATAACTTAGCTACTCAGAGCATGACCGTGATCAAGGCTTAATGTCCACTAGGTGACAGTGGAAACAGCTTCAAGGTTGATCTTAAAGGTTTTGTTAATTCACATAGAGAACTTCAATTTTAGAACAGTGCTGAAACTGAGTAGTTTTTTGATTGATTTTCTTTTTCACCTGTTGAGAACTTAGAATTAAGTGAAGAAGATACCAACATAAGTTGGTTAATGAATAGTAAGCTATTACTCTATATTAAATAGATGTATAATTACATATCAATATATAACATATAATGATAATATAAATAAACTTTTTAGTGGTTAACACAATAATAATAAACCAAGGGAAGTAATTTTTACATTAATTTGCACTTTTTTTTTTTTTGCTGAAAATAAAACCAGAAATTTCCATCATAATCAATACCATTATAAATTCTGTTGACTTATTCTTTGAACAGGAAAATTTCACATCAGAACCAGTTTAAATCCTAATATCCCTGGTTCCCAATTCTCTCAGCGAGCTTCATTAAACACATACCAGTAACTGCATTCTCAGTCAGGCTTTGGGCGATACCAAGAGTAATCGCGCACTGATGCCCCCACTCATCCGTGCCTCATACCCAGCTTTCCTGAAATGTAGTCCCAGCCTTCAACCCAGCCTTAAAGAATCTAGTTTCTGTTCTCCCTGCTTCTAAATACATCCAGGTTTCACATAACTTACAGCCTCTCCTCTGCTCCCTAGGACTTGTCTGCTCACCATTCTCCTCTTTACTAGGTAGAAATTCTTGGACAAGAATTGACTGTTTGCCAATGTAACTCAAACTTATCACATGTTTTCCCATGTCTCTCATGGACTTATCTTCTGGTTTGGGACCTGTCTTTAGACCTCCACTCTTACATATTCAACCACGGAGTAAATAACCCCTGGATTACTCCAAGGTGTAGCTGCTAAGCCTTACATGCAACATGTATGTACTTCAAATGCCCTTCCCAGCTTTCCCAATGGGACTGCCCTTCTGTTGCCCAACCTTGAACTTTGAAAAACATACATGTAGCAAGAGTAAAGCATATCTGGGTTCAAATTCAAGCTCTGACACTTGTAAACTGGGTCAGCTCAGGTTAATTTAATTTTTTAAACCACTTATGTGTTTAGCCATTGAGGATTCATCCACAGACACAGGAAAATATGTCTCCTTCAATGGCAGGTTGAAAGGATTAAAGTTTCTGTGCAGAGTATATCCTCAATTGTTCTGTGTGTTCTTTATTTTTAGTGTTCTTCCTTCCATTACAAATAAAGAGCTTCATTTAATCATCCCCCTAACAAAAAATGCTGATCAGTGGTTTTACATGTTTCTGATCATGTCCCTCAAATGGAAACGCACTTCACATCGTCACTCAGCATTCCCAAACATATACCAATGGAAATGTTCCACAAATCAGTATTTAACCATGTTATTTGTGATATACTCTGACATCTTCTACTGTCGTTGATTATTATAGTCTATTTCATTTTATAAATTTTAGGTCCTCACGCACAAAACTGAATCCATAATCCAATGGATTATGGGTCACCAGCTGACAAGCACTGACAGGTGTGGTCACTGTTTTACCTGAGTCACTGAAGGCACTGAAATCCACAAGCACTCATTCAAAACATCTACCAGAAATTTCTCTTGTCCTCTCACCCTGAGTTATTTCACTTAGTAATTAAAGAGTTAAGGAAGTTTTAAAAAATATCCCAGTCAGTTTTCATTGCTCTGGAAATCAAAATAGAGAGAGTAGGTATTGTGATGCCTGTCCCTCACCCTGCTCAGCACCCCGAACCCATCCATAGATCTAAAATCCAGGAGAGTGTGGTCAGGTCTCTATCCTGGAGCATGATTCCAGGGCAGAAGAGGATAAGACTTGAGCAAAGGAATCCACAGACAGCACTTAGGGAATCAGAGGGAATCTCTTTCTGGGCATAATACTGGTTTTCTAGAGGCTTTTAAGAAGCCCAGAATCACAACACAACTAATCCACAATCTACAAATTCCCTAATAACTGCTATGGATGAGAACAGAAAATTTTTCTTCACCTCATTTTAATGTTTCAGACACATATTTGAAAAAGATCTCAAGCAAAATTCTAGACAGAAGTTACAGATCTAACTTCTGACACCATGTTTAGTCTCCATTTCTCAGAAAGGCCCAACTGATGGAGTCCGCATCTCCTGCACCTGTGAACTTTCTGAGGGTATCCTAAACACCCAGCTGCCTTCTTATTGGATCCATCACATTCCTTTAGAGTGGATTACAATTCATTTCCATTTGCTCGACAATATTCCATCTGAGCTTCAAGTTTGAGATGTGTGTGCATGTGCAAACAAATTAGCAAAATGAGTTAACTTGTTCCCTGTCCCATGGATGGAGTGAAAATCAAATTGTCATGGATTTCCTACTTTCTCCGATTCTGCTTGGAAGAAATAGGACTTTTCTTCCTTTTGGATTATGATTTATTTTAGACCTTATCCAGAATCTACTGAGAATTAAAGTAGCACATTGCTCATGAAGCTGGCCCTCAATGAAAAACAATCGTGCTATGTTTCATTTTTCGCCAATCATCCTTCCACATTTAAGAGAAAGAAATCACAGTGAGTGATATCAGGGAGTTCCTGGCTTTCTGAGAAGAAATGAAGCAGCGCTTCCCATGATTCTTTCAACTATAAATAAAAGCAGAATCTGTTGATGATGTTGCCAGAAAAATGTCACCAGGAAGCTCAAAGTGAAGGAGGGGTGAGCTTACACAGGTCTCCCCACTGCCTGCTGCAAGATACCAGAAAAATGAAGAGGAAGTTTTAAAAACAGCACAGAAGTGCTTTCTCATGAAGACATTCTTAAAAAACTTTTCAAAGCAGGGTAGACATTAACACTCCAGCTCATGGCAAAAGAAAATGCAAAAATTAAGGCCAAATCTATATGGACTTCTGCTGATGGTATATCAACAAGTTTGTTTTGTACTCATTGCCTGGGAGGATAATATTCATCCATTACAGAGGCAAAGGCTATGCAACTATGCTTTAAGGATGAAAATGAAGTTTATTTCAAAGAAATTAAGAATTAGAAAAAAGGGATCATATTTTTCAGACGAGTGAGCATTTCCCTCTAGATCTTTGCTACTCAGAACACAGCCCATAGCATTACCTGGGACTTTGTTAGAGATACAGAATCTCGGGCCCCATCCAACCCTACTGAATCAGAAATGGCCTTTTAAATGGTTCTCCAGTGGACCTGGATGCTCATTATATTTTGAGAAACACTGTCCTGGGTGACTTGATTAGCTTTTTCTGAGCACGGGTAAGTGCTGATGTCGAACTGGTCTGCTAAATGCTGTTCAGTGAGGTGGGGATGGGCCACCCAGCGCTAAAATGACTCTATGTTTAAAAAAATTCAGAAGTACTCATAGGAGATGGTTGAAAGAGAGACACTCACTTGGTCTTGTCTCACCTCAACTGCTTTTCCACTGAAAATCTTCACAAATGCTAAAGTGAGACCCTCTGCTTTAAAACAGTGTCACACAGTGGACCTTAAAGAAAGCAAGTTAACTTCAACAAAATAATCAGTACTTCATGTGGTGCTCAGCAGACATCTGCCATCTTTTGAATGTAAATATGAGTCAGCTGAGCCCCTTAGAAATTAACATTTGAGTTCCTGTTCTGTGATTCAAATAGGAATTTTCACCTCAACATATTTTGCTGAGTTGTAAAGTCTTGCTCCAGGCACCTTGTATTACAAAGGATGGTACCTATAACACGTGAATCCATGGTTCAATATTACAGCTTCCTTGTTATTTGTTTTTGTGGGGTGGGTTTGGGTTTAGATAACCTTTAGGCCTAGCAAGTTTCGTAAGGAATTGTAAACTATCAGAAGGGAGCCCAACTTCCAGGTTGTGTTGAGCACACGATCTGTTTTCCCAGCAGTCTTAGTAAAAAGCTGAATCTAACTTTATATACTAAGCTTCCCACACATGTGCAAGTGTTTTATTCTTTCAAATTCAATCCATTCAACTGGGTTATATATTGATTGTGCTTATTAAGTGCAAGGTACTCTGGGAAGCTGATATATAAATACATAGGTGACCTGATTAGGTCCCTCCCTTAGTTTGAAACCACATGCTGGAGTTAATGGAAATACAGCATTTGCCAAATTTTAAGGTCAGAACTTTCCTGCCGTCAATTTGGCTTAACTCCTAATCATAAAGTAAACTGCTTAATCTTAGTTGATATATTATCCTGAAGTGAAAAGAGCTAAATCTAGCATAATTAGATGGTATAATGAATGTCTTAAGTAAGCTTTTAAGTACTCTTAAAAGCAGAAGGTTTTGTTTTTCTGGAGACAGATAAAAACTTAGTCTAAATATTGATATATGTATCTTCTCAGACTCTGAGGCATCCTAGAATCATTCAATCCAGGCAAACGAGATACCTCGACTTCAGTAAGTTCTTTGCTTGTGACCAAATGTACAAGATAGGTACACAATAATTTAATCAGTATTTCAGGAAATGGGATTATGTTACAGGATTCACTTCTACAAGACTTGTTTTGTTTAAACTAGTTTCACTGATTTATTCATTCAATATGTTCTCGATGGCACACTATGTAACAGGCACTGTTCCAGTGCCCGAGGGATGCAGCATGAACACAACATATCGGCTCCTCTCGGTCTCGGGGCTCATAAAGCAGGTGGGTGGAGACAATGAAATGCTGAAAAATCATTCACACGACAATAGAAGCCTTTTAAACAGTGATAAGAGCTGCTGAAGAAATAAAACCAGGGAAGATAACAGCCATGGTGACTGTAGCTACTTTAGTAGTGTCTTTTCATTTACTTAACAAATGCATATATAGAGTTTGCTGTGTGCTAGAACTATTCAAAGTTCCTTACAAATATTAAACCATTCAGTCTTGAAAATATCTCCATGAAGAAAATTCTTTTTAACAGAGTCATTTTACAGAGAATGAAATGAAGGCTCAGGAAAGTCAGGTCAGGTGTCCTGAAGAGTCTGGAACTATAGAAGTGGACTTGAGTCCAAACAGGCGACAGCCATGGTCTATGCGGCATGTGCCTGAGTGTGGCTTCTCTGGAGAGCGGGCGTCGCTGACTGGACTGCCTGTGAGGTGGATGTCAGTCAGCCCACCCAATACGCATAGCTACTCCTGCCAATAAAATATTCTCCATGAACCAAATGAAGGGTATTTTCAAAGCCACCTGTTTATTGAAGTAGCCTTTGCTGTTTACACGGCTGCATCTAATATCGATGACACTCAAATTTCTTAAGACAAAATGCTTAACCTTAAGCAAACAATTTGTTGAATCTGAGAAGTACATATATCTATGTAAGCTCAGCAAGATCTGGTTAGGCATGCCCTTGTGGCTCAGCAGCTGAGACTCTTGCATGCACACCACATAAACCCAGGCTCGGGACACGGGGTTGGGGTGAAAAAAAATCAACCCATGAACAAAAAAAAAAAAATATGTTTCTTCCTTCACTCCCATCTTTCCTTCCTCCAAATGCTTCTTCATCTACTTCCTTCCTCTCTTTAACACATACACACACACACACACACACACACACACACACACACACACACACGGATCATTTGTATTACTCCAGAAAGGTCCCTTCTTACTACTCTGTCGACTGCACACATTTTAGTTCCTTCTGGTAGAGATACTTGTGTAGGCATTTTGCATAATGAGCTGAGTTTTGATGTCTCATAAATGCTTCACCTGTCATCACAAAACAATCATTGCATTTGAAAGTTATAATATCAATTGCAATTTTCAACAGAAAGCTGCAATTCTGTACTTTTCTGCCTTTTATGTGCATATGCAGATATTCTTCTGGAAGTGTTAGTCATGCTCTGATTTCTGTTAAATACATCCGGTTCTATAAACTCCACCAGCTGACACTGTGCCTGGGAAAAGGCATGGGTTGGTTAGTCTGCCTGCTGTTTGTCATCTAGAGTTTGTCACTCATTCCTATCAAACACATGAAGCCAGTTGTAAAGGTTCACTCAGGCCTCTGAAGACATCTCTCAGTATCACAGAAATGAGAGATGAGTACACAAAGCCACCACTAGCGTTTAACAACTCCCCTGCAATTCCTGCAGATATCTAAATTCTATGCATGAGATATTTTCCTGTCTCCTAACTTCATGAAAGTGAAGGTGGTAAACGAGTAAGAATACGAGACCTGTGCTTCTCAAACTTGAGTTTGCAAATGACCACCTGATACTCTTGGGAAGTTGTAGATTTGAATTCAGCAGGTATGAAGCTGGACCTGAGACTGTATTTCTAACTAGCCATGGAAGATGCTCCTGGTGCTAGTCCAAGGGCTGACTACTTAGATTACATAAACACTTAACATTGTGTATAGGTTTTTGGGCATGAAAGGGAGCTCTGGTCAAATCAGCTTAGTAATCACTGGGTTAAATTTAAGATGATTTATTTCATATAGGACTTACCAAAACCTTTAACACGCTCATGTGAATTATTCTCTCAAAGATAGCAATACAGTATTACAAGGTCACCCAAGTTTATTAGATCACAGAATACTTTTGTGCAGAACATTTAATGGGCCTGGTACACCTTCAAAGACAAGTGGTTCTTGGAGGGCCTTTCAAATCTATACGTCATTTATTTTCAAGGGAGCTCCCTGAAGGGTCTGATTATCTTGAAAATAAAATCAAGCAAAAAACTTCTCACTATTTTATATTCCTTAATTTTACTTTGGTCTTTCTGAACTAATATATTTCAGAAATAACATAAACTTTCAGAGCAAGAAGATCAAGTTTGTATATTATTGGTAGTGCATTTCCTTAGGATAAGGGTATATATAAAACCATGAAGCATATAAACTATGTAAGCAAATCCATTACAACAGTGAATTTCATAAATAATGATAAGGTTAAAAGAGTCATAATTTCCACATTTTAACAGTTCTATCAATTCCTTTCACTAACTTAACTGGATAAGCTGGTGTCTGTATCTTATTCTCTGAGATTATCTCCTCCCTTCAGTATGTCTCTTGCTAGAGACATGATATTTGTCCAACAGCTGAGTAAAAATATGCACAGACAGTAGCTTAAGAGATTCTGAATGACCGTGTCAAATTTTTCTAAGTTGAATCTTTCTGTTACTCTCACAGATATCCTTGGAATTTCTGAAGTATAGCCGTGTTGTAAAATTCTTGTTTTAGCTACAAAAGTATATTGATTTAATCCACAGGATGAAGTTTTCAGAACTGTGTTTCTTTAAAAGGTAAGACGTCATTTTTAAGACGTCATCATGGATATTCAGTGGAATCTTATTTTTCTTAGGTTAACATTCATGATTTCAAAGATCGTGGGAGAGGAGCAGGCTGCCTAGACAAATGAATCACTGACACCCCCAGCTTCTGTATCTCATCTCTGCTTTGTTCTCATTTAGCTAACTCAGGAATGCTCATATTCATCACAACTCATCTTAATTATTACCCATACATTATAGGTAAGGAAATTAAGGCCATTTTCTGTTGGAAAATTGTATACTTATAAATGTCTTGGAAGTATCCTTAAGGCTGTCAAGGATCTGCTCTATTAATCAGAATTATGGCTGTGACCTTATTTAATAATGGCATTTTGACAGGCTCATTTCTAATATGCAAATCCATTTATAATATAATAATTCCAGATGCAAACGTTGTACATGCAGATACTTGAGAACTACAAATCAAGAAAAAGGACAAACATACCACAATGTTAAGAGAACTATTAGTTTCCTTAAAAATTTCAAGAATTGTAACAAATTGGATGCATAGACATCTGAATTACAAAGAATACTTTTGAACAACTGGTCCTATTTCCAACTATTGCCTTCATGCAAAATTATCTTGGCAATATTTTTTGATGCTTGTAATTGGCCAAGTGATACCCCAGGTCTGTATCCGAAAAATCACATATCTGGAAATATAAGCTGATTCAGTAAAAAGATGTTTCTCTTAACAAATTCAGAAGACATGTATATGAAGCTGTTAAGCACTGTATAAAGTTCAAAATGTCACAAGTTTCATTTTATACACCAAAGTTATGTTAATATCTATTTTCAAAAGATTAAGGGAAAAAAGCTTCTAAAACACAGACATCTTATAAACAACCATTACTTACTAACATCAATGTCAATATTTTAATTTAACATCTTTAATTTTCCACATGATCAGAGATACTTACATAATCATTAGCTGCAATAATAATGTGAAAATTACACTAATGAGCTTTGGTAGAAACAAACAAATAGCGTTTCATACAGACTGAGTTTAAAAAATGATTCTTTTGAATTTCTCCGAAATCTCATGCTGCCCACTTCCCTATGTGTAGGTGCAGGAGTCCGGAGGCACAAGATAAAGGGTATCTAGTATCTCCAAGATGGTTGGGGTAGGATACAAAAAGTCTCAGAGTTTGTTGAGTCAGCCCAGGCATCTAAAATACCTAGTAATTGTATGAAAATTAGATATAATTAGATACATTCACATAGTAGTTATCCTTTTTCTAAGAATGTAAAGATTTTATTATTTTTATTACTGCATACAGTTGCAAAGCCAAAAAAATTGTTGAAAAAATAAAGAAAAGAGAGAACAAAGAAAGTTTTTAGTAAGAGCTCCATTAGTAAGGGACTACCAATCTTGAGTCTCTGCAGATTTCAATAAAATAATAATTTCCATATAAATGTGTGTTCATTTCTGAGACTGTTTTTGGAAAGGTGAAAAAAAAGTCATCATCTGTGTGTTCTGAAGACGCATCCTGTATCATCTGATGTTTCGAGGTGGCTGATGACTGGGCCAGAGCGAACAGGCACTAATACAGTTAGTAGATGACCAGAAGGCAGAGGCACTCAGAGTGACATGGAATCAGGGTTTATTAGAGCAATTCTCTTACTCTTTAGTAGCAAATAAAAAAGCCTACAGGAGATTGTTGCCATCATATCAATTGATGGGACCCATGCAGGCCAGAGTTGGAAAGAAAGCTGGACAGGAAGCAGGAGAGAATTAGAGAATATTGTAATCCCAGTCTGATTCTCAACACTTACAACCTCAACAATTCAGTTGACCTACGGAAGATGCTGGTATCCTTCACCAAGGTGTCAGCCTTGTTCCTTACAAAAAAGATCCAGTCAAAGCCTAAGAACTCCAGGTTACTGTCCCATTCCTGTCAGGTCACTACACATCAGTGAAACCTTGTGTGTAATGCTTGTGAGCAGCCAAGTTTTCCTAGATATGAATCTGCAGACTTATTTTAGTTTACATCAAGACATACTGCTAGACCATGCTATTATTCATGAATAAAAAACAAACTTCTAGCATTGCAATTGGATTATATCTCATAAGGTCTTCCACTCAGACATTCTGTCTTCTTCAAGAGACTCCACTGAATAGGAATTAAATAGCAAATCAATGAGAAAATCTGATTAGACTGCATATAATTCCATGAGCATTTCTATTAAGGTTACTTCACTGAATTGTAACCACTTGTTTACCTGTAGGGTGGGCTCCTCTGAAAGAAAGAGTATATCCTTATTTACTGTTCAATGTCTTAGAAGACGGCAATCAACAAATATAAAATAAGGTACAAATGTATTAAGAAACTCAAAACAATGTTTCCATGTGTAACTAAAAATAAACTATTGGGTCAATGAATTTACATTGCCATAATCAAATCCACGTTTCAAATATATATATATACATGTAATATAGTACATTCAGCTATAGAAGAGAACATAAGGATTATGCCTCTATATTTGATCTTCATATCACTTTCTGATAATCACTACTGTATCTTTTCTTATCCATCAAATCATCTTCAGTCAGGCAATCTAAACATGTCTCCTCAACCAAACACAATCATGTCCAACTTTATTTACATAATTATCCTATATTTATCTTTAATTTTTCAAGACTTGGTTCAAAACCTTCCATCTCCATTGAGTTCTGTCACCTCTGACCAATCAATTATGTTCCATAAAAATCCCAAAGGACAGAGTTTTCAGAGCTTCCAGGTTGATAAACAAAATGGCATCCATGTTTGAGGAGAGTGGCACACCCCATACTTAGTGGGAACAGAGGGTTTTTTGCTTAGATCCTTCTGAAGCCCATCACTCCATCTGACTACTCATTTGTGTCTATAATACCCTTTTGTGATAAATTACTGATCTAATTAAAAACAAATATTTAATGATACAAAAAAACCCACAAAAACTGTCCACCTCCAAGAGAGATCTTACTGACGACATTAAGTTCTAAGCATTGTGTCTCTTAAGCTCTTTCACACACATGCATTCTCCAGAATCTTCTTTCAGTCTGACTCATGTGACTATACACAAAGTGTTCTCCTTTATAAGCTTATTTTACATAGCCTTGGGATTATACCTTACTTTCCACTAAATTGCTCAAGGCTAGTGAATATATACCTTTGCATCCTCCACAGTGAGTGTGACCATGTGTCTTGAATTTTCTAGTAGAGTTTGTCTAGGATTTTGTTTTATGTGGGAAAGTCAGCTTATAATATGTAATTAAATCTGATTTCATATAATATTTTTATATAAAGATTTTATCTTATTTTCTCTCTATCCTGAATTTATTAAAGTGTACCTATGTAAATTCTTTTAAATTATTTTTGAGACAAACACAAATAAATGTGCATAAAAACTAGATGATTTCCTTTACTATACCACATATTCTCATTTTCTTGTTTCTGAAAATATCATTCATAGTACCTTAAACTTAGAAACAACTAAACCCATGTGGGTCAAATAGAACTTCTAATATATATTATACAAATGCTATGAAGATTCACTAGCTTAAAAGTTGCTTTTAGAATTTTCTAGAGCAATAGCTAAGAGAGGGAAAAGGCAGCTTTCAACAAAATAAGGCTATAGTTATTGGAGAGGAAGGGTGTAGAAGAATACTGACATTAGGGCAAGAAATAACCTCCTTAGTTACTATGTCCAAAGCCTCCACTGAACTCTGTGGTCCTGAGTAATTTACCAAAGCCAAATAACCAAGTAGTAGGAGACCTTGGTCAGATCTGGATATCCTGTTTCATAGTTCTCACTCCCTGACAGACCTTACTATGGTTTGCCCCATACTAAACTGATTCCTACTACATAAACAATTCCTATTCTAGTACGGAAGACACTGTGGGTGCCACACATCATAGTTACTATTTAGGAGGTCACCTGCAACTTAGGAGGATAGATTCCCAGACGTGCTGACATCTTTCTCCCTCAAACTCCCAGTCTTCCAGATGACCTCCCAAGGGTATTGAGCCCCCGTTTCCCATATCTGTGACATACTCAACAACTTACCCTTGATTGACCTTCTTCTTGTCTCTGTTCTTGTTATACTCTCATTACTACATTCACCATGATTCTTCTTGGGCATCACTTTTCAACAGACATGTTATATCCCAGTTGCTGTCTCAGAGCCACATGTTCAGGGATCCAAAGCAATAAATGTTAAT
The DNA here is from genome assembly GCA_004363575.1 of Solenodon paradoxus. Lineage (NCBI taxonomy): Eukaryota > Metazoa > Chordata > Mammalia > Eulipotyphla > Solenodontidae > Solenodon > Solenodon paradoxus. The sequence continues at coordinate 246,523 of RJWH01000093.1, forward strand.
CAACACCTAGCTCCTATAGCACTTCTTAAAAAAAAAAAAAAAAACTAATGATAATTAGGCCCAGTCTCAAGGATGAACCCAGTAACTGGCTTATTTCATTCTCGTTCCCTTCATTGCAGAGAAATAAAGCACATCAGACAGCACCTACTATGGAAAACTGTTTCTTTCGTGAATGGATAAATCAACAGATGAATCAATGGGTTTTATTTTGTTCACATTTGTGAAAGATTTAAAGAAATTCAAGCACTATTATAACTTACTCCTGCTGTATCAAATGATCTTTTGTGGATAAAATGAGTATGTTGTTGTGTTCACTAGCCCATGATAAAAATAAAGAAACCCCAGCCTTTCTGAATGGGTGATTAATTAGCAAGTGAAAATTGCTCTAGAACAGTGCCTCTCCAACTTGCACACCACTTGCCTGGGGATGTTGTTACAATGCATATTCTGAGTCAGTAGGTCTGGGTGGGAGCCAAAATTCTACAGTTCTAATAAGCTCACCAATTATGCTGATGCTGTCAGTACAAGGACCACACTTTGAATGAAAGCTGTGAACCTCTGCTGTCCCATAATGCAGCCACTATCCACAAGTATGTATGTAAATTTCAAATGAAAGAAAATTAGGAATTCAATGTCCTCAGTCACAGGAGCCACATTTCAAGTGCTCAAGCAGCTAAAGGCTGTCATATTGAACAGCACTGATAAGAACATTTCATTAGTGCAAAAAGTTTTACAGACTAGAACTGCTTTACACATTGGAGAAATGTTCTCAGATATTGTGATTTTCCTTAATTTTTGACTCTTTCCATCTTTATTCCCAATTTCATCATTCTTTACTCCCCTCCAATCCACGCTATGTTTGTGGAATTTTTTCTTCTCTTATGCTTTCATAAGGATTCTGAAATGATAGTCTTGTGTATAAATGTCTTCGAAAACAGTTCGTTAAAACTCCCTAAACCATTGAGACAATGTGTGACGTTCTAATACTATTCTTATTCTTAATCTTTATTTTGTGCATTTGTTGAATAATAAATATTTATTCAGATAAGAATTGGGGGCAAATACAGTACATTTGATTTGGCTAGGCTTAAGCGTTTTCTTTGTCTTAGGATATAAGCTATAGCATATTTTTTAATTGTATTAACCAAAATAAAAGTATGTACAGCTATTACTCATCTCTGAGTGTCAAGACTAAGAAACAGGGCACTTATATTAAAAAAAAAATCTGCTCTTCTGCCCATCCAGCAATCTCCGACTCTCTTTTTTTGTGTGTGAAAATTATACTTTGATTCACTTAGTAATTTACCTTTCTAATAGCTAGAAAATGCTTGAAAAATATACTTGCTTCTTTCTCAGTTTATCTGCTAAAGCATTTTAAAAAGTCAGGATTGACTATTTGATAACAATCCTTCTGGAAAATAAAGACACATCCTAAGTTCTAAGTTCGAATGCAGCATGAATTGCCTGATTAGAATTAAGTGCAATTCAGTTGAGAAAAACCACAGCTGATGACAAAATGCACTGCAGGCATTTATGGAACACTTTATGGAAGGCATTAGAGATGGCACCCTTTCAATCATTCTAGCCCTTGGATTTTAAAATCTAATATGAGAGACATGGAAAGCAGAAAAAAATAAAAGATTCATAGTATATTAAGATGCTTCTGATACTGCAAACAGAGAGGGATCTAGAATTGGGCTAATGAGGGTCCTTTACCTTTTTGGTGAAAGAGTGATTGCAATGGAGTCTTCCGATGTCAGTTCTTGTGTATTTAGCAGGGGAATTTGAAAGGGCTCTGGAAAGTAGCAATCAGTTGTTGACTCAACTCCAAGATCCATAACAAATGGAGCAGAATACCCCACTTATTTCCAATCTTTGATAAATCTGCACATTAACTACTAAAACTGCTGGTGGAAACAGATCCTCATATTTTTACTTGTACTAACAATTTAAACACCAAACATCTAGACTACTTTCCGTTCTATGTTCATATTCTTAGGTATAAGTTTCAACAATTGAAATTAACCTCGAAGACCCTCCATACAATGAGGTTTTATTGAGGCAGGACTTCCTATCTATGTCCATGAGAGAAAAATCCAGTGATACCTGAGAATTTTAGCTGCAATAGGCTAAAGCAAGAAAGAGATGGATGCCCTTACTGCTCTTACTTAATAAAAATTAAAAATATATATTATTAGAATAACATGTTTATTATTTATTAGAAATCAAATTCACTTCCATATATTGATCAAACACATATCAGAGAATTCTGTTACACCTATGAAAACAAAGTAAGTGTCAGTGTTTGCATAATCAGAGAATTTGATGACTTTGGCAAACAAGACAAATGTTGGAACAACACAGTCTCTAATTTGATCCAATAAACTGGGTAAATTAATTTTTAAATGTTTATTGATTTCTCTAAGTCAAAGGTGATCATTTTAGAAATGCATAGAAAGAAAAAAATACTTCATTATGACAAAACTCAAATATCAACACCATTAATATGCTCATGCTTTTTGCCCCTGTGTAGTTTTTCTTTTCAAAGTACCTGTATATGCAGATGTCTTTCATATTAATTGAGGTCAAACTGAATAGCAAGATGGATGACTAGTCACACAGACATAGACAACAGCTATTATTTTTTATAATCTGTATGTGTCAGGTGCTATGCTCACCCTTCATGTGTGTTACCTCATGAACTTTGTGATAACCATAAAAGACAGGCACCGGTGTTATCTCTGTTTTACAGATAAGGAAGCCCAGAGATTAAATAATAGGCCTCTGTTCTCTATTAGACTTTAAAAACCTATAAAGCAAGACCTGGCTATTTATTCATCTCCAATGTCTGCTTCTCTTCTTGAAAAAAATTGATCCCATATTAGATGATCAGTGAAGCCCTGATCTGAAAATAAGTCAGTGAGAAAAAGAAAATGGTGTTTTCTTCTCTGGTAGTTGGGATTATTGTTCTCTATTCTTCACTCCCTCACTACTGGGTCACACACTGGAGTCCATATATACATATATATATATATATATATATATATATATATATATATGTCTGCTGCACACATTTTAGGTTAGACCATGAGATTGGCTTTTGCCACTAGAATGCAATGGAAGTAGAAGTGGGCCACACAGGATCCAGGACCACAGGAGGCAGGGAGGGTTTACTTACCATAATGACTTCCTTTCACTATCATGGGGAGAACAGCCTCAGGCACAAGCTACTTCAGAGAGATTGCAGAAATCAGAAGAGAAAACCTGAACCCAATTTCAGATCTAGAGCTAAACTCAGTCACCCCACAGGACAGCATAACACAGCTGACCACACATCCCTGCCCAAGAAAATAAAAGCTTATTTTGTAAACCAATGAATCTAAGGGGTTTCATTCAGCTTTATTGTAGCAATAAGTGACATGGTAGACTAGTCTAATGTACATTCACAGGCACCAATAGGGTAAGCTGATTCATTGTTTTCTTAATTAAACTTGTCAATATTTTAATGGTCGAATTGTCTTTCTACTTGACAAGGTCATGTGGGAAAATGCTTCTGTTTGTCACATAACAAACCCACACGCTCTCTTTTGTTAAAGGATCTTCTGTATAAACTCAGATAGGCTAACTATGGAATGGAAAACAGGATGTCTGAATTTGTACTCCAAACAATCTGTGCAAGGGACTTGAAAACAGCTCACAATAAGCGCCTTTATTCTTTTATAGGGTGAATAAAGAGTAAAAGGATAACTTTATGATGAACTGGCAGCTGACAGGTTGTATTTCTTCTAACTAGGCTCGGAATGTTTTCAGTGCTGCTTTACAGCAGCTCTAACCAACAGCACTACTGTATCAGACACACACATCCGTTAAAGTTTTCTGATAACCACACGGAAAAAGAACATACAAGGAAAAGGTTAAATTAATTCTCATACTTAATTTTAAAAGGATATATTCAGATAATTATATCTAATATATCATAAATATAAGGAGTACTGATGACAAAAACAGACTTTCAAAGGAACTAAATAAAAGAACAATAGACTTTTAGTCAAAAAGGAAAGCAAATCAGTGGGTGCAGAAAGAGAAGTGGGTGGGTTGGGGACAAACAGCGTAAAGGGGATTCGTTGTATAGTTAAGGAAAAAAAGAAATAGTGGTAAACTTTCTGTATTACAGACATATGTAAATTTACTATTATGGCACACCTTGGTGTCGAGTGGATAAAGCCAACAGACATAATTCGCACACATCCCAAAGATCCAGGTTCAAGATCCAGGGTCCGGAGGGGACAACCAAACAAACAACTAAAAAAAAAAATCTCTCTTCCTGCCTGTCGCCTGTCTCTGCTCACCTTCATTCTGCTTGCAACTTTCTTTAAAAAATAAAACATTATTATCATGTATTCTTTACACCTAGTTAATTCTAGAAAGCAGTATTGCATTAATAAAATCAATTTTAAAAAAGCAGTTCTAATAAAAAGCTCTACTCCTTTTTTTTTTTTTTTTTGGACTTAATTTTTAAAGTTTGCTGTGCACTTTACATTTAAGAGTGTGAGCTTGCCATAGTTTAAATATGGCTAATGGTTACCCTAGGGGAGCGTGCAATTTGAAATAATGTGATCTTTAATGTAGAAGTTTCCTGTGGCAGCTGTAGCAAATTGCCATATAGTGGGAAACTTAAAACAAACAGAAACTGATGCTCTTACAGTTCTAGAAGCAATAAATCCAAAATTAAGATGTCAGGAGGGTTGTATTTTGTCTGAAGACTCTAGGGGAGATTCTGTCCTGGCCTCGTCCAGCTGCCGGTGGTTCCAAGGAGTCCCATTGCTGGGGCTGCATCTCACTAGTCTCTGCCTCCATCTTCACAGTGCCTTCTCCTCTTGTGTCTGTTTCACATCCCCCCTGTGTCTCTGGAAAGGATACTTATCACTGGATTGAGGACCTACCTGAATAATCCAGGATGATCTTTTCATTTCAGGATACTTATCACTGGATTGAGGACCTACCTGAATAATCCAGGATGATCTTTTCATTTCAGGATACTTAATGACATCTGCAAAAGCTATTTTGTGCTCCCCTGGCCTTGGGTCCTGAAACCAGGTCCATGGCTTTCCTAGTCTGTACTTCAGCTGTCTGTGTCATAGAGGGCACTGCAAAGACTCTTTTTTCTAAATAAAGTATCATTTGCAGCTTCTGGGAATTAGGAGACGGACAGATTGTTTGGGGGTTACTGTTCAACCAACTCCAATAAGAAATAACAAAGAAACAAATCAAAAGTAGACAGTTCATGAGTCAATGAGGAGTGTGGTTCATAATTGAAGACTTTTCACTGGCTCTAACATGCAAATTGAAGTCCAATAAATACATAAATAAATTATTCCAATGTAAATAAGTAATAATAAATCAATAAACAATTTGTTATGTGATACTACCACTCACTCACCAGAATTGCTTAAATAGAAAAGTGAACATTTTCAATATTTAGGGAGGAGGTGGAGACGAAGATTCCTCTTAAACTATTCATAAGAGCTTAAATTATGGCAAACACGTTGAGAAAATTTTGGCCCTACAGAACACATCTAGATGTGTGACTTAGCAGTTCTACCCTTGAGCAGTTATGTTTGCCAAGAGGCACATGTGAGGATGTTGACAGCAGCACTGTTTGCCATAGCACCAAACCAGAGCTACACAAATGCCCATCAGCTGTATAACACATAAATAAATTACAGTGTATTCTTATGATGGAATATTCTACACAGCAATGGAAAACTCAATCTATAATTACAAAACAACAATGTGGTTTATTCTCATAACCCCAATGCTGAGTGAAAAAAGACACAAAAGTACACTATCAAATTTATATAAAATTAGTTTTTTAATTAAAGGACACTCAGTCCAATTTGAGGAGTGAACCCATCCTCCAGCCCCTTCTGTCCCATTTATCTTTTTAATTTTTGTTCATAGTTCTCATCATTCTCCTGAAAGATCTTACTTACTTCTTCATTTATCTACAACCTCTTTTCTTAATAGAATGTAAGTTTCTTCTGAGCAGCGATCATGTAGATGTCAAACTTTGTGGAATAATTCAATATTTGCAGCCCTTTCTGATTAATATTTATCTGAAATGGTGTTAGATTCTCATATAAAAGATTCATAGCATAGCAAGTTCCAGTTATGGTCTTTAATTCTGTCAGAATGCTCTACCTGGAAAGAGAGTGGGGGATACTACACACCAGCAAAGAAAAGTCCTTTTCCTTCCAGATTAAAAATCTCACCAATGTGCACTGCCTCCCTCTGCATATGATTCCCTGTCCATTGGGTTCTCATAACTGGGGTAATTTAGTGGACTCATGGTAAGTGAGTGTAATCTCTTCCCACACTCTATAACTCACTAAAATGCTACCTGGTTTGGAAATTTTTTAATTTCAAAGTCCTATATCATTACTCTAAAGTACTGAAAATTATAATTACTTAATGTAAAATCAGCTCTGCTTTGGATTCTAGAATACTTGTTCAAATAGAACATGAAGGCTTAATATTAATAATAAAATGACATGGTTATTAGCAAAAGAAAAATAATTATTATTACCATTACTATACATACATTTCAAGTGTTCTGTATGGATGTGTGTGGCTGGGCAGAGAGGTTGATAAGTGTGGCATGAAATAATTTGTGTCAGTTCCATAGCTGGGTAGTGGCACAGCTGAAAATAGATCCCAACACAGTTTACTTTTTTAGAGTGATATTTCTGTTGCTTAGATAAAATGCTAATATGCTTAAGGTGCAAAGTTTTCCAAAATTAAGAATCACTGTACTAAGCATGTGTTTAAATCTACTAGGTACAGATTTGCACTATCAAACTTTGACTTTAAAACCAGACACCAAGCCCCTTCCTTAAAAGATTTGCAAAGGGAAGTCTAATATTTGTGTCATTATAACTTAACAAATATATTTATAATTTAAAATATTTTATAGTAACTATTTTAGATTTATACAGTTTACAGAAAAATGGCAACAATAGTAGATTAAATTAATATATGTCACATATCTAGTTTTCCTTGTTTTAATATCTTCATTAACATGGTAATTTGTAAGTATAGATATTAAATATATATTTTCTTTAACTAAGGTTCTTATTTAATAATATTTCCTTATTTTTACTTAGTGTCTTTTTTCTATTCCAGGATGCTAATATTACATTTAGTTTTTAGATCTCCTTAAAGTAATTTATACTGTGTTTCTTAGATTTACTTTATTTTTCATGACCTTGACAGTTTTGAATATTACTGTTCAGTTATTTTTCTAAAACATCCCCTAATTTGGTTTGTTTGAGGTTTTTCTTATGACTAGACTGGAACTACCAGTTTTTCAGAGGCCACAAGCTAAATTGTCATTTTCATGATGTCATTTAAAGGTTAACACAGTCTACATGACTTAATATTGGTATGTTCACATTGGTCACCTGGCCTCTAGAGGTAGCATTTATCAGGTTTCTATGCTATAAAGTCAGACTTTCTCCTCTCTTCTATACTATTCTCTCTGAAAGGCAATCATTGTGCAAATCTCCACTTAAAGACTGGACTATGTTCCATCCTTTTGTGAGAGTATTGGCTACATAAGTTATTGGGGCTTCTAGGAAATTAGCCTATTCTCTTCCACTCAAAATTTATTCACTGTTTAGTTGGATAACTATGGATTCATGGATACTTATTCTGTATTTTGGGTTGCAATTAAGACCTTTAGAAAAATAACAAAATACTAAATAAATCCTTTTTTTTTTTCTTCTTTATTTTGTTACTGAAATTATCCCAGCATGGCCACTGGGGGTTCTTTTAGTTGGCTCTTGTGTTCCTTTGACAATCCCTCGTGAACGTTTTGTGAAAACTTCTTCATTTTCTGAAACTACAAGATGGTCTGTACACAACTTTAAAATTACCTGCCACAGCCCTAGAATCAGCCATTGGAGAATAGTGTTAGAAATCAAGATCAAGATACTTATTTCTGATCTTACTACTTCTGGGGTGTTGTTGGTTCTAGGTTCTGCTAGTGGACAGTTTGAGAACATACAACTGTATATACTAAACTATGTATATACACATATAATTCATTATTTCTCTATTAATTCATCTCATATATATTATGCTAAATATGGGTTCACACTAATGTGTCATTCTATTTTTCACCACTTGATTATCTGTAAAAATTTAAATATCAGGAGGCAGAGCTATCAGATGATTAGAAATAGAATCCTGATTCTTAGCTACCTAATTTACACCATTCCAAAACATTATATCATTTATCCTAACATCCCACCATGCAAAATCATAATCTAAGAATTTACCAAAACAGACCTAATACACAGATATTAAAACAAAACAGCACAGTTGTTCTCTAATCTACCACTACGACTCTTACTCTTCTTTTTTCTGAGGTTTCACTGTGAAGTTGGTACAACTGAAGAGCAGAAGTTGAACAGCCTCATTCTGCATTTTAACCATTTTTCTAGTGCTTCTTCAGTGAATTTTCTTTCAGAAAATAACTCTCTGTTTGACAGGCTCTTCTGATGGATGACCTTTTGCTGCCTTAGAATAATACAAGGTAAACATCAACCCATCTGACACAAAAAAATAAATGAGCTCTGGGAATAAAAACCATAGCATCTCATTTGCCTTTTGTTGTTTCAAGACATAAAACTCATCCTAAAGTTACTGTGTTGCAAACACTTAATAAAAGACACTTTTCTCCTGGATGCATGTACACTATGCTATGACTGTGGCTGCTATTTGAAATATTACCTACCTCGTTCCTCCCATATTTTCTTTAGTTAAGCTCTTACATTGACACCAGGAAGTTGAATGAATCTGCTTTTATTTAGAAGAGCTGGAGTTGTTTTTTAACTTTAAAGAAAGTCTTTTTTTTAATCACCATAGTCCTTATCAACCTGAAAGAGTGCATTTTGGCAATTTAGTTTCTGCAATTACTCTATCTATATATTTTCCTTCCTAAACTAAGTCAACAGAATATATAAGAATACTTGTACTACAAACTGCAGGAATCATTTCCTTTGAGCCTCCAAATCCCTCACATTTACAAGCAGTGGCACGGTTTATATATGTTACATATGTTAACAGGCAGCTATCAAAAAAAGAATTCTGATGATAGGATTTGCCAAATTCAGTGGTGTAAATACTCCCATAGTCAATTTTAGGTTATCAACATGACATCACCAAGCACAGATCATTATATAGCATTTTCACTGTTGATATACAAAAGCTGTAAATAAATTTGAAAGCACAGATACTAATCAAAATAACAAGGAATTAACAATCTTAGTTTTTTAACTATAATTTTTAATTTATGTAATGTTATAAATGTGTTGAACGACTGGCTGGGTAAGCTGGTATAAACCAACTCAAATATACTAACACCGATGTAGAAAGTTTGGGGTTACTGTACTGTCCAAGTTTCAGCTGGTTTTGATTTTGGTGGAAGCAATCAGCTTCTGGGAAGGAAAATGTAGGTCTTCTGATTACATACATGGTCTAAATTCTTTACCGTCCTTTATCCGTACCATTTTGCAATGTTACTTAGCAGTTCCTTCTGTAAAGAGGTATTGTTTCTCCACCCTTAAATCTCAGCAGACCTTGAGATCTGCTTTGGAATAGGGATATGGCAAGAGTTCTGACATACTCCCAAAACATTCCTATAATATTTTATGGATTGAATACTGAATATCTCTTGTGAAAAAAATAAGATTTGATTTTTTACGTACCACTGCTAAATACTAGCATTTCTAGAGGAGAATAATTAAAAGAATCTTTATATTTTTAAATTTTGAATCTTGAGATTACAGGATACTGCTGCAGCCACACTAGTACATTGCTACTAAAGTATGAACCTGAGTGGCTTCACTCTCTTAAAATGCTCCCAGTCCATCATCAGTAGGAAAAAAATACAATGGCTAAGAAAATATTTCATCCATTTTTTTCAATGCAATATGCATTTTGAATACTACGAATCATGTGGTTTTATTCACACACTATACATTTTCTTAACCTGCAGTGTTATCAAAGGAGAATGAAATAAGCAAAAAAGAACTTTAATTTTTCTCAGGGAAGATTAGGTGGTTTAAGGTTTGAAATCAAGAGATTGAAAACAGACAAGTGAGGCGCTCCCTGAGTTAGCCTGATGTAGTTCACATATGTCCCAACAACCAGAGTTCTCACCAAGGACAGGGGGCAGCAATCAAGATGACCAATTAAATTAAAAAAAAAGTGTTTCTTCTTCCTCTGTCTTTCTGCTTGCTTGCCTCTGCTTGCTTTCATTCTTGCCTACACCTTTCCTTTCATAAAAAATAAAAACAGGGACACAACCTTATGGCTCAAGTGGCTGAGACACTGTGTGTCAGACACAGGAAGCCCAAGGACCCAGGTTTGGCCCCCGGATCAGGGTGAAAAATCAAAATGAACAACTAAAGAGCTTCCTTCCTTCTTTCCTTCCTTCCTTCCTTCCTTCCTCTCTCCCTTCATCCTCTTTTCCTCTCTGTAAAAAATAATAAACACAAAATAAATAACAATTAATTTAGAAATAAATAAACGATGGAACTACATCAAACCCAAAGCTTCGGCACGAATGAAAAGGCAACTTACAGAATGGGTGAAAATATTTGAAAATCACTTGTTTACAAGTTTATAACTAAATACATATAAGGAGCTCTTACGACTCAGGAGCAAAAACGAAAACTCCCAAAATATAATATATAAATATAATACATAAAATATATCATATATTTATGTATTATAATTTATATACAATATAAACTCCAAACAATATAATTTGAAAACTGGCAATAAATTGAAAAGAATTTTTTCCAAAGAAGATAAACAAACGGACAACAGAGATAGCAAGTGCTCAATATCACTAATCATCAGAAAAATGCAGATAAAAATCACAATGAAGTATCACTTCACCTGTGAGAATGGCGATTATCAACAGACAAGAGGTAACAAGTGAACAAGTGTTAACAAGGAAGTAGAAAAAAAGGAACCTTTCTACATTACTAGCGGGAATGAAAGTTGATTTAACTAAAAGTCTCAGATCGATTCTGAAAATAAAGAAAATTATAGGCAGCCTATTCTCAATGAATGATGGGGAAAACGGTCTGAAGTTTCAATAGAATAGACTCTCAAATTTCAAATTAAGATGTACAAGTGAGCTCCTAGTATCTCATCCCCACATATGCCTAGTCTCCAACTGATATTGAATATGGATGTGTATACTTACTATAGATACTGAATAAGATTAAGCTTCAAAAATGCATCAAGATTGACTAATGGGGTCTTGAACAGCCATCATTGCAAAGCATTTCCTGTCTTATTTCTAAACATCTGTCATGATTCCCTTTGAATACGACCTTTACTGTGAGCTTTGCCTGTCTTCCCCAATTCCTGCCATTCCAGCTCCAATTTATGGGACTAAATTAAAATCTCATTATAACAAAACATGTCCTTCTCAGTCCAATTGCATCACTCATCATATACGACTTTGTGTTGCTTCATTTGCATATTTCTGGTAGGTTTCCTGCTTTAAGTGTAAGAACCATGCAAGCAAGGCTTCTGTTTATTTTTCTTTTTATATTACTTAGGATCAAGCAGGAAGATTTCCTGTGTGACATGTTCAATATATTTATTGAATTAAATCATATTATCACAGTTTAGACTGATATGATGCAATTATATCAATACTAATTAATTTGTGCCCAACCACAAAGGGATGACAAATTTGCCAAAGAGTCAAAACACATAAACTTAATGTCAAAATAAAGAAAAAATTGCTAACAAATTGAGAAATAAGGAGACAACCCTATCACGTGTCATATAGAATATGGTTGTATACCTGTAATAATGAAGAAAATCAATCAAAAGTATTCTGAGAGTCAATGAAGTTCTGGGATATATAATGTTATATCAAAAATTAATGTTAATATATTTAATAAAAGCCAGTCAAAATACAAATGAAAGCTTATTCAGAATAGCATCAGAAAGTGATGGAATATCCATGAAAAACAATTCTCAATGAATATGATCTATATGACAACGACTTTGACATAAAGAAGGAATAAAAATAAAGGCATACTTTACTTGACTAGAAATACTCAGTATGCTAAAGGTGTAGACTGCTTCTTTATTGACCTAAACATTTAAAGAAATATCAATAAAAAAATCAACATGATGTTTAGGAGAGTAATAGCAATAGATTCTGAAATTCATATGAAGATAAAAATTAAAGTAAATAAAAACTAATGAAGTAGAGCTACCCCTACAAAATAATAATACTTTACAGCTAAATAATTAAAACTTTATTAGTAGTATAAAAATACATAGAAAAGTCAATAACACCAGAGGGAAGAATGGAAATATAGAGAGGCATTCAGTATATAATCAAGATAACACATCAAATCAGTGAGAAAAAATAGATTATGCAGTAATTAATGTAACCTGGTTGCTATCTAGAGTCAAGTAAAATTCAAACTGTTAGATAATATCAGTTCACTAACACTTGATTTTCCATTTTTTCCTGGGCACATTGGACAGTGTAATTACAGTTCCTTGCTAAGGGCTGTACGACTAGAAATGTCCAATGAAGTGTGAGAAGAAAGACTATGTGTCACTTCTGAAGTGAGGCATTAAAAAGCCCCTCTGGTTTCTAAAACTACTTCTTTTCTCCTGCCACCAGAAATGTTGAGATGGCAGAACCCAAGAGAGAAACGACCTAGCTCGGACTGTTTCTCAGACTTTCAGTAGAATGAGAAAGAGATACACTCGTGATGTGTTATTCTTTACACTGAGAGTGTATTTGTTACCATGGGCTACCATTAGCCTTCTCTGACTAATAAAGATTCCTTTGTCGCTGATATAAAAAAAAAGGTCCCGACAGCTCAAAGATTTAATCATAAAACTTGCAACTTACAAATACTGGAAGAAACCACAAAATGGTCTTTATTATTTTTTTTTAAAGTTTGAGAAAACTTTACTTTTTAAGGTATACAACATGATTTTTGTTTTGTTTTGTTTTTAAAGTGAGTAGAGGCAGGCAGACAGAGAAAAGAGGAAGACACGCTTTTTATTATTTATTTTATTTAGTTGTTCATCTTGGTTGTTTTTTTCTGACCCCAGGTCTGAAGCCAGGAACCTTGGGATTGATGTGGACTGCAGCCCTGGTGAGCTAAATTGCTGCTAGATCACCAGGGTGCACCTACGACAACGTGTTTTGAGATCTGTATACAAGGTAAAATTATTGCCAAACTCAAGCTAATTAGTATATCCACCCCTTCACATATTTACACCATTTGTGTTTTGTTAGAATATTTAAAGTCTACTCTCTTAGCAAATTTCAAGTACATAATAATCAGCTATAGTCACCAGGTTGTATATGAGCTCTCCAGAACTTATCATTTTATAACTGAAAGCTTTGATCACCATCTCTCCCATTTCTTCCACCCCTCCACCCCACCACCAGCCCCTGGAAACTATCATACTACTATATTTCTATGAGAAAAATTTTCAGACTCCCCATATGAATGAGATCACTTTCTGTTCCTGGCTTATTTCACTTACTGAAATGTCATTCAGCTTCAGCCATGTTGTTGCAAATGGCGTGACTGAACATATTTGATTAACATTCTATTATGTGTATGTGTGTGTCCCTCCCTATAAATACATATGCACACACATATACAGATAAATAATATTTCATTGTATATTACTGCATATATGATATTCTACTGTACATTATATATGCAAATAATATTCCATTGTCTGTATATGTGTATATATGCAAATATATAACATTTTCTTTATCAAGTCATCTCAGTGAAGACTTAGATTATTTCTGTATCTTGACTATTATAAATAGTGCTGCAATGAACACGGGGATGCATATATCTTTTTGAGTTAGTTCTTTTGTTTCCTTTAGATATTTACCTACAAATAGTATTGCTGGATCACAGTGGTATTGTTGGATCATACATAGTTCTATGCTTAATATTTTGAGGAACGTCCACACTCTTTTCCATAGTGGCTGTACCAATTCACATTTCTACCAACAGTATACACCAAACAACAAGTGTTGGAAAGAATGTGGAGGAAAACGTTCTTTATTATTTTAGAATAGATTCATAGATTTTAGAGTAGCTCTATGAATAGACCTCTGAATAGGTCTTCTAAGAATATTTATATTAATATAATACATATAGATGCTGATCTACAAAGATGTACACCTTAAACATATATTACATGCAATCTTCCTTCAATAAAATAGAAAATAAAAATATTCTGTGAACATATAATTATTCTGTGAAAATAAAATAAAACATTTTAAAGTTATTTTGAAAGTTACTTTAAAAATAAAATTTATAAAGAAAATGATTAATAAATTAGATTACAAAGATCCTGGAAAGGAAAAATTCTGTAAGGTTAAATTAAAGTAAAAACTGGAGATAATACATGACAACTAGTTCTCAACATATCAAAGTATCTTATAAAGTAATTAGGACAATAAAAATAGTATAACAATCCACTGCAACAGAAGAAAAGCAGATGATTAGAAAAACCAAACACACTGCACAGAAGAAAAGTTCTTCCTGACTCATAGTGGAAGAAAATACAAATTTAAATAATGACAAAACAGTAACTTTTCATCACATTTACAAAAATAAAAAAGATTAATGAAACATTGTTAGTAAGAATTTGAATAAACAGGTTATTTTGAATGCTATTGATGGAAGTGGAAGTATAAATCAATACAATCCATTTGTGGATCAGTTTGGTAATGTATTTCAAAATTTAAAACACACATGCCTTTGGGCACAGGAATTTCAGCATTAGAAAACTGAAATATTATACCCAAAGATATATTTAATAAATATATGGAAACATTGTTTTGGGGCCCATAAAACCATAAATAGCAAAATAATCACTAAGAGATGACTCAATAAATAAATTTTTTGAAACTAAAATTCTCTCCAGTCTCTAAAAAAGAATAAAGTACATGAATGTATTCCAATACAGTATAATTTCTGAGACTTTTGAGTGCTTAAGTTTAAATGGCACTTGATACTATACCACCTTATACGTAGAGTTCAATTTTTTGTTTAAATGGGCTAGTATGTGCATAAATTTCTTGGCAAATAGTAAAAGGAAAGGATTATGAATTGTTTCTGAAAAGGGATCAGGAGAAATGAAAAGTATACTTTTTAATGACAATCTTTAGCATTGTTAGAATTAATTTCTTCAGTAGATATGCATGCTTACCTTTCTCTTCACTGCCCCCTCCAAAAAAAGACCTAAAATAATATTTAAATTTATTTGCGCTTAAGTGCTAAACCATACATATTCTACTGCTACCTAAGCGGCTAATAGCATTAGAAAATTTTAACGCACCAAAAGTCATACAGAGCAATAGTGGTTATGTTCCGGGTAATCACTGTCAAGAAAACATCTGGCACAAAAAACAGTAGAGACAGGTTGCAGACAGTTGCTACTCCTCACAGTCATTTCAAAGAAAACTGACTCAACTTGGAACATCTTTCTAAGAGTTAGAAAGCAAAACTGACAGTTCTCACCTTCCTGAGATAGCAATTCAATCAGAAAATGTGACATTTTTACCCACAAGGCACTTCCCTATGCCACCATAAGCATTCGAGAATGTAGGAAAACCTTGACATTATGCAAGATTTCTATCCCATAAAATTGATAGACTTAAAAAGCACAGGGCAGAAGCAACATCAATCTGCCCCCACGTTTTATGGTTATTTAAAGGGTCTGCCAACATGAATCATGCACAGGAGTTATTTTTACATAAAATGTACTCAGAAATTATACAATGAACAACTTAATGATGGCATAGATTTCTAAAAGTCAAATCTATAAAATAGACTGAATAACCATATATATTCTTTCATTTTTATTTCCTGGGCCTGGTGATGACATTTACATTATCATGTCTATTGCTTAGTTGATAATGATTCTGCTTTTCATTTCTAAAGACTCTTAGAAATGAAATTTTAAAATTAAAAATGGAAATAGACTGAATAACCATAAATATTCTTTTGTTTTTATTTCCTGGGCCTGGTGATGACATTTACATTATCATGTCTATTGCTTGTTTGATAATGATTCTGCTTTTTCATTTCTAAAGACTCTTAGAAATGAAATTTTAAAATTAAAAATGGAAATAACAGAAAATGGCACGCTAACTATATAAAATATATGAAACCAACAAAAACTACCTTAAGGAAAAATAATTTTTTTCACTGGGGTGACTATTTAGAGGAAAGGAGAGAATACCACTGAGTAAAATTCAATACGTAGAATGAGTTGACAAAAAACACAAACTGTGATTGCTTTTGATATTTCAGAAGAATAATCCAAATTTCCATTACAGAAGTTGAATTTAAAGTATTTTAGTCATACATTATCAATCAGCCTTAACAATGGAATAAAATAAATTGTCCAGAAAAGACCAGGTACATGTGGAAATATTACATATGAAAAATTTGTTGTCTTAATTCAGACAAAATTTGGACGTTTAAATAAATGGTTGCAAAAGCTGGACTTTTAAATAAACAGTGTTGGCGCAACTGATTTGCAAGTTGAAAAAATATACAATTTGATTATTAAATAAATGATATTTGAACACCAAGATACAATATTAAGTCAAAAGATGGACTTTAAAAAAGTGTTGAGACAAAAGGTAGTAGTTTAAAAAAAGACAAAATTGTATATGCAAAATTTTACAACATAACATAAAAAAAGTCAAAATGATCCAAGATATGAAGATAAAAACATGAAACCATACCAGAAAGAAAAAAAATCAAACAAACCTTTGGGCAAATTTCTGTTAATCCAAAATCCAAAAGTAAGGGAAGAAAATATTAATAACTTGACTACATAAAAGTACAAACAAAAACTTACCTGATAAAAAAAAAAAAAGGAGCTCTAAAAACATCAAGGGATGGGAACCAGGGGAACAAACTACAGATAGAAAAATGTGCAAAATACATGAAAAGAGTTCAGAGGAAATACACACACATGGTTCTTAAGTGTATGAAAAAGTAGTTTAATTTCATGAATGGTAAAAGCATGCTCATCAAACTATATTACAATTATGCTCTACTAAATTGTCAAAATAAAAATCTTGACAATATCCCGTGGGGTAAGATTGAGGGTGAGAGGTTAAAGGTCATCTTATACATTGGAGGAGCAATACACAGTAGTTTTAAAAAAATGAAATAAGACAATCCCGCCTCATGCAAAAAAAAAAAACAAAAACAAAAAAAAAACACCTATGAATCCTACTAATTTACCCTGAAACCAGACTTCTGTATAGGTAAGGTCACTTTATTTCTTTTTTTCTAATTCAGCCCCATACACACAGCAAAATATTGGAAACATTCAAATGCTCACGCACAGTAGGCTAGTTGAGTAAAGTATGATAGAATACACAGTGAATAATATACTGCTATATAAAGGAATGAGAAAGATCTCCCAGGACTAGTTTATATTAAGTGAAAAAGGAAAGCTGTAGAAGTGTTTTAAAAGAAGGCTACATTTTGCATAAGAAATATTGGAAAATCATAAACATAGATTTTTGGATGATTAGATCTATGGGAAAATATAGGCTTTATATTAAAACATGAGTGAATCAGATAGTTCTGCTACTGTATATTTCCTTATTTTTGCAAACAGAAGCAAGGGAAAGAACTAGAAGTGAGTGGGAACAGAGTGAAAGGAATCTGGGTTGGAACACACCTTCTTTGAGTACTCACATAATTAATTTTGAATTTTGAAGCATATAGATATTTTATATCTTTAAAATGTAAAATAAATAAAAGGATGGAGAATAACAATCTCTAAAATTAAATGTAATTGTAAATCATGAATCTTACTATATAGAAAAATTCATGTAACTCTACAGAAAATAATTTTAATAAATTTAGAAATTATATTCTTAGGAATATTCTAAGAAAGAGAACTGGAAAGAAATTGAATTTTCTCTAGTAGATGTTGTTAGAGGCATTGGCATTTTTATTCTGGAATTGTTTTTGTGTAGACTGTAACAAAAAGTAAATTTATTAATATTATAAGGAACCAGAATTGTCACTATGGAAAAGAAGAGAAATAACACATGTGGAAGTAGAAAAATGAGGAAGAACATTATCATAATGGATCAAACTAGATCTATTTAAACAGGTAATCCTACTACTAGGATGGCAATTTAAGGAAATACTAAAAATAATGCCAAGTAAAAAAATATTTGCATCAGTTACTTATAATAGCAAAAATAAATGGATATTGTGTTATCATTCAATAATAATTGATAGTAAATAGTTAAGGTGAACGCAAATCAATGAGTTATTATCAAGTCATAAAACTGATATATCTAAAAACTATTTAGCATCATGGTGATGTCAACGATGCCATGTTAAATAAAGGGATTTTAATATGCCATGTATACAAATGCATAGATGAATACAGTTTGACCTGCTAGATAAACACATAACTTCTTTCTTTTGTGTATTTGGAATTTTACAATCTCTAAGAAAAGTTATCTAGTTTCCATCTTTAAAATAAATTGTGTGTATGTGTGTGCATACTAGCTTCAGATGCTGTCAAAATGTAAGACCAAATTCCTTTCAATAGTTCTTTCTCCATCTTATTTTTAAGTTGCTCTTTTATACAAACTTCCATTTTTAGAGACTGAGCATTTACTAAAGCAATAATTCAGGAGTGGGGCCTAAAATAAATGGTTTTCTCTTTTCATTCATACAGCCAAAAGCGTTTCTTTAGAGGATTTCTAATTCTTGTGTTCAACATGATGCTAGAACTAATAGCATGTGAAATGTTTGCCACATGTAATCAATATAAGCTAATGCTATTTAAGAAGTATGCTTTTTTAGGACTAAAAAAATTATTTCAGTAGACTTAACTTCACCGCAGTCTAAATTTCTGCCCTTGAGTTAACAATGCCATACTTATTAATTGCAGGAAAGATGCCATCAATGGTCAAATGACATTCCTGAACTTCTTGCTCTCCCTGCCTCTGCAACTACATGGTTGTAGATACATGATTTATTATCAAACATCTTGTTGCGAGAGAGACTAGCTCAACTTGCAAAGGGAAGGTGTGGCTCATGGCAAAGATATTATTTTTCTTTTTACAACTTCATAGTTTATCATAATCTTGAATTAATATGAATATTGGTAAATTAAAAGCAGGACATTTAAGGATATGATGAAAAGGAAATTAATGAATTTATAGTTACCTGGAACATTTCTAAGAATTTACTTAAAGAACTTATAAGAGAGTGACAGAATTAAGTTTATTACTTCTTGTACTTTACACACTAACATAACAGTTTACTTTTTTTTTAATGGAAAAATATGGGCTCTAGTCACACTTTCTCAATATTTCAAATTCTCTAAGGCATCCTTCAAATAGATTATTTGACTTAAGAACTATCAGTGGAACAATGAAATTTTGAGCAGCTAGCCATTAAATTAATATTGAGTTTAGTTTTCAATGACACAATTTATTCTTTAACATATTTTCCAAAAGTTTTATCAACCACTAGTTCATGAAATATCTCAATCATTCATTTGTATTTGATATTCTAAGAACTATTCTTTGTCAATATTAAACGCTGAAAATTTATTTGAAAGCAATATTGACTTCAACAAGATATAAATAAAAATTTATTTTCATTATTCAGCTATTTCACATTCTTAGGTATATCTGTGGGACAGAACTAATATCTTAAATTATTTTCATCTGGTATTATATTTGTAAGTAAAAATATAAAGACAATGTCTTCTAAATAATCTTTAATTTTTAATACAATTGCATGAATGGCATTGATTAATACAGAGGTATGTTTTCAGAATCTCTCAAAATAAAATAAATCCTTCTCATTAATTCCTATTTTAGACAGCAAAGATTTACCTACTGCGAAAAAAAATCAAGTAATAGCTAATTTTTCATATCCTTTGTGCATGCTCCAACTTATGAAACACCCTATTTAATTCTTAATAAATCTATTCACAGGTACTGAAAGGGTGAAAGCAAATGTAATTCATACACAGACATAAAATGACTTATTTAATTTCAACTTGCCACAATAAAATTAAATTTAAATGAGCATTTGTGAAAGTAAAACTGATGTTTCACAATTTTTCACTAGATATTACAAATCCTATAATTTCCTATGGGAAATGCTTATGGTAAAAATGTAAACACTACCATGCTATTTTAAAAATTTGAATAATGAACAATTTGTTTTAGAAATATGTCCAAGATATCATTAAGAGTGAAACACTTTCTAAAGAGGAAGATGCTTGCGTCATATTGCTGGTAAATGTCAATGTCTCAAATAAAATATTGAGACTCTTGCTAAGGCAGCAAAGAAGCTGATTTGTTAAATAATGACTTTAAGCCAAAACCAATGACCTTTTTTTTAATGCTAGAATAACCACCTGCAGGCGCCCATTTATGAAATATATATTATGACCTTTAACCTTCAAAACAACTCTGAAAATAATATGAGTTTTGCTTTATAGATGAGAAACACAAGCTATGAAGAGGTGACTGACTTGACAACACAGGTAATACTGGTAGGGTCTCTTCACCACTGTTGGTTATGAGGCTACAGAGTAAAAGCCTCTCTTTCAGGACATTAGAATGAAATCATATGAACCAAGAATCCTCAAATGTCTCTGTGTGTTTGGACACATGTGCACAATAACATGCATACACACACATATATACACTGTAATGGAACCAGGAAGACATGGTGGCCTCAAAAATTATTGTAAAGATTAACATCTACTAATTTTAATTTAACCTCAGTTAAAGTTTCTACTGGCTTCAGAGTCTTCTAAGAATCCAGGTGGTGTCAATTTTACCGTGATAAAATGTAAAGCCATAGGAAACTACTCTCCAGCAAAAATAATTAGCAGATCTGGAAATCTACCCTACTGGATGCCATGCTTTAAACTGACCTAAATGCCAAAGTCCATTCCAGCTACTGTGGAAATAAATGCAAGTTCTGTGTGTCGAATAATATATTGGCAGTGTTAATAATGGCATTTTGTCATAAGTCAAGATCTATGTTTTTTAAAAAGTGGTAGCAGTACTGAAATTGAATATTAAAAACAACCTATAATCCAGTTATATATTATCAAGTGACTTACAAGCAAAGAAAGACTTTTGATTTAGATTGCCCCAAATCTTGTTTTCTTAGATAATTTTTAGTCAGATAGCTGCACTATTGTTGGAACAAGAATCACTCTTAAACTGATGTCCAGTCCTAATATGGAGTGTGAACTTCATAAGGATCAACTATAGAAATACTTAAGTGAATTCAGCAAAATATTAATCCTGTGAGATGCAAGAGTGACCCAATGTCAAAAAAGAATGGAAAGGACCCCCAGCCCTGTGCAATACTTCCAAGGCTCTGAGAAATCCTGCAATAAAGAAAGAGCATCTCCTAAAGTTAAACGACCAGGCAACACGTTTCGTCTCAGAACATTGGTTAATATTCCCAGGAACTCATTTGGAGAAGTGCTGAACTCATTGTTTTTAAAAGATTTCTCTGTCCTGAAAGAAAATAAAGTGACCCTTCATAGTGTATGGCCATTTATGACTCAGAGTGATCAGCAAATTCTTCTTCCGGCTCCTCTGATCTTACCTGAGATCCTTAATGTGTAGAGATAAATTAAAATGTGGAGAAAAACCTAGATAATGAAATATCTAATGGCGCAGAGAAAATGTCTTCGTGTGTGAAATTGAATGGTGCATTTTCAAACCTGTTAGGCCCAATGCTCCTGTTTCACAGTTAAACACAAACAAATACTCTGCTCAATAAAATTAAGCTATTCATCTCCTAGAAGTCTCTATGCACATTCATCTCAATAATTTAGGAAAGCTTTAGTTCTGCCATTAACAAAGATCTCTCAATTACCAAGTAATTTTACTAAATTACTTTGACTTTTAATTGCCACTTTTCACATATGATCAAAGCTATTTCCTGAAATTTCATATTTTGGATCACTAAGAATGTTAATTGTTTTAAATCAGGAAAGAGAACAAAAGCCTGTGGCTAAAGTGCTCTTTGATTCCTAAAAAATACCTATAGTGTATCAAGTATTATTCCAAATCTCTCCTGAAGGATATCTTTTATGGTTAATGGAAGGAATTTCAGAAATGTTCAACCATTTTCCATTCAAAGATGATAAAAATGAGTTTCTTATATATACTTTCAATTTCCTTCGCTCTACTTCACAGATTAATGTGAAACTATATCACATTATTATGACTAGCAAAGTCATTTCCGGTATGTACATCTTTTAATTTTCACAACAACCGAATAATACACGTAAATATTAACTTTAGTCTGATATTTTCTCCTGTTACTTAATGTATCAAATTACATTCTCATTTTTTTTCTTTTGGACCATATGTCAAATTACGTGCCAAATTATTTTAGAGCCTGATCTCTAGTATGAAATCTGTTTAAGCAATATGATGCCTAATTGTCTATAAGATTCACTGAGCACTAAAGAGATAAAACCAAAAAGTGAACCTAAGCAGAGAGGAAAATAAGTAACAATGAGCAAACTTCTAAAGTGTGTCCAACACTATGATTTGTGTCCTGTTACCATGACCTAATTCACTAGACAATCCTATCCAACAGGTGATATCATTCCTGCAGAGAAATTATGAACCCTTCCTGGGATTACTTAGTTAATACGTGCATAGGCATTGGAATCGGCATCTTTGACCCTGATTCTTATTCTTCCATTTCAAAACAGTGCTTCAGATTTTGCTTCAATGGTTTCACAATGTAGACAAAAATATCAACCTGTTCCTAACTAAAAGTAATTTGCCCTAAATTTATTTTGATTGACAAGAAAATCGGTTTATCCATTTGTAAATCTAGATAGCTTTTGAAAAAGAACTCCAAGTTTTAGTTCAATGGTTTATAGTGATGGTCTCTGTGGACAGGTGTTTGCCTGCAAAGATAAATACGCTTCAAGTTCATTTTTTAAGAGTTAATATATAAAACATATAATTTCATCAACAGGCTCATATCAGAGCTATAGAAACATAAATTTCTCTGTGTGAAGCAATTCACAGTAGTAGATGGAATGGTATTGTAAATAGGTAAATTGTTAACACTAATTAGCTTTACATGAACATTATCACTGAGTCCTTACAGTCATCAGATACGATAAACATGGAGGCGATTCCCCTAATTCAGATATGGAAATTGAGTCTCAGGTATGTGGAAAAATTTGCTGGGTTATAGAGATGGCAATTGACTTTGAGTCTTGGCCACCTGACCACAGAATTTACACACTAATGTCTATATTTGTATCAGTACTTATAATACGCAAAGACACATGTTGGGTACTCTAGGGTATACAAGAATGAATATGAATGTGCTGATGATACAAAGACAATATTCTGCAGACTCTCTGCAAAAGCAATGTCTGTTGATTATAAAAATAATGTGCCTATCTATTTTAGATAAATTGCAAAGTAACTCTTTGTGATGTAATGAGAAATGTTGTTATGGCTGAGTTGTGTTTCTCCCAAATTCACATTGAAGTCCTAATTCCCTTCAGGGTGTGGCTGTATTTGTGGGTAAAATCTCTACAGAGACCAATACGTTAAAGAAAAGTCAAGATTAAAGAACACTAGACTGGAAAGTAGTCCTTTTGACAAGCAAGTATTGCTAGAAATCTTTCAATGTCTTACAGTATAAAGTCTGATTTGAAAAAGATAAACCATTACTAGCACTACTTTTTACTTACAGTTCTCAAACTCTGCTGAACACAGAATTCTCTGGGGTGCTTTAAAGCAAATATCGGTGTCTGAAAAAACCGCCAGATATTTTGATTTGATGGACAGGGTGTGGCCTGGATATCAGATTTTAAAAGTTCCTCTGTTTCTTACATCTCTATATTCAAATCCAAGATTGAAAACCAGGGTTTAGAGAATCCTTCACTATGTTGATTTAAGAACCTAGTATCAGGTATATCCACAAGATGGCGTATTATTGCGTTTGAAAAAATTAAAATAGAGAAAATGTTTCCAAAATACAACTGTGCATCGATGCATGTAGAACAAATTGGATTTAGGTTACAATTACATCAGACAGAAGCAGTGATAAGACAAATCACAGGTCTTCTGAAAAGACCTATGATTTAGTTAATTCATGTGACTAACCCTGTCTTCAGCAAGGGGTTCACTCGTGACCACTATGAGAAAGCTGGTGGCTGGCATGTCTTTCACCTACTATCACCCTTTGGCAGACCTGTGGCCTCCTCGTTCCTGTCCATGATTCTTCAAGGGCCTTTAGAACTCTTTGGAAATAAAGAACTAAGACAGAAGGTTGCCGTGATTTAGAAACAAAAAACCAAAAACCTTTTTCAGTCACACACATATCAGTTCACTTTATTTTTATAGGACACACATATATACTGAGTAATGTAGGCATTCTTCAATTGCTCATATTTATTTGGTGATAAGAGACATACATTCTAATCTCTACGCAAACTTGGGAATTATACCAGCATCCCAGAAAAAGGATTTAATCTTTCTGCAATTGCTGATAAAAAAGTAGAAAGCTTTTACTATCAGAGAAGATATTTTATACTTTAATGGTAGCTTAACACAGCCTCTCTAGTTCACTACTGAATGATCATGAGGTGAGGTGCAGGTGGAAAAGGCAGAAGAGTTTCAAATGCAAAGATCTACCGAGGGATCCATGCCTTGGCCCTCTCAGCATCCTGATATTTTTGCTACCAAATCTCTGAATAGTTATATAAAGGTTTTGTTTCCAAGGAAACCACTGACATCTATGGAATTTAATGAACATAAAAAAGGAACTATGCCATATAATTTACATCTGGAGATAAATGCGAATAGCTGTCAGAACCATTGCACGTACAGAGATCATTTTGTGAATTTTTAGCCCTGTTTTCCTCCATTTAATAAAGATGCAAACAAACACACATTCACACACACACAAAAAAAAAAAAGGATAAAGAAAACCCAACAAACAAATAACAACAGGATTATTGCACCATGTCAGGTAAACTAAGAAATAGGTAGAGCCAAGAATAAGGGCCAAAGAAAGATCTCTTTGGCAAATGAATCAAAAGAGAGACACTTTTACTTTGTCATATAAATGGTTCTCTTCGTCCTTCTCAAATCTCAAGCGTCTACATCAACTTTTGGGGCTTCACTCAAAGTTGAATTCTATGCAAAGTCAGGGAAATAGCATATCATCAGCAAAGGGGAACGATAATAGAGGACTCATTTCAACTCCAGGCCTCATGGATGATTCATTGAAACCACTGTTGTATAACATCCAAATAACAGCTCATTATGAGATTTATATATTGGCATTCAGAGTCTATGATAAGCTATTTGAGATTTGACAACCTTTAAATAAATAGTCCATTATGAATATTAGCAGGAAATACTGTCGATATGGCGGGGGAGAGTATAAAGCATATATAAAAAGGCATCTACAGTAAAACCACAAGCATGCAAAAGCAAACAAAAAAACTGGACAAAATCCCACCATTTTACCCAAATGACTGCTCCCTTCCTCTTACAATTCTTATTTAGGTGTCTAGGATATGTTATTCTCTTCTGAGTCTTTTCCCTCCTCATGGGCTGTTCCTTCTTAGTCTCTTTCATTTCTGCACTGTGGTTCTACTCAACAAACACTCTTTCCATCTAGTCATGGTCCAAAGTCTGTCCTACTTTGTCTCAAGGAGACTTATCTGCTATCTGTTTACTCCACTTAGTTGGAGCCTGCTCTGTGGGCTTTGCTATGCATTGCTTTGCCTTCCAACTCTACATTAATTGGTGTCAAGTTGTGGCTTGAAATCGGGGTAATAACAAATCATGATTTCCTCCTTTCCTTCCTTCCTTCCTTCCTTTCTTCCTCCCTCCCTCCCTCCTTCCCTTTTTCCTTCCCTCCTTCCTTTTCTTTTTTGAGATGTAACAACAAATCATGATTTCCTCCTTTCCTTCCTTCCTTCCTTCCTTTCTTCCTCCCTCCCTCCTTCCCTTTTTCCTTCCCTCCTTCCTTTTCTTTTTTGAGATGTTGTTGAGATACCATTAGTTTTCTGCTCCTAAATAAATTATCATATGAGAGCAGAATTTGCTGTCTTTTTTCTTCATTGCTGCTTTCCCAGTGCCTACAACAGAACCTTGCTGTATACTCATAACTACTAGTTAAATCAATAAAAAGTGAAATTGAAAAAATATATAATGTGTATACATGGATTAGGAGAACAAAACATGGTCATTACTTAAAATTTACTTTTACTCTATCTTATGGTTAGTTATCAGGTAAGTACCCAGAGCAGTTTTATTTGCAGGAAAGACAGTTTGATGGTAAAAGTATAGAAATGCCTTCCAATGATATTGCTGCATGCCTGATTGAGAGCTGAATGTTGTCAGCAGATACAAAAATCTGGGCAAGTCTCTGTAACTCTAAAATTACCCTTTCTGGAGTCAAAAGTAATTCTAGAACTGCTTTTGAGAAGCCACATGCCAAGTATGAGGTAAGTCTTTCTTTCTCTCTTGCTTTTTGTTTCCAGAGCACCTTCTGTCAGTTAGAATGTAACCTGATTTTCTTTTAAGTTCATCTAACTTGCTATGAAGAAGGTAAGACATTTAAGTTCTATAAATCTGCTTGACATCAGTTTTAGACTCTGGAAGGAGTGTGTTAGCTTCTCATTTAAAAAGTTGGAATCAAGGTTTGAAAGAACTTGTATACCTAAAATTCTGTGATCCCCATGCCCAGTTCACAGAGGAAGAAGTAGAGGTACAAACAGCAGGATTAACTAAACAAGTTTCTTAAAGCAGAAGCCACATCCCCACTTTTCTTCAGCTACCTTTTATATCTGTGGATGAAATACTTCCCAAGAATCCTGATAAAGAAAGTATCTTTTATCAGCAGTATTTTTGAAACCTTTCTTGCATGACTCAAAGTAAAGAGATACACTTTGTGGTGTGAACCAGAACATACATTTATATACATGGAAAAGTTTCAAAAACAGAAGCTCTGTGCAAGACACTGATACTTTTTTTCATTCTAGTCAGTTCTATTTCATTTTATTAATCTTCACATGAGCCCCTAAATTGATCTGCTGGGTTGGGAACCACCTATTGATCAGAAACCACAGTGATAAGCACTCTTTAAGAGCCAAGATCATCCACAGTGAGCACATACATCGTTTACACAAGATGTGTACACACCATACCTGGGAGACCCGGAGAGGACAGAGAGCAAGGAGGGAAACATAAATACATTTTCAGATTTTAAAGGATAAGATACCTGCTTGCTCAGTGTTTACATTTGTATAAAAATCCTCCTATGCCTTTCCAGTGAGAAATTTCAAAACCAGTAACTTGAACAAAGGCTGTCCACAGAAAAACAGATCTAGAATAGTATGCATCGTGTTGGGAGTCAACCTTGAAAATTCATTAGCAGGGCACCACATAGAAGCTTTTCCATTTCCTATAAATGTTATTTCAAATCACAGCAGGCAAAGAAAGCAGCTCATCTTCAACTAGATCGTGAATTTTTATGTAACAAGATGCTGTGAAAAACAAGAATAGTATGTATACACAGATAAATATTTGTGGGGTGCCTGGGTATTTTAATATATATCAGCTGCCCCACAAATGTTCTTCCTTTCTTTATGACCTGCAAACCCCCTCAGGGAGTCTTCCACTCAATCTGCCTTCATGTTACATTGTCATCCCCTCTTTAATTCCCAAGCATTTCTCCCTCCATACTGATAGTTTACACTTCTTAGTCTTCTATGCTTAGTCCTGCTGCTTTCTTTCTGGACAACTCAGTGGTGTCTTCTTAGCTGGTTTTCCTCCTCCAGAGTCTCCTTACACAAAGTGGTGACAGTACAATTTTTCTGGGATACTCGAGAGGAAGCGAGCCTCATTTTGTTTCCTACCATAAAGAGCTGCAGTCAGAAACTTCAAGGCGTGGTGCTCTGAGAATCTTGGGATAAAAAACTGACCCTTTCCAGAACTTTGGAACCCAGATTGATGAGAGAAAGTGGCACTAGTCCTAGGTGAAATTTTTTTTTTTTTTTTTTTTTTTTTTAGCAATTGGATGAGACTTTACCAGAATCCAGCATTTACATTAACATTTCCGATACATTCCAGTCATTGAAAATAAATTCTCATTTTATTTATCCAGTTTGAGTTGGGGTTTTCTTTTGCATCATAAAACACATAGTACTAGCAAATTCTTTTTAGCCTATCAATTCACAAAGTCCCTTTGAGTCAAGCCTCTCCTCCAATTTCTTTTTATAAGATACATTTCCAAATTCTGTAAGTTAATGAAAACTGTCTTCCTGCAAATCTGACTTAAATGATTTAATAATAATGCAAAAATAATGATGACAAAGACCAACAAGAGCGGATAACGTTTAGTGATTGCTTGTTATGCAGTAGTGATAGGTTAAGACAGTGGTGCTCAAGCTTTACAGCATATTTTCTTTTCATAATCCTGCTGTATTGCACGTTTTGCAACACCTGGGTGCAAGTGGAAGTGATTATGCTAAGTGAAATAATTAAAAAAGAACTAGAGGATGGTTTCACTCATATGTGGAATATGAAAACAAACTAACAGACAAAACACAACAAAATTAAGAGACTATGAGACTGGTTTCCAGAGGAGTGAGAGGGGTGGGAGCAAGAGAACGGAGTGGTGACAGGCACTGGAACTCTGGTGGTAGGCATTGCTGTGATACGCACAGGGATTAAGATGTGAATTCAATGTCCTGAAAATCATAGTAATATAAACAAAATAAATAAGTATACACATGCACACATACATACATAGGTATATATGCATATAAAACAACAAAAACCCCTAACGAATACACCACACACCAAATTTATCCACGAGTAGGTAACAGGAATCAGCGTTTTCTAAAGTTCTCCAGGTGATGATTCCAAGAGCAGCAAATTTGAGAACTCCCCTGCTAAATGTTTGCTAATAATTTATCTCATTTAATCCTTATAGCAATGATAGGAATTACTTTAATTATCATTAATATCTTCCTCGTCACATTTAGCAATAAGAAATCTGAGTCTCAAGATCACACAGGTACTATGCAGCAGAACCAGTCTCTAACAAGGAATAGGAAGGGGAAAACGCCAAGAACATGGATCATCACAGAGAAAGCAATCTTTGATGGAAAACACTGTAAAAGCCAGAGTTTTCTGAGTTTTCTGAAGGGAAGTATTTTAGGATATAATAGTGGTTTATACTAAGCACAGTAAGATCCTACCTCTATTAATTTATCAACATTCAGTAGGCATTCATCAAAGCGTATCCATAAATGAAACACTTAACTGATAAGCTGGCTGTGACTGCAATAAAAGAGGCAGAGTCAAGTCTGAAAGGAACTTTTCATGAGGCAGAGGGATTGAGTAACTCCTGATGCCTGGAGACAAAGAGGGTCAGATGAACTGCAGGCAGCTGTCTTTAACCAATACTGATAATAAACTTTCAATAAACTTGTGTTAAAAGACACACTTACAACCATGTTGGCTTTATACTTCTTGGAACTAACAGGCTTACATAAAACTTGGCTGAAATGTTGCTGAAATGAGAAAAAGAAAAAAAAAGTCTTCCCTACACTGAAAACTGAACAGTTCTGAATCGTCAACAGAGCATTAATGAGGACAGGCTTGATAGAAAAATGTAAGGCCAACCTATTGAAATTCCATTAGGAGAACAGTATAAATAAGTTTCTGTTTACACGAATCCTTTCCAGAAACCTTCTTGCAAATAATTCTGATTTTCTTTCTTTTTGTTTTTCATATTTTCCTATAGATCCTATTAACCCTTTCAGTAATAAAAGCAGCATTTTACCATTTGCACTAAAGCACAATTTGCTAGCAACTATGCCTCGCTATGTATGAGAAAAATAATTATTCCAGGTGAATCTTTTTTCTTCCTGCATCTCCACAGCAACAGGTACTTTTTGATGTCAGAGACAGTGTTTTGATTTTAAAAAATAATGCAAAGACTGGAAGTAGATACTCAAATAGAAAATCGCTAATTTTATTTCAATTATGGCAAGAGGCACAGATCTCTTAAATGGCAGCTTACTTTCTTTTTTGTCAATATTCTGTCTGCTAGAAAATAAGCATTTCAAGTACTAAAATTTAAATATAATGAAGACTAATTTCCCACTCTGATGGCCAGTTAACACATCTCACTACTATGCCCTAAAACATCATCTCAGCCGCAAAATATTAAATGTATGTTCCTCAACATTTTAAAAAAATCTTCAAAAAATTGGAAACATTGAGGAGTATTTATTCTTTGAGTTTTTCAGACCAAAACAAATGGACTTTCTGCACAACTGATTCCAAATATACAGATCTTCAATAGCACCACTGGCAGAAAAGGAGTTTACAACCCCTTGGTTTCATGGATGGAATGATTTCAGTTGCAATGCAGTTGGATTCTAGGGCCTTGCTAATTC
Organism: Solenodon paradoxus; assembly: GCA_004363575.1. Classification (NCBI taxonomy): domain Eukaryota; kingdom Metazoa; phylum Chordata; class Mammalia; order Eulipotyphla; family Solenodontidae; genus Solenodon; species Solenodon paradoxus. The sequence goes on from RJWH01000093.1 coordinate 277,132, forward strand.
AGCCTAAATGATTAGTTCATGGATGCTTATGAAGCTCAAGGAATTTTTCCAATAATTTCAATCACATTTTCACTATTTAGAATTACCCAATAACTTTGCTATTGTTATTTTTTCTCCAAATAAAACTAAAATCGGAGGTCATAAAGCAAGTCCTTATATCCAACCACCTATTTACTCATTATTTATTTTAATGAAAGCGAAAGTGTTCAGAGCAGACTGGCTTCTGAAAGGGATGTTTTATTGTGTATTATAACATCTACAACAGAGAAGCTTTTAATGGGGGCAATTAATTGATACCACGACACAGCTAAATAATCAAGGCAGCATCTGGTGCAAACCTGACATCCACAGTGTTCATTTCCTACCTTGGGAGCTCTGGCATGTCTTCCGCATCTGGCGTCCTTGACAAGGCTGAGATCTAACAGCTCAGTCTCCTGGAAGGCGAAAATGGGAACCCGTTAAGCATCCACATAGGTATCTTTTCTTTGTTTTATGTCATTCACATCTCTTTCTAAAAAAAAAAATATCGAAACCTGCCTGAAGATTTCTCTGCAGCTGGGACATGTTTTTCTCTATCAGCGCACATGAATCAATTTAAAATGGAAAAAAGAAAAAAGATAGCAAACTGCTATTTGGTTAAATATGTATTTCTAATACATGTTGAAAGTATAACGTGTGTGGCTTGTGTCCCCAATCTAACCTACAAGTCATTCCTAAATCATAATGAATCAGGCCTGCCTGAACACTACTGAAAGTGATTCTAAGAGTCACTTTGATTTTGAGGATATGCTTTGGCATGAGGGATTAGGAAGGAGGGGTGAAAGGCATCAGTTCGCAAGATACGCAGCTCACCTGGTCAAGGCAGGGATCTGCCTCCCTTATCGGACTACCCCCCACCTCAGACTTTTGCGTTATACCTTATACCCTGATCTTTCCATTTATCCATTATATATTGCCGAACACTGACAGTATGCAAGTTATTCTAGGTCACAAGGCACATGAAATATGATTGCTTTTCTGGATGGACTTAACATCAAATAGGGGAGCAAAGAAAAGAAAAAGAGTAAAACAAGGCAGAGTGGGTTAATGCCAGATTTTAATTTAACTTATACAGAAGAAGAAAAGGTATTTTAACCCTTCAGCTCAGAAAAATATCCATAGAGGAGTCATTGCGCACAGACAAGAGAAATGGGGAGGAAGGAGGTTCATCCTGGCTGGAGATTAGAACATGTACACCAAATATCCAGACAAGAAAGGACAAGAGGTCTGGATGGAGCCTTGACGTGCACACAGCCCTTAGGTGCTAATAGATGGAGCACACTCCGTGGGGCGAGGTCCAAGGAGAAGGATAAGGAGCTGCAGGATGAAAAAACTGCACAAGGGAGGTATGTATAGCGGCTATGTAAATGGGAACCCTAAGAAGTCCTCAGATATGAGATGGAACGTCTGCCCCAGATTTCTTCAGCAGAAACCACCCAAATATTTGTTGGAAGAGAAACAGGAAGAGAACCGAGTTTGAAGTTTTAACTAGAAGTCCAGAGCTGAGTGGAGATTTGAAAGAACTCAGACCACATGGAGGCAGAAGTATCAGGAAGAAAGATGAGAGTGATGATATGGAGAGACTTGGCTAAAGGAAAGAGGACTTGTAAACAGCTCCAAATTTTCTAGATTTTCATCTTCCTCACTGAGACTCTGAAGTTTGGGCAGAACGAGAGGGCATTTCATTTGAGAAGGGTGCTGACAATCTTACGTGGTATCCTCTGTATGTGACACGTTTTTCTCTGGCTGCTTTTAATAGTCTTTCGTTATTGCGTATTTTTGATATTTTTATGATGGTGTGTCTAGGTTTATTTCTCTTTGGTTTCTTTTATTAGGAATTCTTTGAGCTTCCTGGATCTGGAGGCTTGCTTCATTCTTCAAATTGGAGAAGTTCTCACCTATTATTTCTTCAAATATGGTTTCTGTCCCCATTTTTCTCTCTTCCTCAGGGACTCCTATGATGTGAATGCTGTTTCTTTTGATGTTATCCCAGAGGTCTCGAATGCCATCTTCAATTTTTTGAATTTATTTTATCTCTTTGCTGGTTTGCTTGATTGAGTTCCTCTGTCCTATCTTCCAGATCACTGATTCTATTGGAAGCTTCTTCCATCCTATTGTTGAGCCCCTCTATTGAGTTCTTTAATTCAGCCTTTGTGTCGCTTACCTGTTTGATGTCTTGTTTTAATCCTTCTCTTTGCTTCCTGACATTCTCTTTTACTGCGTCTACCAATTTCTGGATTCCCATGAGTATGTTAATCGCTGTTACCCTAATTCCATTTCAGGTAATTTACATATATCTGCTGTATTCAGATTTTCCCTTGGGTTTTTGATTGAATTCATCATTTCACATATATTGCTCTGTGCCTTTGCTTTATTCAGCATTCTGCTTATATTTCTGAGGGTTTGGTTTCCCTGGCGTTGCATAGGTTGGACTTGCCCAGAATTGACAATCAGGCTGCAGTTTTGCCTGTGGCACTAGTGGGTAGTGTCGAGGTTTGGGACTGCCTTCTTACTGTAATCCAGGGGGCAAGGTATCCAATGGGCAGGATTTCTGGTGGGGGGGGGGCAGGTTTTCTGCTCAGTGGACCGCAGGCTCTGGTGGGAAATGGTTGCAATAGGGGTTTGAGCTCTCTGACTGATTTCTGGCTATGGCCATGCCCAGTGCAATTTCACCGTGTGGGTTCCAGCTCAGTTCCTGTTGCATTGGCTCTCCTTTCACACCCTCCCAAATTGGCCCTCTGTGGCTCCACTTCTCAGCTCTACTGGGCCCACCTCTCACTGCCTCCTCAGCTGGTCACAAAATCCCTAGCCTCCACCCCAGCATGTGTCCAGAGACTTCCGAGCTCCAACCCGAATCCAAATCAGAGGCTTAGCTGAGAACCGTGCTGGGTACCCTCACCCACTGTTAGTTGTCAGCTGTTCTGTCTCCAGCTGAAGTGCCAGTCATTTCTTGGTGTTTGTCTCAGGAAAATAGTGATTTAGGGTTGTTTTGTTTTTGTGTCCATGGGGGTGACCTGAAAGAGCATCCTATCAAGTCACCATCTGGAAGTTGATCTCTGATGCACATCTTTTAAAAAAGCAAAGTAGTTTAACACACCCCAGAGTCTCAGGGGTTAAGTCGGTGCCTGGGGTACAGTCCACATAAATTCAGGGATCCAGGTCAGCACCCCAGGACCAGAGGAACAACTAAAATGAACAATTAAACAAAAAGGTTCTTTCTCCTATTGCTTCCTTCCTGCCTACTTCCAATAAATAAACAAATAAAGCAAAGTACCTTAGCTTAAGGTTTCCAACATTGGAGGACACATACTCTTAAGGAGACATTTCAAAGTGCATTGCAGACCTGGGCTGCAAAGGTAGGGGCACCTTTCAACCAATCTATGAGGATTAAAAAGAGTTTTTCAGTCGTCTGTGTGTGTGTGTGTGTGTGTGTGTGTGTGTGTGCGTGTGTGTGTATTTGTGTGTGTAGATGGGGTTCCCAGAAAGAGGAAGCAGCAAATACAATTGCACAGAGGTAGAAATTAGAGGTCATTTGGGTTACACACCATTGGCCATGAGAGCTAGCACAATTACTTCTGGGCTTAGGATCCCTTACATGCATGGTGTCTTCCTACTTATTCATAAAATAACACTAACATTTATGTTTGTGACATTTTTCCATATGCTGAATGATGTCTTATATAGATGCAGAAAATACACACACACACAATACATTAATTTTATAGCCATATATTCTATTCCCGGAAATTCCTCCCAGTTGAACAAACAATAGACTTAAAGTTTACTTGTTTGCGTAGCCAAACGAAGTTCAAACTGAGTTCACCAAGAACTAGCTTTTAGCAGGAGTCATTGTAGAGACTTTTATATTACAGATAATGAAAGTTTTATTCCATTTTCAGCAAGAGGAAATGTGTATTCCCCAAGGTAAAGAGGGTAGTTCTGTCAGCTCCCCTAGGGATTCGCTCTGATACCACAATGACTAGGAAACTTCCCTGGCCTGCATATAAAATTGTGTTTGCAGCAAAACTACCGCAGGGCGCCATCAGCGTGGGTAATGTGGCATGGGAAAGACCCAGGTGGAAAAGCTGTCCATGGACTCGTTCAACTTGAAAGTGATGATTAAAATAGTATCTCCCACTTCTATTAACATGCAACAGCCAGCCCTCTGGGGTTTAACTGCATCCTAGTCTCTCCTTCACTTAAAAGAAAATGAGGAATCCAATGCACAGGACCACAAAAATGTTACTTGTGCCATTAAAACTTTTTCTAGGTTAATTTTCTTGTGTTAATAGTTTTAACAACCCACTCTCATTATTAGAAAGCCATGAAATGGTCCTTTCTCAATTCATTTCAGAGTTGATTTTCCAGCTTTATGGGATTCACTCTTCCTTTCCTCTTTGAGAAAGAGAAGTCACATGATTTTTAAGCAGAAAACCTCAGTGTCAGTCAGGATGCAAAAATTAAGTAATTATGTATTTGACCAGTCATTGTACCATGCCAAGCAACAATTATATTATCTATAAAATGAGTATGATATGCATTCTATACCAGTAGCTCACAAACCTCTGCCTTCCTTGGGAGGACATGTTGAAACACAGCTTGCCTGAATGCCACCCCTCAGAGTCTATGGTTCAGAGGGACTGGAACAAACTTGTAAATCTGCATTTCTAATAAGCTCTCAGGTGATGCTGATCCTGCTGGTCCAGGGACTACTCTTTGACAAGACTAATATATACACATCCATTCATATAAGACTTGTTAGGTGAACATGATCGACAAAACTCTACATTATTTACATGGTACATCTGTTGTATCAAGAAATGACATCACTTGTTTACATAAGGACCATACAAATAAAAATATCTCACCTACTGAAAGCAAGAGTGGGCCTCACAGGGAATAATCTAGGTTCATGATTTATTTCATTGGAGAAAAACTATTGTCATCAACAATGCCATCAATTCCTATAAAAAAAAGTGATTTCAATGATGATTGGAATTTTTGAACACTTGGTAAAATAATGCTAAAGATACTTTTTTACAGAAGATCACTTTATGTTTGCAGAAAATGCTACACTCCGTAACCTTTGTGCTATACTTCGTAACATTGGAGACATCATAGAAAAAAAAAAAAAAAAAAAAGAAGGAAATTTACTCTCTTTCACCTTTAAGCTCAACAATGAAAAGGTATCTGAGGTTCCCCAAGGTCTGTGGTCTACCTGGACTGGTAGGGAGAATGAGCTAACAACCCCCTTTATTTCTAAGGCATACAATGTCCCCTTGGAAAGCTTGGAGGTCACAATCCTAGGACCTCCCAATACAGTCACTGAAGTGTTGGCAGATCTGCTGTCTCCATAGTCAGAATGGATAAAAGTGAATTAGCATTAATCAAGGATTTATTTATGATATTTTGAATGAGTGATGAAAAACTGAGACAGGCAAGCTAAAAGAATACTAAATTGTCTATGATGTTTACTATTCAGCAGAAAGATTTGAATCCATCAGCCACAAACACACTGTGAGGTAGATGAGCCATGAAATGCACTGCAAACTTAGGAAAGAATACAATTTAAAACGCAACTCATTCTAGAATACCAATTTCTATGCATTGTCACCAAATGCCATTAGTCACCCAGTATAATAACGTGCTTCGAGTTCACACAATATATAATCAGAGCAGCAATTACAGTCATAAACATTCCACAGGGAAGATATTAATGGCTGGGTGTGTGGGGGTGATTATGCATACCTCCACACGTGGTCTATTCTTAAGCTGTTCAACCTCGATTTACCAGAAGTAGAAGACATTAATACGTTTTATTGACTGTCAAACATCTCCAAAATGCCCCATGTCTTAAAAAAATTAACTATTAGAGTCTTTTAATAGGAGTTTTTATTTAAAAGGAGAGGCAATAGACTCAACTCCTTGTTTCTTTACTTCATCCCACTTACGAGGGAGTAGAAAATCTGTGTAGTGTACTTCTCAACAACAACAAATATAAAGGCAGAAAGAAAAAAAAAAAAACAAAATTACGTACACACATTTTGTGCACTCTCTCACCTAGTCTGCTGTTTCCTTTGATTCCTAGCCTTGAAATTTATCTTTCTTACTCACAGTCAGCAATGGAGGCTCAATGTAAGAAACATCAATAGAAATGAGATGCCCAGGCTGTCAATATCAACCAGAGAAAAGAGAAAGGTGACACATCTGAATTTCTCTATTTAAGCAAATTGAGTTTAATATTATGTGTGCTTTCTAGCACAAGAGGCACAAAGCTCAAAAGTTGCCTGTTGGAATTGCCATGTGCAATTTATGCATTATTAAGCAAGCTACTACAGTTTTCTGTGTCTCTGGTCCTTGTCTGTCAGAGTTGTTGATGCAACACCTTCCTCATTGGGCCGCTGTTGAATCAACTGAGATACTAAACTAAGATCTTCACTTAGCAAGCAAGTGAGGGAAGAGATAAACTAGAAGAACTTTGCTCCAAGGAACCAAGAAAATAATTCCTCCAAGAGGTGGGAGAGGTTAATGCTGAAAGCTTTTGGGAGTTCCAATCAATGAAATAAAAACTGAAAAAATCATTGTGATGAAATTAAAGGTGGCAATGTCAGTTAACATCATAATAACTGTAGCAGTAATAATCATGACCATTAGCAATAAAGAACAAATAATGTGCCAAGAATTTTAAGAGATCACTTGCATGCATTATCTCATTAGTCCTTGCAAAGCTATTGTAACATGAGTATTATAATCCTCTGTTTATCAGATGCAAGAACTAACAGAAAAATTGAAAAGAGCTGAGGACCTTAGTATGAATAACGACAAAGAACTGAATTCTGACAAGAACCTGAATGAGTTTGGAAAATGAACTCCAGCTCCAGATGAGAACACATACTAGCAGGCAATTTTACTGCAGTCTATGAGACCCTAAGCAGGTGAGACCATGACCCTCTGCAACTGTGAGATTATAGCTACTGCTTTAAGTGACTAAGTTTATAGCCATTCGTATGAGGCAATAGGTAACTAATACACTACCCTTATTATTTCCAAGTACTAAAGCATTTAATTACAACAAATGTGAATTAATTTACATATCTTGGCAATCTACCCAGAATAAAAATTACTGCAATGCTCTCATCTTTTTTGACTATATCCAACAGGAAACAAATACTATAATAGATTCATAGACTTTTGAAACTGGAAGAGATCAAACATGAGGAATCTGAGGTCCAGAAAAAATAAATGAGTTGTCCGAGATCACTAAGATTGAGTGCAGGATAGAAAATAAAGCACATTCTCCCAGATACAGTTTTTTCCCTAAAGAATTCTTCTTCAGTATTAATAGTACATCAGGGATATTAACTGATTAATAGAACAGATAAAAGAACAGATGCTTTTATTCACGGATAAGAAAAAAATCATGAAAAATAAATGTAACACTAGTTTTAAGAGGTTGTGCCCCTACAAGGCAATGTAAAACATATATTGGCAGACATCCAGTTAAAATTTTCTTTGTCAATAACCAGAAAGATAGTTCATCACATTACATAACAGCCATATTTCTTTCTTACTTTCTTCTTAAGTTCCCCAAGAAGCAATCATGTATATTCATCTAAGAATAAAAGCTAGTTAGGTTAAAAATTAATTCAGTAAACATAAAATTATATCCATAGTGTTAAAGCTTTACAACATAAGCTTAAAAAAACTTAATCGTAATAATATTTATGTGTATAATCTGCTACATCTAGGAATGTCGGGGTGGATGCCACATATATTTTTAAGGTTTTCCTCCAAATTATATTAAGAAATAGCTTTTGTGAAATTTTCGTAAATGAGTAATGAAAAACAGGTGACATTTAAAATTAGAGGTAATTGACGTTCTTTTAACTTATTTAGTTAACACTGAAAACTGAGAAAAAAGTTTCCATATAACCACAGGGAATAGATAGATAGATATAGATAGATATAGATATGCTTAAGAGGGATAATATCAGGATTATATTGGCCATATTAGGTATTTATGATCAGTATGTTTTCATTTCCTGATTCTTATTAGCAGTCATCTCAAGGAGATAGTTGCTACATTTGGAGAACAAATTATATACAGAATTTGTTAAGAACTCCTAGTTGTGTATTTTTTGTTGTTGCTCGTTTGTTTTAATTGTGACTGTGATAATAAAAGATTGCATTATCATAACTGTCTATTACCCCTGTGCCCAGCAGAAGTCCTCATTTCAGGTTAATCAGATTAGCTATAAACAGCATCCATCATTTTGCAAATAGTTTTATAAATTCTGAAAAGCGTCCTTCTGGATATTTTTGGTGAATATAAAATCCAATCTCCATTAAAGGACTCTTGAAAAGCAACATGAAAATGATACAGATTAGTAAGGCAAATAAGCTGTTTCTACTTGAAAAGTGAAGATGATTTAAATAGCCCAATTTTCCTTTTAAATCATCTCAGATGTTATCCCTGGTCTACAGTTATTTCCTGTGACTGAATAGCCAGTCAGATTTTTGGCTGACATTGCAAGTTGTTCCTTATCCCTTAAACTTTAACATGAGGGGATATTTGTGGATACCACTTATCTGTTTATATGACTTAAAACATATCATTTCCTTAGCCCACTGATTCTCGTGTGGCTCCTGGTACAACAGCATCAGCATAGCATCACCTCAAAACATCTGAAAAGTGCAAATTCTCAAGTCCTATTGTAAAACTGAATTAGGACCTTTAGAGTGTGCGTAAGTGAATTGGAACGTCTTGGGTGGGACCTAGCCCCCCTGTATTTTAATTAAGCCTTGGGGTGATTCAGATACCACCTGCAGTTGGAGAGACTCGGTCCTAGATGTTACATGGAAACAATGGCTGCCCATAGAGAAGGTTAACTGACCAGACTTGGGGTATATTGTAGGGCACTCTGACAGCTGAACAAGCTCCCTTGATCCATTAAAGAAATAACTGCTCCAGGGACCCCAAGGCATGAGAGAATAAATAATAGAACTGTTTGAGAAAAGACTTCAGACTACTGTGTTTAGTAGCAACATCAATATCACTCTAAATTGAAGAAGTAATTTCCACATTGGGCCCAAGAGGCTAACAAAGTCAAGTAAAGGCTCTAAAGATGGTTGACCTATTTCCAGATGGTCTCATTCACCCCTGTGTATGAGCTATCCAGGTTGCCAGGTGATGCATGCTCCCTTTTCCCTTTAATCACAATCATAGCCTCTCCGTGACTTGTGAATTCCGAATTTGCCAACATATACAAAAATGGCATTTCTCCTTGCCTTGCCTAATACTACTTAGTAATATCCATTCAGATAGCCTCATTTTCCTCTGTCAGCTATATATTCGAAGTAGCTCACCAATATTTCTGCCCAAAGGTTTGCGTTTTACCCTGCCAAGCATCCTGTGTGCTGGCAATCAAAGGATTTTTCTCTAAAGATTTAATAATGTTTTTACTGCTTCATCATGGACATTCAAAAGCTTTTTAAAAAAAACCTGTGATTCATGGATATTAAACTACACACTCTTGAATAACCAAAGAATCAAAGAAGAAATCAAAAGAGAAATCAGAAAATATCTTGGAACAAACAAAAATAAAAATACGGTATACCAGAGCTTATATGTAGTTACTGCCGAAAAATCAGTAAACAACATTTTGATGAACTTTGAATCTCACATGATATCCTAAATATGCAAGGAGTTATTTTATCTTCCCAAATAAGATATTGTAAGTTGACAAGCAATAATGTTGTTTTTTTTGTTTTTTCTTTTCAAAGAAGAGTTGTTTCTAAAGATCACTCTCAATTTTCTGGCAAGACAAAAAGAGCTTTTCCCAAAGCTAATTTGTAGGGAAAAGATCTTGATATGTCTATAAGGAATATTATGCCTAATGAATCTTCTTAAGAACATTCATTAAATCTATCACAGTAAATCTTCCCCAATGTTCTGCCCGTGTGCTGTAAACTCATCAGAAGTCAATTCTTTTTCATTTAAACATTGTGATTGATCAACCTTAACACCAAATTCAAGCACACATAATAAAGCTAGCTTTACATCTCAAGAACTATAAATGATTAAAAACAACCAGTAAATTCAGGACGTTTTCCAGTTATTCAGATAATTTTCATAAAGCTCCTGTAGGAAATTCTATTGATGCCCACCATGATTCTTGCTAATCCCCTTCACTGGTTTGACACCCATGCCCCCAGGTCTGCTTGCTTCCCTCCTAAGAAGTGACATCTGTGGCCTTTGACTACCTTTGACTTCTTGGCACTATCTCACTCAGAGGCATGGAGGGTAGTAAGTGCCGAGAAGGCTATTTCTCTAGAGAACGCAGAGCTCATGACTAACAGGCACAGAAGCATGAAAGTCCAGAAGCCTTTCCTTGGAAGAGAACAAATGCCCAGGTTGAGGTTGGGACATTACCTGTAAGTTGACCCTTGGTTGACTTCAGTCCCATCCCTGTTCTATTTCTCCCACTTTTTAAAAAAATTTAAATTAATTTTATTGACTAGATGATGCATCATAACATTACACAGGTTTAAGGTGTTCAAAACAGTAAATCCACATCTGTATATAACATATTAAGTTACTATTATCTCCTGGATATCCTTCCTTAATAAATTACATATGACTACCTGCATTTGGGTCTACTTAGAGAACACAATTCAAGACAGCTATTATTTGTAAATAGTCAAAGTAGAAGATAATGTTAAAGTTGAAATTATTCTGAATCACACACATACTATTATAAAAAACAATCATTTTCTTTGGCCTTTGACATATTCTATGTATTTTTTGAACTATTTTTTAATTTTTCCTGAAACCATTATTAACCATTATGACATATCCAATAAATGAACATTCTTTTAGATAGTTTATACTCAAACACCATACAGTGTATTTTATCTTACATCATCCTTAATTAGATTTTAAAATTTTTGACCGTTTCCTGAAAAATAGGCATATGAGTGCATCTTCTCTGACCTAATGTGCAAATAGTTTTCTCAAAAGCTTTGTCACATCATCATCTAAGAGACAGCATCTTATTTTAATGGAGGAATATTTCTTTCTGGAAAAAAAACAAACAAACAAACTATAAAAAGCCACAGCTACCTAATTTCCAAACCAGAGATCATTCTGTCATATTCAGAGCTAAAAAAGAAATATGTTCATATCCACTCTATTTTAGGACACTCTTTTTTGTAAAGATTTATTCCATTTTCAACCACTTACTCTGGTTTCCCTTCTTTAAAAAAAAAAAAAAAACCCTATTCATAAAAGAACATAGAAATTTTCCTACGGAGATCAAAAATAAAGAAGTCACTTCATAACTCATCATCAAAATTTACTTAGAAAGGAATACAGAGTTTTAAAAAAGCCTTGCATACAAATAACATCACTTTTCTAGACATTTTTAAAACACTGTTAATTTAGTATCGCCAGCTCTCTGTAAAGGGAGAGGGGTAAGTCACAGTCAGACTCAGTGGGATGAGGACAGATTTGGAAAACAACACATGGGAAGACTGTGAAAATGAAGTTACTGTTCGTGAGACGTGAACTCAGTAGGCAAAGGAAAAGTAAATGACCTGAGAATCGGTAAGGTATCCTACTAATATTTTCTGCAAGAACAAGGTAAATCTTGCCAAAAGGGATACCCATAGCAGTCTTGGGCTAAGTCAAGGATGGCACAGATTTAAAAGAGAGAGATAAAATTGGAGCTCAGAATTTGTCGGAACAAGACTCAATAGCTAAGGGGAAAGGAGAGAACTTGTATGATTTTTCTGTAAGTTAATTGAAATGGAAATGCTTCAAAGAGAAAGTACCTGGTTTCAAGTTATCAGAGCAAGATGTGGACAGCTCTTTTTTTTTTTAAAGTGTGGGAGAGGGGGTGACTTGTCAAGAGGAATCTATCAATTGATCTTGAATTTCTTAACTTGAATCTGAAAAGGACCTAATATAACCATACTTGACATTTGTATTCTTATGACAAAGAGGAAGGAAACAAGAGCTATTTTACAGGACTTAATGTTTGGAAGAGTAGGTAGAAGCAAAACAAAGGACAGCTCATAAAAGACATTTGTTTTTTTCTAACATATCCTTGTCTTGACCTTCATAAGAAAGTCCTTGAGATATTCATTTTATTTACTACCTTCATTGCAAAAGCTGCAAAGTGGCAACACAGTGCAGAATATTTCTATACATTAGTGAGAAGTGTAGAAGCTTTCAAAAAGTCAAGGATGGGCAATTGGAAAGAGAATAAGAAGAGACAGAGTTCAGGAAAGGGACTATGAGTACCTGTGACAGAGGGACCAAAGAATAAGTTGAATAAAATTGTAACCTGAAAACAAAGAATGTGAATGAAGCAAGTTCTTGGGGTAATTGGGGGGGAAAAAAAGCAAAAAAATTAAAGCAAAAACATGAATATTTTAATTCTCATATGTATATTTTTCTGTTATATATCAGTGAATACCTATGTAGAGTAAAATTTAAGGATCTAAAGGGAGCCAGGTACTTAAGGAAGAATTATTGGGGTTGCCATCTCTGGCAGCTCTGCACTAGGGTACAATGAAAGCAGATATGTTGGGGTCAACCCATAGGCTGGCTATTCCTGGATAGAGTGAGGGCAGGAAGGAGAAAGACAAGACTGTATATATAGAAAGAGAAAACGAAGCAGGGGCCATAGGGTCACCTTCCTTTGCCATCATGGCAGATGCTACCCGTGAATGATGGCATTCGCAGCAGCATGATTCTGTAAACGTTCCCTCTAAGGGTTCTGAAAGAAGGACCTGATGTTGGGTTGCTGCACATGCTTGGGCATGCACTTCACATTCTCAAGGCAGAGGAATACAGGCAAAAACAGAGAAGTCAGAGCATGGTGCCAAGAAAGGTGACCATAAAAACCACTACTTGGATAACTTGGATAAATACTAAATTGGGTGATGAAATAAGGAGCAATTGAGTGTGGTATTGCTCCCAAATACGATTGTCATAGGCTAAATAAAGGAAAGAATCTTTTTTTTTAATCTTCTCCTTCCTTGAAATCAAGACATTGTTATTTGTAATGCCCCCTTTGTAAATAAATAGAGTTGAGGAAAAGTAACAGTTGTAAATGGAATTTTCATCAAGGACAGAATAGTCCTGAGAAAGAGTCATTAGTTTCCATGGCTGTTTGGATATTCCCTTCTGGTGTGTGAGATATCTTCTTGTTTCAGATCATCTCCTCAAAGATCACATTATTCATCAACCTCATTATTCACCTTTGAAGTGAGTCTTACATGCCAGTTTGAGGCAGGTTTCATACATTCAAAAAGGGGCCCACTGTGACTTTTTTTCTTTCCTTTCACAAGTTTTCATGTTATGATAAATTACTTTATTCTCTAGAGTCTAGAAAAACTGAATTTCATAATCTTATCTGCAGACTAAATTTTGACCAGGGTCACAATCCCTGGGTATATAATTTTTCTAAATAAATAACTCATGAATCCTGAACATAGGCACTGAATACCCAGAGGACAGATCACATTTTCGTTATTGCACAATATATTTCTTCTTGCTCCAATGAAAGCAAACTCTAAAAATAAATCTTTCTCAGAATTGCTTCCCCTGTATTATTGAGAAAGTAAATACCCAGGACAAAATTCGTAAGTCAGTTTAGCTTAGACCCTGGAATTGTGTTTAGCGAAAATAACCGATCTTGCTTTTCTGTAAAGTTTTCATGATTTTCTTATCATTTTCCTTAATGTTTAGGTAACTTGTTCTCTGTATACCTTTAATCTAGTCACTCCTATCACTTTAATAATCCACTTGTCTACACTTAGGCTCCATAGTAAACACCTATGTAGTGTTTCACAACCTTGGTTACTTGGGTTTTCAATCTCGTCAGATGAATCACATTTGCTCTATGTGGGTCAGTCAAAATTAAGTACAGAAGTCTCCACGTACCAGAACTGGTACTATTCCACCTTATGATTACGGAATTAAATTAACTTGAGTCTTAAGCACTGCATGTCTTTCGGCATTATTATTTTTTTTTTTTAGTACAAAAGCTGGGACACATCAAACAGTCCAACTTTTAAGAAACTGTATAGATTCGATACCTTTAACCTTATGTCTTTTGATATCATTTGATAGCATGGTTAGCAGTTCTCCAAGTACGGTACCTGGACCAACAGGATCGGCAACACCTGGGAAATCCACAGGAACGAATTCCTGAGTCCCATCCCAGAACCACTAAATTTGGAACTCAGGGGTGGGAGCCCACAGTCTGTGTTTGAACAAGTCTTCCAGTTGGCTCTGATAGAGTACAAGTTTTAAGAATTTCTGGAATAAACTTTATATATTGGTAAGAAATAGAATGTGAATACAAAGGTTTTCTTGTTCTTAATAATTCTCATATAAACACATTTACATTAAACTACATAAAAATGTATGTCATCTTATTTAAATAAAATGTTTGACATTTTGCGATCAGATGCTATTTTTAAACAAAATATGTGAGTAATGAAAATTAAACTGCTAGGGGAATGAGGGAGAGGCAGTGGGGCAGTGGGGATAATGAGAGACTATCAATGAAAACATATAGAAAAATAATTTTCAGATTGATGGAATCTCATTTTATATCATATCAATTCTGTAAATCTATTTTTAATATGAAGGAAAATGCAGTATGAAGACTTGTTACATAAAAGATCCTTTAATGCTGAGACTGTAACTAGTGATTTCCTTAGCATTACTTCAATAATACGTAGGTATTTCCAAGTGTTTTACAATTTATGTTGATAGAATTTTTAAACCAATTTAAACAGAAACTGATGTAGGACTTAAGTGTAACTCTTACTACCTGGCAAATAGCAAAGGGATGAGTACATTGAAATAGTGTCATCTTTCTCTCTACATAGGTGAATGGTTTGTGCAGGTCAGCATTAATGGGCTGTGCGGACCTTAAACTAGAGGTGGCCAACACTCCACCAAAATTTGGATTTTGCCTTATAGAATGTGGAAAATTGCAGGGAAATCACGGCCTAATATGAGGCACATTTCACAAACCCCTTTGTTTTAAGAAGGATCATATTTCTCATGCTCACAAGCAGAGATGAAGGTCATTTCTAAATCTTTTTCTTTCTCCTGATTCCTTTACACAGCAGCCAAGGAGACCCAAAGAGGTATAGGAACCACTTGAGTGGAGAAAGCCTATGTGCCTGAATCTTTAAGTAAAATGAAGCCATCTTCAGACCAGAAACACTTAAATTGAACTTTTAAGTGAAAGAGAAGTATTTGTGTTAAGTCACTGAAATTTTCAATTTTATCTTTCATAAAAGGGTTCTCCAGTTAATACAGGGCTATATGAACTTTTTTTAAGGACACATTCCAATATTGAAGATCATAAAATATCACAGACACACTGTGATGGTTATTTTTCTGTACCATTAATGCATCCAGAATCTATCAGAGTAACTGGCCAAACATTATTTCTGGGTATGCCTGTGAGGGTTTTCCAGATCAGATGAGTATTTTAATCAGTAGACTGAGAAAAGAAAATTGTCCTCCCCAATGTGGGAGGGCATCATTCAACCTGTTGAGGGCTTGAATAGAAATAGAACAAGGTAAAGAAAGGAAGAATTCATTCTCTGGATGTTTAATTTGGGGTATCAGTCTTCTACACTCTCACTGGGACTTTAACAGTCAGCTTTCTTAGTTCTCAAGCCTTTGGACTTGGAGACCAGATGAGGAATTTCTCAGCCTCCTCAATCCTGTGACCTAACTCTTTTTAATAAATTTCTCTGTATACTGAGGTGGATGGATGGATGGATGGTAGGATGGATGATGATGATGATGATGATGATGATGATGATGACAGATAGATAGATAGACAGACAGAAAGATAGATGGATGAATGAATAGAGGAGTAAGTAGAGAAATAAAGATAGATATGCAGTACAGATACTCTATCTCTGGAGAACATTGACTAGTTACATGGAATGTTTAAAAATAAGAATATTTATAAGTCAAACTAATTTTGTCCCCCTTTATATATCATAAACCTGAAACTCTTAAGTTATTGTGGACTCTAATAAACCATTTATCTCAACAACTTTGGCCTACCTCATTTCTCTGATTTGAGAGAATCTCATTGAAGTTAGTAAGTGTTCTCTAATATAAGTTGATTGCTTGATTATTATAGTTATATAGTTAGTCTTCAAATCAATTGGGGTTCTCCAACTTTGTTATCCCTTTTTTAGTATTATATTAACGAGTCTCAGTTCTTTGCATTTCCATATATTTTTAAGTGTGTTGATATCTAAAATAAAAGATTTCTGGAATATTTAACTGGGATTACATTTAATCTGTAGTACAGCCTAGAAATATTGTTATATTTGCCATACTAAATCTTTCCATCTGTAAGTATGGGTTATCTTCCTATTTATATCTTCCTTAACCTCATTAATGAATGTTTTGCAGTTTTTCACATGCAGATTGTAAATACATTTTGTTAGATTTAACCTTAAGTATGTCATTATTGATGCCATTATAAGTAGTATGTTTTTTTTAAGTTTCAAATCCAATTACTAATTGCTGGGATACAGAAAAACAATTGACTATTCTACATTTGACCTTGCATCTTTCTTCTTGCTGGACTCATTTATTTGTTCCAGATGGGTTTGGGGTGTGTGTGTGTGTGTGTGTGTGTGTGTGTGTGTGTGTGTGTGTGTGTGTTTTATTTTAGTAGATTCTTAGAGGTTTCCTACATAAAATATGGTGTCACCTGTGAATAAAGACAGTTTTATTTCTTTGTTCCTTTTTAATTCACTGATTCTCTTCCTTCTCAACAGGACTATGTTTGCTATACTTTCTATAGGCCTGTTCAAGTCTCACATTTCTCCTTTTCAATGTATTCATCTTCTACCTGGTCCTATCAAACCTCCTTGTCACATTTCTCTATCTTATCTCCTCTCGATGAATCACTATTCTCACGTCACCTTTTTAACTCATCTCACCTTTTTTAATGCCCCAATTTTCCAACTTTGACTAGCAGTGATGCTGTTGGCAATAACCAAAGCATTCTGATGTGTTTTTCTATTCCAGACACAATAACAACCAGACTGCAGTCATCCACTCATCAATTTGACCACAAAACTGCAAGCTGAAATACAAACAGTAAGGTTATTTCATGGAGAATGTGCAGACACTAACTGCATAGGTTTCCTGCAGACAGCATCAGTGGATGCATGTAGTCTATCATGATGGCTTAGGAATGCCATCAGGACCAGCTGAAAGAAATGATCAGCAAAAGATCCTTTAACCAGATTTTGTACTGCAAATATGTCATATTAAGATAACAACCTATAATTCTTTCAACTTTTTTTGGACAATATACTCACTGTATCCATTTCTCCCAATTTTTCCTTCTAATATTCAAAACTAAGTTCTCTGCCAAAACCCCTCAATCTCTTTCAGCTGTTGCCTCTAAACTGCTGAGGATATTTTACTGCCGGTGCTAATCTTTTGCTCTTAACAATTGGTTCTATTGGATTGAACTGTTACAAAATGTTTAGTACTGTTTTGTATACATCTATGTTTACATGTTTTAATGTTTTGTTCTCTTACTTTAAAAAAAGTTTGCTTGAAGACCAAAATTTCATTTCATATTTCTCTGTAATCCATATACGATCAAGTAATTTGATTGATGGGTATCGGTTTTTAGGCAAATATTGCCTTGTGTTAGTATGAAAGATATAAAATTCTAATTATAAATTGAATATCTTTTAGTCTTATTTATAATCATAGTGATTTATATCATTCAAGTTCACCTATAAATTTTTTAAAAGGCCAGAATAACAGGATAAAGATTAATTTCTCTCACACATTAAATAAAGCCCAGAGTTGAGTCCAGACTATATAATGATACATCATAAGGTTATTTGGGTCTCTATTTGTTATATCTGACAGTTTCTCAATCCTCAGAAAGTGGCATCCACCTGGTGGTAGAACGATTCTTAAACCCAACTCATATTGGTGCCATTTGCGCCTGAAGCAAAGACAAAAGTGTGATGCAGATGACTCTCCCTCCAAAAAAATTTTCTCTGAGTCTCAACAGGCTTCTGTTTGTACCTCTTGAGCACAATTTTGTTTCAGAGACATAACTACATATAAGGCATGGTGGAAAGTGTAAGGAGAAAATGCATAGTAGGTCAATGACTGCTGTATACAGAGGAACATTTCTTTCTGTATATGCTATATTAGCATGACTTATCCACTCTATCAGACAAGCACTTGTTAAAAAACAATGGAGTCACTGCATGAATATTCTCCCTCTTTTTGGGATTGCCCTATGACCTTCTCCATAATATTAACTCTCAGTCATGATTACAAACACCTTTTCTTCTACGGAAACTTGAAAAATCTACTCCACATCTTCTCCCCCTGCCCAAATATTCCCAATACTTTCCTGATGTGGAATGGTGTAACCCTCTTATACTAGCTTCTTAAGAAACCAGGCCTCTTTTGTCTTCTATTTCTTTAAACTAAAGCAAGCAGGAGATTTCATAGATATTTCCTCATGGAATCAAATTTAAATTTACTTAAAAAATCATTATCCATATGTTTTTAGACTTTAAGGTCTAAGTTCATCCATTATAATGATAATATTGTAAGGAGCTCTAAAAGAAACAGTAGGTATAATAATATATCTTTAAACTTTTCTTATTGAAATAACATTTGTTTATAGTATTATATAGATTTCAGGTGTGCTTCATTTAATATCAACATCTGTGTGTGTGTTTAAAACATCATGTTCATTATTAGTTTAATTCTATTCTTCAGCGTACCATTGACCTCTTTTGCCCTGTCTACCCAGCCCCCTTCTCCCTTCCCTTCTGATAACCACTAATTTAGTCTTACAGTTTGTTATTTTTTAAATTTAGTTTACTTGATTTTGTTTTTTGTTTTGATTCTTTATGTACCACATATGAGTGAAGTCATATGACATTTGTCTTTCTTCATTTGATTTATTTCACTTAGCATAATTCCCTCTAGGTTGACTCATATTATTGTAAATGGCGGGATTTCATCTTTTCTTTTTAAAATCTGCATTCCACTGTGTTTTTATATCTCATCTTCTGTATCTACTCATCTATGAAGGGGCACTGAAGTTGTTTGCAGCTATCGGCTACTGTAAATAGTGTTACAATGAACATGTGAATATATGCATATCTTCAAATTACTGATTTTTGTATTCTTCAGGCCAATATCCAAAAGTGGAATAACTGAATAATTTGATTTCACTTTTTAAAGAATCTCCATACTGCTTTCCACAATGGTTGCAACAATTTATCTCCAATGAACAGTGTGAGTGCTCTTTTTCTCCTTATCCTCTCCAACACTTGTTTCTTATCTTTTGGCTAATAGTCATTCTTGCATATGTGAAATAACATTTCATTGTTGCTTTGATTGCCATTATTTATAATAAGAGATTATGAGCATCATTTCATGGTGTATAGGTCATCCATACATTTTCTTTAGAAAAATGTCTATTCAAATAGACACTCTACCATTTTTTATTGGGCCATTTTTTGCTGTTGGATTTTATGAGTTCTTTATATATATATTTTGGATATTATGGATATGATGTGCAGATATCTTTTCCAATTCAGTAGGATGACTTTTAATTTGGATGATAGTTTCTTTTGCTGTGCAGAAGCTGTTTAATTTGATACGGTTCTATTTTTTAATTTTTGTTTTTGTTTCTTTTGCTGTATATAACAATTTTTTGATGGACTCCTCTGGCTGTATTTTTTCGACCACCCCAACTCCCCTGAATAGCCATGTTCTCAAGTTACCAGCAAATAAACTGAGTCTCTCTTATGTATCTAGTGTCACCCACCTAATGAAAATTTCCATGAAAATCAATCCAAGGATAGGAAAAAAAAAGCGCCATGATATATGCTTTAAATATGTCATCTAGCTCCAGTTAGATTATGCCTTCATTTTTCCTTTGACTTCTGGTTTGGTTTCAGTCTTGCTCACCAGAACTGTTCATGGCTTCTCATAATTTCTATACCAGTTAGCAAGCATAATTAACATAAGACTATCTATCTTTTGAAAGTTCTTTTACAATATGTGATATATATATATATATCATGTAATACACATTTTTATTTTTATACACTAAAATAAACTCGTATGTATAGGTTCCCCACTCCTCATATATATGTCAACACACCCTGCCTCCACCAAATCACCAAGTGTTCTTCACCACTGTCCAGTGGGTTCCACTACCATTTTTCCCCTCACCCCCGCCTTGTCCCATTCCCTATTGGTAACCTCAGTTTTGCTGTAAGTATCCAAGTGTTGGTTTTGTTTTTTCTGTTCCTTTGGTTTGTCTATGCAATTGCACCTATTAGTGAGGTCATCTGGTATCTTTTTTTCTTTTGACTTATTTCACTTAGCATAATCCCTTCTAGATGCATCCATGTTGATTCAAAGGACAGGATTTCATTTCTTCTAAGTGCTGTGTAGTATTCAATTGTATATATGTACTACATCTTCTGTATCCATTTGTCTGACATCGGGTATTTACGTAATACCCAGGTCTTAGCTACTGTGAATGGCTACAGTAAACACGAGGGTGCATAAATCACTGAGAATGAGTGTTTTTCTTTTTTTTTTAATCTTTTGGGTAGATACCCAGAAGTGGGATGGCCAGATCATATGGGATTTCCATCTTCAGCTTTTTGAGGAATCTCCAAACTGTTTGTAATACACATTTTAAGATAACATACTATATGCTTTGCCCTCTCCACACACCCTAGAATTTTAATTATACACAATACATATTCTGACACCCTTGCTTTTGATTTTATAAATAGCAAAATACAGAAGCAAAACATGTTTGTTTCTCTCGATCAGCATATTCTGAATTCTTTCCTGTTTATAGTTTTGTACAGAAACCCTTCTGGAGGGGTTTTGCTGCTTACCATCAAAGCTATACTACCCAGGGAGCAAGGGCTATTTGTTTCCACAGATTCTGTATTTAGTACTTGGCTTTGTTTAGTCATCTCTCCACCCTATGAACACTTAAAAATTCCCTTTTCTTGTAATGTTGTCTCCTCTCTCTCTCTCTAACTAGCTTTCTACTGAGCTGTGTATTTTCTCTTGAGTTCTCTTTCAGATTATTCCTGTCTTTTCACTTTGATTTCTTTCTGGAAAGGTAGGAAATTGCCTTTTGTGTTGCAGAGACACAACTCTTAATGTTCTCTTTGAGAGGAGGAATACATTCCAAGGTGCATTCCACTGGCCAATGTTCAATGCAATTTGAGCTCCTGGGACAAGGGAATGCTTTTCACCCAAAAAGTCAGTGGATTTATTTAATGGCTCCTTTGAAAGTGAGCATTGGCTTTATTTTAAAGCAGGTTTAGTGTTATGGGAGTAAATTTTGGTTGTCACTGATTCATTAATGTAGCAACATAATGCAAGATTAAGGAGGTTTGTGCTTAATCGTTCCAATAATAGTTAATGATAATTTGGGGGAAAGATATGAGGTGGGTTGTATAAACAAAAAGGAACAAAACATTAGGATACATTATAAATTAAATCTTTATTGCATGAAGGGTCTCGCTCTGATGCACATCTCTTGTGTTTAATTCTCATCACTGAGCAAAGAACAAGGTCATGATAACATTCCTAAAATGTCAAAATCATAGTTATTAATTATTTAAACTTTGAAGATCATACTAACCTAATTATCTTTATTGTGTGTAGGCCTTCTACCTGATACCATGGATAAATATGAAAGGTTGAATTGTATAGGGAGAACTGAGAAAGGGCATGGATGGGTAGAATTTGTCAGCAGGAAAAGATTAAAATAGCTTAGTCGGGCCTGGGAGTTTGGATGTAACATGTTGAAAGTTTTACTGTCTACATCTTTATAATGTCAAGCAGTTATAGTCATTAAGTTATTTTCTTTTTAAAAATGTTCTAGAAGTTGGAGATACATTACAATATTTTCAAAATTTTGTATCCTGCCACAATCTAACATAAAACACAAATGTCCATGGTCTGCCTAAGTTAAACCAGGACTGTTCTTCAGTGCAAAGAACTCTTCAAAGTAGAAACCATGTATCTTCTATTTTCTGCCCTTTTAGATGCTTCAGGAAGACTTCATTGTAAATATTTGACTAAAATTGGGAGGAGGGAAGTGGGAAAGCCATGAAAAGATGTAGCTTTTATTTTGCAGAATATTTCTACTCCTCTTTGTTCTTAGAAAAGTTTTAGGGAAAGACTTGGCTTTTGACCAGCTCACTTCACATTTAGGTTCCCTATAGACCAATGGTTCTCCATATGGAGTAAGTTTGCTGCTCGTTGCTTCTCAGCCTACGCCCAGGCATTCGGCAAAGATGGAGACATTTTGGTGACAACATCATCTCCTGTGGAGAGACTGCCAACATCTAGTGTTCAGAGGGCAGGAGTCTTTGAACATCCTCTAATGCCCAGTTCAGTACTGATAACAATTGGGGGAACGATATGATAACCCCTGGGGATTTGGGTCAGACCCATGATGTCTGTTATTCAAGGTTTCTGATATCACACCCCTGAAAAGGAAAGCTGCTCATCATTAAAAATAAACTATCAAAAAATAAAATAAAAAATAAACTTCTTAACCTGAGGCCTGATGAATTCTTAGCTATCTTTTAGGGACATTCTGCAGTGTGCACCAAGAACATCTAATTTCTAAACCTTGGTTTGTCTCCTGACCTGATCAATGGATAACATCAATCAAGGTGCCAGTGTATGAGAACACAAAATCAAGAGTAAAAGGAACTCAAGTTTCATACTGCAACCCACTTCAAATCCTTCAAATGCATCTGTTTCAACACATAAAATATCCCAGCACTAACAACCCAAACTTTCCTTTTTCCTTTGTTGTGAAAAGTGGGAAAAGAGAGCTGCCTTTGATAGTTTGGAATCTACTTTTCAAAACCCCTAAGAATATGGAGCATATACAGTATACCAATAATCCTAAAATAATGTCAGTTTGGTAAGTTTTCTGCTTTTAATTCCCTGAGGTCACACTTACAAAAAAGAAAACAGAGATCATTAAGGGGCAAAAATTCTTACAGCATTCCAAATTTGCATTAACTGTGCCCACTTTTTCCAATGCTCTGTCCCTCTCCCCCTAACTCTGCCTGAGAATTTGCCTAAGGCAAATACCTCCTTCCTCCCTCACACACATTCCTAAGAAAACCAGACAAAAGGAAAAGTTAGAGTCCATTGTCTTTTGAGGCACATCACCTGATTTTCATCAGACTTAACAAGATTTACTTTAAGATCTGGGTAGGCCTGCATGTGTGGGCTTAACTAGCATGGGATGAGGACCAGGATAGTTCACACAGCAGAGGACGTTTTGGGAAGAGGGAACTAAGTATGCAGAAGCTGGGAGGTGTGATTTTATGATTTCACTGCGGGTGCTGGCTTAGAGACACCACAGTGCCAGGAAATGAAGCTGGAAAGGAAGGCTGAGGATACAAAGGTCTATGACTCCATCAGACGCCTAGCAGAACTTGGGCATGAAATGGCAAAACAGTAACAGGGATGGATTAACAGAGCTAAAGCAAAGCATCAGGCAATAAGGAAATCAAAAATTACTGCCAACCCCATAAATAAAGTGGCTGTTCCCACCCAAAGGGGAGGAAGAAAATGTTCCCTTTTGTACTGTGAGCAAAGAAGGTGGACCAAGGGCAGGATGCCCAGCTGACAAACTGCAAGAGACCAAAGAAACGCACAAAATTCACCTCTCGTGTTGGTCAGGAAAGCCGGAAGCCGCATCTGGTAGGGCATTCTGGAGACACTCCAAGCATCTCCGGACTGCACTTGGAGAATTTAGACATTCACGGAAAAAGAATGCACACCGAGAGCCGCACAACAAACATCGGCTACAACCCTGGCCTCTAGCAGCCTGGAAAAGAAATGGCAAGGATCTCCCAGAGAGAAAACAAAAAGGAGCTTGAGGTCAGAAGAGAATGGAGAGGCTTTTCAGGTGGACACTCAGGACACCGGAGATGGGGTGGCCGCAGAACCCCGCTCTGTAGTGTGATGAGTTCTTTGTTGCTACGAGATCTTAGTTACACATTACTAACATGTTTGTAGATGCCGTTCTATAGTCTCAATGCATTTGTGCTTTGACAATTGCTTCTATCACCCACATAAGTCCCTAAAATAATCATTTAAAGCCCTGATGGATACAGGTACGTGTATGTATTATCAGTGTTAGAAATGAGGTGAGGAAGTGTACACAAGAGTGATCTTAAATGGTAATAATGATAGTCCTAGTGGTAGGAAAATAAGGAAGGAGAGAGACAAGGCAGGCCTACCACAATACTGTGAGACAGTGATTCTCAAAGTGTAGGCTCCAGTCTAGCAGCAGCAGTATTCACTGTAAATCGATTAGCAATGCAAATTCCTGGGCCCAAGGTGAGACCTACTGAATCAGAGTGTCCTGAGGTCCAGAAATCTTTGTTTTAACAAGTTGGGGTGGTGGGGTGGTGGGCGTGGGGAGTTTGATGCATAAGCTGGTGTGAGAAGCACTGACACAGGATCTTGCCATATGTTGTGTGATCTAGGAGCTACTTCTCAGGCCCCCCTGAGATATCTGAATCAGAAGTTCTATGCTATCCTGAGTCCAAGTGCTGAGTGGGAGGCACATCGGAGTCTGCTAAGCTGGACCTAGGTAAGTACAGTGCAAAGAGAGAGTTGTTGTGGGCATGGAGAGGAGGCGCAGGTTTGAGGCTTGTTTGAGGAAGTTAAGGAATGTCTCCAATTTTCACTTCATGCAATGTACAAACTCTCAGACACTGGCATGGATTGGGTTTATTGGCCTGTTGGGATGTGAGGGTCCCCAGGGTCTACTAGAGCTGAGTAAGAAAGATTTCTTGTCCTGTCTTGTTCCACATTGGCCTCACTGACTGACCTCAAATGCGAACATTTCTGGGAGCGTCTACATATTAAATCATTAATAAACATTTTCAACGTGTTTTTGGTCTCCTTCTTTTTGGTGGGGTGGGGGATAGTAGTAGGGGAGAGACATAAGGGTGTCGTGGAGAGCCACCTAGGACTCAGAGGTTGGATTTTCTGCGATCAAGTTAGATTCTGGACCGGTGGGCTTAGGGCTACGCAGGCTTGACAGCAAGAGATGAACAGTTTACAGGAGTGCTAACAAGCTGGGAGAGTGGGCTGTAGATTTGTGTAAACAAGGTAGAGATTAGCCCGGGAGACAGAACTGAACAGGTGGGGAACACCTGCTCTTGAACATTGCAAAACGCACGGCAACTTACTCTGTCCCTGGTCAATAAGCTATGAAGACCTTGGCTTTAATGATGAAGTGAAACATCAAAAGAAAGAAAATAAAAGACCAGTTTATATGCCTTATTTTGTCTTAATTGAGAACTAGTTCTGGTTCATCCCAGATTACTGATTTATTGAACTAACATATCTTGTTATTTATGAACTACCCACTTTAGAAATGTATACTCTACTCTAAGACTTATGCAAGACTTACAATGCACTTACCGTTTTTGAATCCTTGCCCCACTCAATGCAAACTAAGATGAATACTTCACTGTATCTGATCTACAGCTTCTTGAGTCATCACGAAGTCAAAACTTGAAATTTTCAGAACGTCAGAGGAAATATAAAATATGTGTTTTCTCCAGCTGGCATCATTGATTATGTCCTGTCCCATCATAGCTCTCAATGTACTTTCAGAGAGCAGAGGGCAAGCAGCAGAATTCAGTGGTTTTAACATCAGTCATTTTGATCACAGATGCTGGCATCAGAATGGCCAGGTCTGAATTCCCACTTTAATACCTACAAGCAAGAACAAGCTTTTGAAGCTCTTTGTCCTATAGCTTCAGCATATGTGAAACAAGGATAATAGTTCCTACTTCATAAGGTTATCATGACTATTAAATGAGCTTAAGTGTGCAAAGTACTTAATGCCGTAACTAGCGCAGAGCAGGTCACTGATGTCAGGAGTCGTTGTTGCCAAATGGATTTAATTGCC
This sequence comes from Solenodon paradoxus, assembly GCA_004363575.1. NCBI lineage: Eukaryota > Metazoa > Chordata > Mammalia > Eulipotyphla > Solenodontidae > Solenodon > Solenodon paradoxus. The sequence goes on from RJWH01000093.1 coordinate 303,234, forward strand.
AGCGGATTTAATCCATGAGATGGGGCATTGCCATGACAATCTGGGCAGAAAAAGCAGCTAGTATGATCTTCTAGGAATTACATGAATGAATTTCTCAGAAGGGGAAGATTCATCAACTATGTTATGTGATGCTGACAGGGTCAAGAAAGGTGAAAATAGATGACGAGAAGCTGAATATCGGTAAATTTGATTAAGAATTTTTTCAGCAGTCTGTTGAGGTGAGAATTGGTAGGAACAAGTAGGGACAATGAATGGAGACAACCCTATAAAGAGTTTTGCTGTGCATGAGTGCAGCAAAATCAGAAAACAAGGTGTGGATAGTGACTTCAAGCTGTGAAAGGGAGCATTTCCTTTTCACTAACAAGAAAGGGGTAAGTTGAGTAAAGGCACAGAGAAGAGCTTGCATGTTCTGGGGAAGGGTCACAGGGAGCAGGGCAAGGAATTAGAAGCCCATGTGCATAGTGATATCCATGCATCTCCCTGGAGTAAATGCAACAGGGATGGAGGGAGCCAGACTAGACTGGCTCACGGGATTCCTGCCTGAACACTTCAGGATGAAGATCTGGGACCAAAGAAAGCAGCTATGAGATGACGTTTAAAAGAAACCAGTGGCCTTTCTGTTCCTAGGACTTACAAAGTCCTCTCTGTCATGCCTGGGGGAGATACCCCAGAAACCCAGGAGATCATAGAACAGCAAGGGCATGGACTAATAGTGTTCAGTTACTCAGTGTGTGCTAACGATTCATTTTTAGAGAAATTTTCTTTACGTGTCAAAATGAGTTTAACGAAGTATAGTGAAATCCTTGAAAATGCATAATGGAGATCTATATTTAGCACATACTCCTTAAGTTTTAATCCTCATGCTGGGAAATATGGAATAGAAAATCCAAAGAGCCCCACATCAAGTTGGCAGGCGCTTTAAAGTAGGAGAGATGGTCCCTGTTTCATCTTAAATATTTCTCAGAGTGGCAGTTTGTGGATGAGCCTTGGAAAGAAAAGGAATATGGAAAAGCACTCCTAGGGTGGCAATAAAGGAGGGTCTTTTACCAGAATGATCAATTAGGGGGACTCGGGAATGAAGAGGCAATCACATGTAATAAGAACAGCAGGAGGAGATGGACTAGAAATAGAACAGTGTTTGTTGAACATGCTATGTGCGCCAGACCCTTTTCAGAACCATTTTGAGGCATTCACAGTAGCATGGATTTTTCTTAACGCTCACAGCATTTTTACCCCCATTTTACAAACAAAAAAGCAGAAGCTTGGTGATATTAAGAATCTTGCCCAAAGTTACACAGCTGTTACTAGGTGAGAGAAGTCATGACAATGAAGCTTCAGTGTTAACAGGATCAACAGAATAAGTGAGCAAAAACAGAAGGACCAAAGTTTTGTGAAGTTGGGTGCATGCCATGTGGGTGTGGACAGAACAAGCAGGGAAGAGGTCAAGGTGCAGGCGGGCTGCAAGCCAAACCCTGAATGAATTCTGTAACACAGCCAGTCGGCCGATGGTGTCACTCTTAATGCAAGGCTGGCAGGCATCGCTGAGTTGAAGAGCAGTTCTCGGAGCAAATGTGTTTGTCCTGCTGGCAAGGGGGTGGGACAATGAATGACCCCTCCAGTGCACTAACTCTTCATTCCATGGCCTCCTATCCCCAAGCATCACTCTCTCCAACCCTGTCCAGTTCAGTGATACAGAAGATTGAGGAACTACTCATATAAGAAAACAGTTCAGCTCTTCTTCTTTCATACACCACTAGTGAGAATGTAAAGTGATAGACACTCCTGAAAGCTATTTGGGAGTTTCTAATAAAGTTAAATAGACATCCACTCTGTGACTCAACAAGTCCACTCCTAGGCAATCACCCAAGGGAAAGGAATACAAATTTCACAAAGAGGCCTGTAAATAAATGTTCATTGTAATGCTGATCTGAATCTTTTAAAACTAGAAACCACCTAAGCATCCATCAACTGAAGAACAGATAGACAAATTGTAGTAAAGTCTGCAAAGAAATCCTACACAACAATGAACAAGAGTAACACAACACGCAAAGGCATGAATGCATCGCCAAGGCATGAAGCTGACTGAAGAAACCAGATGCACAAAAATCATGCTACAAAATCCATTCAATTAAACAACAAAACTGGATCAAACTGAGTGGGGTTGTAGGGGAGTAGTTGTCTGCATATCTGTATGTGTGCAAGGGCATCAGAAGAGGCACTGCTTGGAAGAGAGCAAAAGAGAACCTTCTGGAACCATAATCATGTTCTATCTTAAACTAATCCATGGTCAAACAGGTGTCTACACTTGTCAAAATTCATTCAGGGCTAAGTTTGAGATGCATACATTTTATTGCATATGAATTATGTCTCAGGGAAGAACCAACCATTAGTGTAACAAAGTAAAATTTATTAAAAACTGTCATTTTTCTGGAAACTAGGTCAGAAAACTTCTTTGATGATTTTTAAATTTATCATCTTGTTCCAACTCTTGATAATGAGGATTTTGACCTTCATCGCATGGTTACCAAATAAAAAGAGGATCAACAAAAAAGAGAACCCACACGAGAGCTGCATTTCTTATGTAACAATTATCCAGTTAGTGGACCTCTTTATTGCTTTTTCTCTGCAAAAAGGCATTGATAAAAAAAGGTGCACATGCCACTTACATTAACAAATTAATTGTAATGCTGGAGCTCCCAGGGTGGGCTGTGCTCCCACAGATAAACAGGTCAGCACTTGAGTGTTCCTCATGAATGTGCCGTGTGCCATGAATAATGAACATGCCTCTTATTGTTAAACTCCTGCCTTTTATATGTTTGAATCATGTAAATGTATTATCTATTATTAAAATTAAATAAATTTAAGTTTGTAGAAGATAGAAATAAACTGTACCAGTTAATTCTTAGAGCCATGAGTCATGTGAGAAGGCTCACCACTGCCCCCACATCCCTGTCACTGGTGTCTGTAGCTTCTAGAGAGACAGAATTTGATCCCAGGTATCTTCTGAGCCATTGGCCTTTATTTCATGGTTCATCTTCCTTTCCAACGTATGGCAATGCCAAAATGGGAAGACCTCCTGATTATGGACAACAATGAAGCTTGTGATGCCAGGAGCTCACTCCTATTCGTTTAATTATTCTTTTTTTTTTTTTTTCCACCTTGCTAACAACAAAAAAAAAAAATCATAAAAAGTGAGAAATTAAGCTTAAACATAATTTACTTACTAAGAAATAAGCCTCTTGGGAAACAAATTGCATTTCTGAAGTAACCTCTCTCTCAATAATAGTGTGAAGTATATCAGGTATTGGGTTTAATCTTGAAATGCATAGGCACAATTTTTAAATATACATATATATATACATACGCACACATATATATGTGTACATATATACATATATATCTATATTACTCATTTCAATATTAAACCTCTGGTATTCTTTAGCTTTACCAATGTCATCCAGCAACAATTATGATTTTATAAGTCTCCTAAGCATCCTATAAATGTTATTTTAAGTTTCATTTCATGAAATTGGTTATTCAACAGATTCCAGTTGTCTAAAGTAATTCTACAAAAAAAGTTAGAATTTACAAAATACAGCACTGATGATTCCAAAAGTGAAAAAATGTATATTTATAAGACTAAACTATCACAAAAATACCAGCAGTCCAATGACAACAAAACAGAAATTCACGATTCAATATATGTTTAAGAGACTTTCTTATTTCATATCATCTCAATGATTTCCCAATGAGGCGCTCATGGTTGATATACCAACTCATGAGCCATTCTGCCTGGGTACTGATGGCATTTCTACCACTTATTAGATGCATGACTTGGGCAAATTACTTAATTTCCCTGTACTGCCCTTTCTTTTTCTTTAAAATGGGATAATAATAATGCCTATTTTGTTGGTGTGATGTTTATATCAAAGTATTTAATGCACATAAAGCACTTAAAGCAGTGCTTAGTATGTAAACTGTGCTTAATTATTCTTAGGCATTCTAGCTCATTGTTATTTTTAATCTATTTACTTCTATTGGAATTACTAGGGACATCATTTCAATACTGTGTTTCTATTACTATGGGAACTAAATTAGACACATAGAAATTATCCTAAAATTTACACATTCATGGTTTTCTAAATAGAGATAGGAACCAGTGAAAATGAAGGACTATAATGTTTGCTTGAAATGTTAACATAGGAATCATGCTGTATTAGAGAAAACAGATAAGGAGAGAAAAGTAAGAATTGACGACAGTAAGTTTAAATATCTATATGTAATCAACTAGTCTTTTCAATAGATGTATATGTCATCAAGATAACCTAAAACTTTCAAATTCAAAGGAAACTTAGAATTATTTTATACCAACCCAAGAAAGACATGGGTTTATTCCAAGGATCCTGGGGGATACTCAGTTAGACACTTACTTCTCAAACTGTGGCCTCTCAGAATTGGTATTACCTGGGAACTTGTGGGAACTGGAGAATCTCACACCCCATCCAGACCTACTGATTCAAAACTTGCCTTTTAACAAGATACCCAGAGGATTTGCATACCTTTTAAATTTGGAGACACACTGACCTATACTATTCTAATTACTTGTACTCATGGCAAACTCACTGCTCATGAGGCAGCTGTTTCACTATCAGATAATTATAATTCCTACCATGTCTTTATTATATTAATCTGAGTTAAATATATGTCTCCCAGCTTAAGAAAAAATTATAAGGCCATGATCTCATTTTTAAAGTATACTTAAATACATATGTATGACATAAAATATATGTACATATATATGTACGTATTTATGTTACGGATAGTGAAACAAGCAATTGTTGACATTATTAAGAAGTTTTTTAAATGTGCTGGTTGAATGTCATACTGTGACTTTTTTTTTTTTTACCCTTTAGTCTTATTTCTGTCAGCGGGATAATTTAAGATCAGTTTTATTAATCTTCCTCAGAGAGCTGAAAATAGCTCCCTGCCTCCACTGAACTTCTTTTCTCCAGTTTAAAGGCTGGACATGTTCCCACTGTTTCTTGTTGCTCTTCTACCCCTTACCTCACTCTCTGGACCCTCCATGCTACCCACAGGTCTCTCAGAAGCAGTGCCAGCACCCAGCTCTCCCTGACCAGCACAATTACAAGCAATCAGTTGATCTCAGGAATGCTTTCCTCTTGGACAATTACTTCTTCATTTTATAAAAGTCATGGAAGAAATTAGTTCTGAAGTCATAAATTTCTATAGTATTTTTCTTCTGCAATGCTCTGAGTGTATTTCAGATGCTAGGAGGAGTCTTACAGCACCATCAATTACACAGAATTCAATAATCCTTTCTGAAGCAGAGGAAAATGGTGAACACATGTATAGTGCTTGAAGGAAGACAATGCAGGGACATCAAGCCATTCCCAAGACAAGAGAACAGCACTGATAGTGGGGTGGGGGGGTGTTTTCACGTGACAGCAGAGACAGTCAAGTGTAGCCAAAATGGACATTTGCGAACTGTGACTTGAGCTCCTACAGATAAGATGACAATTGACAAAATAACCCAGAAAATAAAAATAAAGGACAAGACTTCAATGGTAACTGTTCCAACAAGATGAAGGATAGAAGGTGGGTAGGCAGAACTTTATATTAAAAATAGTTTGTTTTTAAGGTTCAGTATCAAGGCACTTTAAAACAGCTCCCCAGCATATCGGCTTGTCATCAATGGGTTGTGACGGGTCTGGTCTCTGGGCAGAGCTGGGTGAAACCCTGTCAGTACAAGACCCCACTTGAGGTCTTCAGCACCAATAGAAATATCTATATCTATATCTATTATATATATGAAGAGACAGAGAGAGAGAGAGAGAGAGAGAGAGAGAGAGAGAGAGAGAGAGAGAGAGAGAGAGAGAGAGAAATTTTCTGTCAACTGTCAACTTCCAGGGTTTTTTTTGAAATCATGGCAGCAGTGTGAAGTAAAGAAAACATTGCTCAGGCAACAGGAAAATCCATTTGTAGTGTAGGCATTAGTATGGGTAGAATCCCCCTCCCCTGCATTCATTAAGGCTTAGCATTGCATTAATCTGTGCTGACACTCTTTGGTACAGAAATAGTTATAGCTACCAAGAAAGTTGATGAAGACACTATAACTCAATGTCTGAACTTTGAGCCACTCTAAAGAACACATGAGAATGTTCTGCAATGGCCTATCAACTTGACACAAAGACATAAGCAGCCATGCATGGAAAAGTATGGGGCAGAGGTCATTGTGGAACACAGACTCAATCAGGAGGGGAAAGAGAAACAAAAGAGAAAAAAACCCCAATGAGCCAGAAAGACCACAGAAGAAAGAAGTTGGATCTGTATCAAAACAGTAACATCTTCCTTAGTCACCGCTGGCAGAGGATTGAACCAATTCTTTGTCAAGAAGGGACTGGCATTAAAACTGGAACTCCATGAGTCGGGGAAGTCTATTAACAATTATTGTTAAAAATAAGTTATTTGTTCAACTAACAAATTAACAATATATAAATTTATGGGTCAGTACAATATGTCATTCAGTAAATAATGTTTGATTTATACCACTGTATAGTTTCTTGTTAACAGCAGTTATGAAGTCTTGGGAAGGAAAAGAATATTTCTACTGAGTACCTGTTATAGTCAGAGGATAACAAATGTTTTAATGTCTATTATTCCATTTAATACTTCGAAGCTGATGCAGTAGAAGATATTATCCGCATTTACAAATAAAATGAAGCTTAAGGAGATTTACTAACTCTCCCAAATCATACAGCTAGTAACAAATTTAAGGTCAAAGTTTTCTCTCCTACCCAATGTTTATTCCACTACAATATGCCATCTGAGGGCTGAAACAGTCTTGTTGTCAAAAGTATGTGTCTGAGCCATGGACCCAGTAAACGCAACTGTAACAGAGTAGGGGTTGTTGGATAGTATCTCTACCAATTCAAGTATCCCATCTATCACAGAAGAGCTGTGACAGTGTTCTTATCTGGAGGTTTCTAGCATGTTCCTAAGGCAGAGTTTCTCAACCTCAGTACTACTGACATTTTGGGCCAGGTTTCTTTGTTTTTGCTTTATTTTTATTTTAAGCAGCTCTCTGGTATATAGTATGATGTTGAGTGATATTTCCTGTCTCTACCCCTTAATGCCAGTAGCATCCTCCTTCAAACTGTGGTCATGAAAAATGTCTCCAGACACTGACAAATGGTCCCTGGGGGTAGTCGAGGCGGGAAGGAAAAATTGTTGAAGATTAGTATAAGGCATTGCTAAGTTCAATGACTTTCTGAGTAATTTAAAGGCTGGACAATAATAGAATCTTCAGTTCTTTACCTGGACCTAGATTGAAGCAAAAATACCTTTATATTGTGCTTTTAGTCAGGCTAAGTAACTTCAGTTGTTATAACAGATAAGCCTCAAAATCTCAGAGCTTTAATTCATGGCAAGGTAATTCTTAACCATGTTGCAATCCAATGTAGGTGAATCTGTCAGATGGCTTTCCTGCAAGGAATTCAAGAAGTCAGACCCTTGTTATCTTTTGATCCACCACATTAGCATGTGACTGGCATTCCCTCCATTCAGCTAAGAGCTTTGGAAAGTTGCTTCTATATGAAAAGCCTGGTTATGAAGCTATGAAGTTAATATTTTCTTTACTTAAGAGTAATATAAGGCACTTGCAAATTCAGTGACTTCCTCGGCAATGACAAAAGATATTAAGGAGGGATATCCTCTCTGTAACCACATCAGCCTGACACACAGTACTTCTCTCATTTTGCTGGTGAGAAGTGGTCATATAGTCTTTCACTGGGAAGACTTTCTCCAGCAATAACCCTGCACTATGGAAGAGGAATGTGTATACTGATTGATTTTCCAAATTTCTGTGCTACAGCTCTGTACCTTTCAAAGCACCTATATAAAAATTTCAGCCTAATAAAAGCCTTCTAAATAAGGAAAATATGATCCCAGCTATGTATGTGTTACTGTACCGTTTTATATATGCTGAAGTGTGGGTAACAAGCTTCTCTTACTTGGAGTTGATATCCCAAGACTAGAGCCCCACACTTAGACTGAGTTGAGATTTTCATATCCAGAAGAGTGATCCATTAGCCACAGAGGAAACGTGTTACAGGTACTTTCTCTGGAGCTTAACGGGTAGGTCAAATCTTAGCTTTACCACTGTGTGGCTGTATGTGATGTTAAAGAAGCGATTTGGTCTCTCAGAGCCCCCTTTTTTATATCTGGAGAATAATCCTAGTTACCCTGCTGTAGGACAGTGATAAAGTTTAGATGATACAAGAAAAGCATATAAAATAGCGTCCACTAAATTTTAGTTACTGACTTTATGCCACACACACACAAAAAAAAACCTAACATATGATCTATAAATTTACAGCATATTCTGGCTAATATCTATCATACTTAAGTTCTATCATTTTGAGATCCATTTAGGCTTTTTACATTAGACTGCTTACAAAAAAACAAATAAATCTCATTGATTTCGGCAGATTTTCTCAATTCTATAATAGATACTGAGAGGAGGCATCTGGGAGAGCAAGTGTGGGGGTACATCAGCATAAATCCATCCGCCCTGCTGGAAAGTGGCCCAGAGTGCGAGCCCCACTGACAGCAAGTCGGTAGAATCATGTTCATTTAAATACCAAGGGCAGCACGGAGCACTATGAAAGATGAGAGCAAGGTCAAATGCCTTGTGTGTTCTTCTGCCAATTCAGCGGCCAGAAACTCGGACAACAAAACTGAAATCCTGCATCCAACCATACCCTCTGGTTCATTAAGGTTTACATTATGTTTTACAGATGAGGAAACCAAGGCCCAGCAAATCAGTGGTGAAATAGGAGACCCGAGTCTCAATCCATGTCTATTTATTCTTGGGCCATTTGTCTTTTTTGGTGCTATTTTCAGATCTATGTTATTTCAACTCTACAGAATTAAGTAATAATAAGCTACCTGAGACAAACAAATAAGTTTACAGAGTATCTTTCTGGAGGCTCCCAAGTTTCCCCAGATATAAACACCTCTTAGAGTTTAAACAATTGTTCCCCCAAACTAAAGGTGAGTTCCACCTTCTGTAAGCCTTGTTCTTATTTCTTTAAGAAAAAAAAAACTTAAAGGAAAAATATGAATATTTTCCTGAACTTACATACTATTTTAAAGTCATGAAAAATTTGTAAAAAAAAAAAAAAAAAAACATAATGGGAGAAATTATAATACATTTAATCCCAGCCAAAAATAGCCAAACAATTTTCACATAGCTATTTAGAAAATGAAACAAGTTAAATAATAGATGACACTATTTGAAGATATAAGAATATGGCTTGTCCATTGACTGAAATATAATAAAATATATTATTCTCACACATATGCACACAAATAACAAAATAAAAACAGCCACTTTAACTATAATCTCTCGTTTAAGATCAAATATTCCAAAGTCCCTCTTTAATTCTGTACATAATAACTGAAGATGTAATGGTTTCGGGGATGCTGGTCATGGACACCACCCCTCAGGAATTTCTGCCCAAAAGATGAGGTGTGAATCACTGTAGCACAGACATGCCCCCAATCACAGTCTTCTGAAAGGCATCAGCCTGCCAAGAAAAGAGACTTCACTTTCACTAGATTAGAGTAAAATAAATCTCAAAATGTCAGCTTTGGTGAACATGTTTCTACTGATATTAAGATGGAAAAAAATTCACATGGATTGAATCACATACTTTCTGGGTATAAATTTTGCCTTGAGAATATAATGGTAGACAAAAGTTTCCGAAAACAAATCTCCATTTAGAAAACATTATTTTCTGATAGAATTCTAAGAATGGGTTCTCAAGACAAGCAAAAGCCCACTTGAAGCTTTATTTGTTCTATGGATTGAGGAGGCATTATAAATGTCTTTATATTTGCATATACATGTGCATCTGTATATATTTGTGAATGTGTGCTAAAGAAATTTCTGTTAATAGATTTTCTTAAAGGAAAGGAGTAGGGAGAAATGAAGGAGAGCAGAGGCAGTCAGTCATGAAAAGAGAAGAGGAAGAAGCACTTTATTTTTGTTTAGTTGTTTGTTTTATATGTCCCCAGACTCAGGATGCAAACCTGGGTCCTTGGGATTTATATGGACTGCGCGGAACCTCTCCTCCACCAGGGTGTGCCAGCTGATTATTTTTTACCTACGCAGAGTTCAACTTCACATATTCCATAAGTGCCTAATAGATTAAATACGCAAAGTACAATGAAAACCTGCTTTTTATGACCTGAGAAAATGTAACATCACACTTCCTGCTTCTTTCCTTGATGATTTATTCTATTCTACATCCATCCTTTATGACACAGAAAAGTACCCAGACGTTGTTATCATAAAACCAGATAATATTTATTCTACTCAACCAATAATAAAACACCATCAAAATGCCCAGACACAGTTTTTCAGAAGCTATTACATGACAAGAAGTTCATCCTCATAGTAGACTTATAGAAGAGCACTGCTAACTGTGAGAAGTTTTGAATGTAGTTAAGAAAATAGAAATCTTGGGACACGCCCTGGTGGCATAGCGATCCAGCACACCTGGGAGCAACCCCACGCACATCCCGAGGTCCCAGGTTCAAGACCCAGGGCCAGGGGAAACAATCAATCTGAGCAACTAAATGAAAGTAAATAAATGCTTCCTCCTCTCTTCCTGCGTGCCTGCCTACTTGCCTTCATTCCTGCCTGCACCTTTACCTTCAAAAAAATAATAGAAATCTTGAAGTAGACTTTTCTAAAGAAACGAGAACAATCCTAAGTGGCATGTGTTCATGAGAATTTTTAGAGCTGAAAAATGGTCACTGGATAGGTGATGTGAATGCTGGTCTCACAGATAATCCAATCCATTAAGCTAGAGTAGCATTAGCGTTTTCTAAGAAATACGTTTCATTAGTGCAGCAGTATTACAACTTCCTGAGCATTTATATGTAACACTTGGGAGGACTATGCCTTTATTAAAATTGATTAATCATGAAGATTCTAGAATCAGACTATGTGGACTCAAATCTCAACTTTACAGTTACAGCTGTGGACGTGATGCAAATCACTTAACCTTTCTGTGCTTCAGTTTCCCAACTGAAAAAGAAAATGGGAGTAATAGCTGCCTGCTATAGTTGCCATAGTGATTAAATGAGTTAATACAATGTACAGGGCTAAGCACTAGGTTCAGCACATGGCAAGCAATTAATAAGTGATAGCTATTATTCCTGATTCAATATCATTGTAGTCACTCATTCTAAGACTCCCTAGTTGTCTCGTTTTTGTTTTTTTTTTAGCAGAAGAAGGGTAAGGGTGTTTAACTAAGTGACTTTTGTCTCTGGAAATAATTATTTCTAAAGACCTGATTGTCGCCTACCAATTTTCAAGCGCAAAATATGTCCACATTTAATGACAAGTGGGAAATCTAAAACACAGCTCCCTTGCAAACATTTAAGTAATGCTTATTTTAACGATCACTTCTGCTGCATAGGAGATTTCATGACATTCATAATGCAGGGTCCTCACAATGCAGGGTCCGCATGAAATTGCATTGTGGTGAGCCGGTCTACAGGTAAAGAAATCTAACTGAAGAACATGTTGGGGCAGAGCTCTGAGTATTGCCTAGGTGGACAAGGAAACAATCTATAAGGGAATCACGGCCCACATCGAATGATGATTTTAATAATGGAATAATGCTGACCAGTCTCATTGTTAACGTGGCTTTGGTGTCCCTAGCAGGAAGATCTCATTGTCATTGGTGGTATTATCATTGCCCATGGGACAAATATGGCAGCTTCAGAAAGAAAGCTGGGTTACTGACATTTCTGGCAGCTGAGCAAAGGAAATGTTCCAGTTATCTGCACTTGGAGGATGAAGAAGAAAGAATAGCTGCATATATGGTGGCTGAAAACAAGTGTTCATTTTAGGCTGACAGGATGAAACACTGCCTGTGCTCAGACATCTGACCGCTCTGGCTCATAGACTCCCAACCATTTCCAAACACATCAGTAGAAAAACAAGTAAATATTTTTAGAAGTATCATCAGAAAGAGACTGGAATTAGTAGGGACACATATAAAACCATTACTATAAATCTCTCCTTTCACAGAATTCTGGATATAAATACAGGAACACAGGACTCAACTTTCATTATGTAAGACCTACAAAGCTAACTCACTGAGTTACAGTAATGAGTAAGCAGCATCACTTGAATTTTGCTTTTATTGTTTGGGCTTAAATAATTTATTGAAAATAAGATATTAACATATTAGAAATGGAGATGGTCTTAGAGATCACTTAGTTCATTCATTCTTCATGAAAAATGTTTATAAACCATTTTGACCATATGCAGAAGTGAAGAGTATGCTATCATGAATCCCTACTTACTTTCCATGAATTCACTGCTTATAAATTTATGCCCAACCTTCCTTCATCTTCATCTCCAAACCTTGATAATGGTTTCATTCATAAACAGTTCAGTATGAATCTTATATTCTTATTTAACACTGGATTTTGAACATATTTGGTGCTATTCAAGATTGACAGTTTTTCCTCACTTACTGTGCTGTGTGTTAGGGATTCTAGTTAGTTAATTGACTAGATGCCCCTGATTAGCTGTCCATAACATAATATTAAACTATGGTGCATTTTCTTTTCTGAGCAATCTCCCCACCCCCAGGGAGTCTTCTAGGAACCCTGTAGCAGCATGAACTCTCAGTACATTTTATTTGGGGACATCTGTCTCAGAGCATATCAAAATTCAAATGGTGTCAACTTTACTATGTCAAAAGTGATGTACAGAAAAGTGGAAAGCTATTGTTTTATATGCATATGTACTTACTTAGTTTGTAACACAGCTTAATTCTTACATAAAAACTCATAAAACATATTGCTACACATCTCTAGGCATAAAGAAATAACAATTAAAACATGAAGAGAAATGAGGCAGAACAACTAAAATGAACATTAAAGTGGAGCAGATAGGACCACCACGAAGCAACGCACCAGAAAAACCACTAGTAATATGCTTTTCAAGCATTAAGAAAAAGCAGCACAGTGACAAGAGATGCTAGTTGCAGACACCAGAAACTCCTGCACCTGCCTCTTCTTTCCATTTTGAACACTGCAGAGGCAGCAGAATTCAAATTTAAGCTTCAACTTAGGAACTCAGCAACAGAAAAGAGAGAAAAGAAGATTCAGTGAATATCGCCCCTGGTCATGTTTCCACATGTGTGCATGTGTGTGTATATGGGTGCTACTGTATATATAGGTCATAGATATCACTATACACATATAAAACTATGTTAGTATATATATCACTACATATGTATATGTATAATTTCTTTTTAATTGGTGAAATGAAGTGAAAGATAATGAATTTCATATGGTGACAACTAAAGAGACACTATCATTTTTTAACAATGTGTGAAATAATTCACCAGCCCAAAAAAGCCTCAGGAAAATATCTTGGGGCCTAAGAGTACCACAAGCTAATTAAAGAAAATTGGAATACAGAATTGTGCATGAATTAAAATTAGGAAGACTCAGAAATCTGTGTAACTGAACTATAATAAACTGGCTTTTTATGGCAGAGAATGCTAGCTGTTCTCCAATATCTCTGCTACCTTTTTCTTCCTTTCAGTAGGAGAAACCTCTAATGATATGAACATCTGGAACTGGTGGGACACAAGAAAAGAAGCTGGGGTACTTGAGCAACTTCCTGGAGTTTGGCCTCCTGAAACTGCCCACTGGGTCAGACGCTAAAATGAAAGAGAAAGAAATCTTCCATATTGATCAGATATTTGGTTCTGGTCCTTTAAAAATAGGTATGCCAACATTTGGCAAATATCAGCTTTTGTTTCAGAGTTGTGTTTCAGTCTTTATAACCAGGTGTATGTGTAAGAAACTTTCTGAAGGTCGTAGAAGTAAAATAAAAATGAAAAGATATGACTTGTCTCTGATTTTTTTTAAGGAGAAGATAGTGGAGGTTACTTAAACAGTCAGTAGATATTATTAGTAATAGGCACTTGGTACCTTTAAAATTTCAAGAGTTAATAGTTGAACTAAGGCAACAGCAAAACTTGGAAAAAACAGATAATCTACACCAAGAACAATTTTCTCAGGCATGAAAAAGAAATGCATTTCTTAGGACTGGTTAAATTACAGATCAAAGAAAATCATAACCTATCATTCCTAGAAAGCTTTAAAACAATCAACAATCTCCTATTCTTTGGCCTATGGTATGGTTCTGCTTTGCCCTTAAGAACTGGGGTGGAATGCAGAAACTTCAGCTCTGAAGTCTTACACTAAGGACATGGGTGAACGCCACCAAGCTAGACAAATGATCAACAGCACACAATTAAAATGTCACAATCCACTTTGTGTTAAACACCTATTCTGTGGAGGTTAATGTATCACTCTATAATTTCCCAGGGAATTAATTATGAGTATCCAGAGTTGGAAGAAAATAGGTTAGGGATCACTCTGAAGGCAGAGAGACCCATGTAAACCCTTTAGCAGATATTTACACTTCCAAGTAGGAACACTTAGCAGAGAGCAAAATATTTACCTAGACAGCCCTGAAGGGTAAACCTCTTTCTAAAATATAAACTTCTAATTACTCTCAAAGACATTAGAATAGTGGGTGGAAGTACTTAAGAGTTTCAAATAGATTTTCAAAATATTCTGCTATATTTTGTTCTCTGAAAACAGCAGCTTTTCCAATGGGTATGCCCTTTCCAATTCAGGTCAAGGGTGCTGTACTCTGTGAAGCGTCCATATCCCCCAGGCAAAGTCAAGTCTCTGTGCTTTCTAGCTCTTCCAGAATATTTTACTATCCCACTTCATCCCATAGTAATTTGCCCACATGCTTCTCACTTAACTAGAAATTCCCTGAGAATAGTTTAGAGCCTCACATGCATTCAAGAGCAGGAACTCTGAAAACAGGAAGGGTTCAAATCCTAATGCCTCTAAAATCAGATGTATGATCTGATGTATGATGTATGAAAATCAGATGCGCTCAGTGGAGTACAGGCTTGGCACAGTCCACATACATTCCAAGGTCCCTTGTTCAAAACCTGGATTGGGGAGAACAACCAGTGTGAACAACTAAGTAAAATAAATGAATGAAGTGTTTCTTTTTCCTATCTCTTCCTGCCTGCCTCTGCTCTCCTTCGTTCCTGCCTGCACCTTACGCATAAGACCTTAGACAGGTAACTTTACCTTCCTGAGTCTTATCTCTAAAAATAGGTGAAATTATTCAATAAGCAGCTCTGATGTTTAAAGGAGTCAATACGCAGTGCCAGCTACATAATAAATGCCATGTAAGTGTTGTGTGTTTTTTTTTTTTTTTTTTTTTTTTCAGGTTCTTTCCTCACGCCATCAGTGCCTATTACAATCTTTTAGCAGAAGGAGGAATCATACCACAGTAAGCCAAATTCAAGAATGGTGTGAATCTTACAAACAAGTGCTGCTTTTTAAAAATCTTTAAAACATTTTCTCTGTAAATATAACATCATGCAATACTGAGATAGTCACAATTCAATACAATTCTATGAAGGGCTTACCAGAGAAAATTTGGAAATAATGAATAAAATGCAAAAATATTAGCTCAGAAAGGCAGTTTAAAGACCTGGAACTCCCCGCTTTTTTAGAATATGCAACTTACCTAGCCAAGAAAACTGATGCTGTTATTTGAAGTCATTTCTTTATTACAGAGACCATCTGAAAGGTCCTTCCTTTTCAATTTAACCTATTAACTCCCATGATTTCCCCTTTTGTGAACAGTTGATGTCTTCTAATTGCTCGAATCATGACTGTTACAGGAAGAAAGCCTCCCTTTAAATGCAAAGTTTAACAGCAGAACCTAATAACTTGTTTGTGCTTCTACTGTGCCAATATCTGATATTATTGCCAATGTTAACATTTCACTGTATTTATTTTGTTTAGCGGTTCATCTTAGTTGCCCTCCCCTGGCCCCACCACTCAGGATTCCAATCCGGTGCCTCGAGATGTTTGCGGACCAGGCCCAACGACCAATCCACGAAGGCAAGCCTACATTTTAGAAAAGATGTACAATGTAACCAGAAGAATAATAATGGCCACATTCTTGCACGTGTCTGTGTAACAAAGTTCATTCTGACTTCTCCCAATTGTGTTTCCAGAGCCATCGGTGAACCAGTTTGATTGGCAATGCTTTTCACCTTGTGAGATGGCAAACTGATAGCAGCAGGCGGCCTTTTTTGAAAAGCTTCATCTCTCTAATGAACACGAGCTGTTCCTTTCAATTCTGACACAATGCAAGGTTTATTTTGTGTCAGGTCTGTCAAACCTTGACAGGCAGTACAACCCCAAGTAATTCAACACATGTCTGGTCAGTAACAGCGACTTCCTTTCCTCTGACAGGCCGTGCAGGCTGCCCCCGCGCCTCAGTGAAGAAAAATTCTCAGGTAGCATTTCTAAATGCATGCCTTGATCTGTCATTGTTAAGTCAAAACTTTGGAAATAATTTTTGGGGCTCTTCTATTTTCTGAGAGATACCAAGTGTTGATTTGGATGAAGTTTTTTTCTACTTTCTGTCTTTTGCTCTAAGACACTTAAAAAACGCATTTAAAAAGTGCTTGTAGAGATCTGTCTTGTCCTATTTTTACAAACTTTTTTTTTTTTATCTTGGTACTGAACAAGTTTTTTTCTCCTTAAGGGCATCATCCATGAGAATTATTAAGATTCCAATGTTGGATTCTACAGTCCAGTATCCTGACTATCTACTTTCTCATTTTATATATTATTCCAAAGACCTTTGCCTTGCAGGGTGGGGTAATAAGATCTTGGAATGCAGAGGAAATAGAGAAGGGCTGTCAGAGGAAAGAAAATGAGGGAAATAAAATGTTAATAAAAGAATTAGTATGGCATCAGTAATCTAATTTTCGGAATATTGAGGTAGACATCTTCAGTAGGGTCCTCCCGGAAATATACCGAGTGAGCTAAGGTCTGAATTAAATGATCCTAGGAAGTATGACAGGTGAGTGGGGATGCAAGAAAGGTGAAGGAGGCCAAAATGAGTTATATTAATGAACAAATACATGTTGGCAAGAGACTTAGTTCTGCTGAGGTGAAAATACCTCAGATCCTTCTCAGAAGCAAACTGAGGGACTTAGGTGTTTTTCCACCAAATCCCATCTGTAACTGTTGGTGGACTGCTTCCAGGGGCTTTAAATCCTTGAATCTTCCAGCCTGCCCAACACATGGCCCAGAACATTCCAGAGAGCAGAGAAATCTCTTAGAAAGTTGCATGCATTTGTAACAAGAAGCTAGCACACAGCCTGGCTGCCAAAGGAGCAGGGAAGGGCCCCTGACACATTTGCTTCAGTGACCGAAGTCCTCCTGTTTACCACACTTGGGGTAGAGCAGACATACGATGGAGACCTTTAATTGGGGGGTTTACTATTTGGAAACATCTTGGTGACTTTGTAACACAGTTTTATACCATGTGCCACTATCAAATACAATCTAATTGTTTTGTTGTTGATCCTGTTTCAGTAGAGTTTTTAATATGTGATTTTTGAGAACTATGGAGTGCTAATAAAATATTTTCAGGACCTTTTGCCCTCTTTGGCTTCTTATCAGAAGCCTACTGTTCCTGTCCCAGGACCCATATCACCCCTCCTGTTTCTTCAAAGTCTTTCCTAACCTCCAGGGCAGTAAAAATGTTTATTTAAAAAGTTGATTTTCATGAACATGTACCAACCACATGGGCAATGGAATATGAAAGTTTACTTGAGGAAAGAGAGGACTAAAAAACAAACTTATAAAGTATGTGGAGGATGACAATAAGGGTTTTGATGAATAAAAACTAGGAACAGGCAAAGGGCTGGCTGGTTTAAAATCTGTTTTGAATCAGAATTTTTCTCACATGTGTTTACATTTTGCTATAAAAGGGAACAAGTGCATACCCAAACAAATGAAAAACACCAAGGAGAATAGTTTTGCAAGTATTATGTACCATCGTCTTTTGAACAGAGCAAATAAACTTAGCTTACTACCTAAATAATTTATTTCAGTTACCTGTGTTAAAGAGAAGTAGGAGTGGTGGTTAGATGAGCAAAAAAAGAGAGGACAGAAAAATACTGCAGCCCATTGTTCTTGTCTTGTCTCTCTTTTCCTTCCTTTTTTCCTTGTTTCATTTCTTTCATAATTTATAATGATTGTAACTAGAGACTAGGAGGAGGATCAAAGAGGAGATATTGATCAAAGGACACAAGCTTTCAGTTGTAAGATAAATAAGACCTAAGGTACAGTGTGGTGACTAGAGTTAATAAAAATATATATCTAAAATTGAATAAGTAGATTTAGAATGTTTTCATCACAAGAAATGCTAACTGTATGAGGTGACAGATTTGTTAATTAGCTTGATTAGGGTAATCATTTCACATTGTATACATATATCAAAATATCACATTAGATACCTTAAAAACCATTTTATTTTTTAATCCTACCTCAATAAAAGTGAAAAACGTGATTTTTCATTACAATTATTTTGTATTCCTTGAGACTGTGGGTGAATGGGAAAAAAGAGTTTTATTAGTTATGTACAGAGCGGGTGTCAAGACAAAGCCAGTGTGGAATGAAAAATGTCCAAGGAACGATATGCAAATCATGGTTTGGTTTCCCTGAGAGTGTGTCGGTAGAGATAGACCTGCACTTCTACTCTTGATTGGAGTCCTATTCAGCCAGCATGAGATCCCCTTGTAGACTAGTCTGCTAGATGATAAAAGATCATGACCCAATCACTCATCACTACAGTCAAGTGACTGCCAGACAGAGGATAGAGTTCAACCAGAAGAACTTCCTGGCTGATACCTATCCATCTCCAGTCCACAGATACATTAATTAAGTCAATGCTTTTTGTTATAAACCACTGAGTTGTGGGGTAATTTTTTGTGCAGCATTATTTGGCAATAGATAACTGACACAATAATGGAAGTAAATCTCCAACACCAGGTGTTGTAACTTTTAAAACCTATGTTCTTGAAGCTGTGGAAAAGCAGCCATTGCATAATTAAAACACATGTGCCTCTATGTAATATACAATGTTTATATTATATATATATATAATATAATATGTTTGCCTTACAACAATATCAGTTTAGTAGATGAAGTTTTAAAACAGTAAAAACTATTTAAAGTGGGAGGGAGTAGTTGTGGAAAGAAATGTTAAAAATATATTACTGTCACCAAAGTGGCAACTTTATAAAAACAAGGAGGAAATGCAACGCTCTGCTCTAATTTTAATAAAAAGATTATAAATCAAATTTTAAAAGATTTTAGTCTCTGACTCTCAAACTATTTGAAAATAAGACCGCAAAAATAAGAACAAAGATAAACTTCTTACTGGAGCACCAAAAACACTTATTTTCTTCTCTAACCCATCTTCTCATCTGCTTTTAAAGGAACATGATGTTGGCATACAAACCCAGAAAATACACACACTAGAAAATACAGCAGGAGTATGCCCTTAGAGCTCAGGCAGCTGAGATGCTAACATGTGGGCTATGTAAAGACTAGGGGTCATGGTGAAAAACAAAAACAAAAACAAAACAGAACAAAAAAACAACAAAATAAAAATACTTGCTTCCTTCCTTGCTTTCTTCCTTCCATGCTTCTTTATCCCTTCCTTCCTCTCTAATAAAAAAAAAGATTTAAAAAATGGAAAAGAAGCAGTACACTTGAGTAAAGAAATGATAATGGAAGCTTGTTAGTCATTCATAATGCACCTACTATATGAAAGTCACCACTATGCTAACATCAAGGAACCCAGGTATGAATAAGACAGCCTCAGTCCTTCCCTAGATTATCAGTGCAATCGAGTTGCCATTTGGAAGTCTACCAAAACAAAAACAAACAAAAAATCAAGTAGCTTAAGACATTTCCAATGTGCACAAATGGTCTAATTTAGATGCATTATGTTAACTATTGTTCCAGACAATAAAACTAGGAGTTAATATGAACTTAATGTACCATAGGTTAGAAAAAATAGATAAGGACAAATCTCTGGACATCATCTGAACTGTAAGCATTCTTACCAAAATCTATTTTTTTTTATTAATTACCTAATATGAATGTTATAAGGCTTAGAGAAATAATATCTAATTATAATTGCTAGTTTATTTATTCCAAGTTTTGTGTTGGTCTCTATATTCTAACATAGAAGTTGAAATGTGAGATCAAAAGAAGAAACAACACTTAAAGGACTCTCAATGGAAGGAAAATTCTACTAATAGTACTCAAAAAGAAACAACAAGAAAATAGAGTTTACACAAACTTCAGGATGACACCATTAAAATGAAGAAACTTTATTGTTATACTGTAAGCAAAAAATTTCACTCTTCATTTCTACCATGAATAACATAACCAAACATCTTATTAAATTGAACCAGGATGGGTAAATAGTGATTATAAGCAGGTACCAAAAGAGTCTGAAGATTCTCTCATGCTTAACAGCTATAACAAAAGTCTAGATTGGGTGCTAAGATCATCTTTACGCAATAAATGTAGTCATCAATGGGGATAGATGTGCTTTAAAATTGGCATTTTCATTTTATGATATTGAAGATTTGCAAATCCCCAAATTTCACATATTTGCCTGAGGATTTGATGGGTAAAATTATTCATTCAACAAATACTTGCAGAGTCTCACTTACACCAAACTCTGGAGGAGATGATGGAAGATGACATTATGAGAATAATACAGCCACTGTCACCTTGGAGCTCAAAATCTATCACGGGCATTCCTAAAAGAAATAATTACCCAATGAGGCATTGATTACAGGATTCCTAGTGCAGTGATTCAACAGAGGGGCCTTAGAGGTCCAGAAACACTTCTCCAAGGACTTGCCAAATGGGTTGAGACCTCAAGGTTATAAAGAACTCAAAGTCAGAGAAAGATAAGGAGTAGTAGAGTAAGCCATTTACCTACTTCAGCGAGAGCACAGTTGAGTCTGAAGAAGGAAAACTTTGTGGCAAGAAGGGGACCGGTGATGGGGGTAGATGCAAAGGGTAAGGCTGGAAGCCTGGTCATAAGCCAAAGACAGGTTCTTCTAGAACCAATGTGAATCCCAGATAAGCACAACAGAATTACCTAGGAATGTGTTAGAAAATTCTCAGGCTCTAGACCAGACTATCAGAATCAGATACTCTCGGGGGTGAGGGAAAAAATAATTTGTGTTTTAATAGCCTTCCAAAGGGATTTAATAAATCCTCAAGTTTGAGGACTTTGGAGGTTTGTTGTTGTTTTGTATTTAAGTAGTTCCATATAGTCTGCTTTCCCTAAACCCTTAGAATCTATCTAATTTATTCTGTGGTCCATTTCTTCTCATTCCCATTCTTTGCTGCCATTCGGTCTCTCTCACCATCCGTCTACATTACTGTCAGTGTCTCATCTGGTCTGCTTCCATTTGTGCTTTTTGCTCACTCATTCATTTGTTCACAGTATTAATTGACACCTACTGTGAGTTCAAAATATATTAGGAAATAAAAGGAAGTTCTTTCTCTATGGGGTTTAGATTGTTGTTTCTTGGTGGGGGAGAGGGTAGATAGAAAGTAGTCAAAAAAAATTAAAAATGAACAAATTATGTAGAATAGAAAGTTATAAATTCTGTGAGAGGATAAGAAAAAGTATTAATGTCCCCATCAGGAACTAGATATAAGTACTAACTGAGCAGCCTTTGATCCTCCCAAGAAAATCACTTTATAAGTGGGGAAAGAAACTCACTCCCCAAGATCTAAGATAGCTTCCAATCTGGGCATTTCTGCCTCCCAAACTTTGATCTCTACCCTTCATTGCATTGGTAGCTTTAGTTCTCTGGAAAATAGAAATTGAAATAGGGAATTTTAGACAAACATTAGGGAATACTTCTAGGATCAAGAGAGGGGAAGGAAGGGACAGTCTGGGACAAAAAGAGAAGACTATGATACAGATGCTAAAGAGGTCTCAGCTGACCCAACTGGAGGTCTGAACTGAGACGGCCTTATAGAGTTGTCCCAAATTGGAGTTTGAGGGCTGAGTTTTATATATGGGAATCAAACTTAGTGTTTGTGTGCTACAAGGGGAGCATGACTACAGGCAAGAGAGTTCTCTCTCAACAATGCTGATCCACAGCATTAAAGGATTGTGGACCTATCCTATCTTAACAGGAATGCGTAATTCACAGCGTTTGGGAATCAGAAGAAAGATGTGAGTCAAAGTACATAAACCAATGCCCTTCTTTTTTCTTGGAATCTTCTATTGCGGAGTACTCATGATAACACCTTCCCCCAGAACACCCAGCAAGTGTTGATCAAATGCTTTGTGGCGTTAGCGTCAAAAACTTAAGTGAGTCTTTGCATGGAAGGAATCAGCACTGCCAGATATCAATAAAGTATACAAGTGCTTATTCAAGGAGAATGAAACTGCCAAGATTATAATTGCTTGTAACTGGAAGTAGGCAGAGGAATTAATGTTGCTGAATAGTGTTCAACCCTTTGAGAGCTGGCAAATTCAGTCAAGATTGCCTATCATTAGAAAAACTGGAGTGAAACATTTCAGTCAATATGGTCAGCTTTTTCTGAAATCCATGCGTGGTCATGGTTAATAGGGTAAATATTTAATTTTATCACTTATGACTGCCCTTGACCCAGAATTTGACTTCAGCAGCTCTGAGAGCTGAGGCAGACAACTGGGGTTCCTTTTACTTGTTCTGGCTTAGTTAACTGCCCTGAGACAAAATTGCAGGTGATATGTAAGCAGATGGGTAGATATAAGAATCTTCACAAAGGAGGAAATAGATGATAAAATTACAAACCTTGAGCTGGCAGAGGTTTAAGGATGAAAGAGTACATCCTACTCCTTTTATACAAAAGAGCAATAAGGCCTGAAACCCAGAAGGAAGGTTAGCGGTTCTACCCAAGGTCAGATCTCCTGCCATGGAGGCCAGTTCTCTTTCCATTATTTCACACGGTCCTTTCAGAGATGTGTGGTGACTATAATGTGTCAATTTACCTGGGCAGAACAAAATTCCTATTTCTTTCCCTGTATCTTTCTGATTAAGGAGAGTCTCAGGAAACCTTTTGTAGGAGAGTTAGAAGAAGGAAGTAATCAGCAGTCGTATTGTTTTCTTCACACCGACGTCAGGCAGTGCTTCGTAGTTCATGCCTCTGTCACTTATCTGAAGCTCACTTATTATGCGATTGCTCCATGTTTTCCTGTTCTCTGATGGTCCCATTTCCCTGGTCAGTCATGTGTTCAGCTCCGTGAAGAAGTTTTTCCTGCAAGAGACCTGCTTTATCCAGGTAAGAGGACGTAAGAACTGACACAGGCCTGTTACATGTGTCCAGTCCGTTCTTTTGGGTTCAACACCCACTGCTCTGATGTTAAAGCAAGAGAACTGAGTAGGCTATTGAGCAGCTCAATAATAAAGATAATAGGATAATATCCTTGATATCCCTGATAATAAGGATATCATTAAATCCCTATAATATATCCTGATTAGTGGTTCTACATCTTGAATTGAACTTGACTGAAATTAGGTGTCTGTGGTTGAGACCAACAGTCATCAAAGTAATTCCTGGTGTCTTGAGAATGGCCTGCTTCACTGTTAGACTGAAGTCACTAACCTTCCATTTTTCTCACTGACTACTATCATCTAAGATTTCCAAATTTTGGAATTCTATCTTATTTTTCATTTTAAAGGCATGGTTTAAAAATTTGTAATTTTTATTATTGCTTAATAATAAAAAAGCAGCTAATATTGATTGAGTACTTAGTATGGGTCAAAACAATGGTAAACATTTTGTGTCACAGGGAGACATTTTTTAGCATATGGGAAAACAAAGGTTGTATCCCTTCCCGAAGTCACAGTTATTATTTGCTGCAGTGACCCTCAACTTGACTATGTGACTTACCGTAACTAATGGGATCTTAGTATATATGACACAAGTCAAGGCTTAGGCTTGACAAACGCCTGGGTAGGTGAATCTGCTTGCTCTCATTTTTGCCTTTTTGCCACCACCAAGAGACTATGTTCTGGCTAACACCAGGACAAAGAGAAATATATGGTTCATTTGTCCCCACCGCCCCAAACATTAGACAGCTGACCACTGGGCATTTGGGTGACTCCTTTCAGGACCAGAAGACCTACCAGTGAGCCCAGAACCACAGGCTTCTGAGCTGATTAAACTAATTTGAGTTACACAACACTCTTTGCAAACAGATAACTGATCATTGATAGAGTTGGGGCTTTTTGTTGTTGTTTCCCTCCTACTACAAAAGATAGTGTTTTCTGCTTTAAATAAAATTCTTGCTGCAGGCAGACTGAGAAGCCCTTGAGGACACCAAAATTTTACTCCAAAGAGAAGGAAATGATTTCCCTTTCCTTTCACATTTCATTAAAACATAAATATGCGCAAGCATCATTTTCAACATAAGTAAATATGCGGAGTTAAGAGTTACAGTTTTTTCTGCGCACCTATAATCCCGGGTGCTTTGAGGAAAGCAGTCAGAGTGCAGCGCACAGTGGCACCTTCAAACACAGGATTGCTAATTGAAGATGGAAGCCATCTTTCTCCAGAGAAACCATGGAAGCTCTTAACTCCTAGGAGTTACAAAGTCTCTGACATCTCCTACTGACTCAAGTTTAGGTTTCCTATTTCTTCTGACTGTGGTCTCCCTGTTGAAAGTTTTACAGATAGAATGAATATAAATTATACCCTTTCAGATGAGGTAAGGAAACAAGTGGAATAAAATATAAAAAACATGCATTTTCCTGTTTTTCCTCCCATATTCATATGTAAATACTCTTGGTCCTGTTTCACACGAGAAGAGTTGCACTCTCCAAGCACAACATGCTGCTGGTTCCAGAGCAGGGAAAACATGAAAACAGCCAACACCTAATTACATCTACAGAAATACTCACATGCAAATTCATCTTCGGAGCAGTCATTGATCCTGTTTTAAGATAAATACATGATCCCTCTGAAGTTCTGCTCTGGTTCTTCACTGTTGTCATGGAGAAGATAGAAAGACAGCTGTTTGAGTGCAGTCTCTGCCCTGATCCCATAAGGAGCCCAGAAGCATGAATTATACCTCAAAGTTGTCAATACTTGTGGTAACAGGACAGGCCAATGGCTGGAAGGTGTGTGTGTGTTGGGGACGTGGGTTTGGGGAGAGTAGGTCTGCACTCTCTCTGAATAGACAGTTTCCACCAGCCAAGGGTGATTCTCTGAGTCGGGAGGCAGCTAAGACTGAGATGCACAGGATGGGTAAAGAGCACCTGGGTGAGCTAAATACAATGTCTCCTACAGTTCACTGTATCCTGTACATAAGCAGAATAGGCTCAGAGGTTGAGTAGTGAAAGGAGAGATGGCATCAATAAAGAAGAAAATCCACAGAGCAGACAGAGATCAAGAGCTAAGAGCTCATTCTCCTCAAACACATTGCTATCAGTCTTCTCCACTGCTCACACTCTAAGCCCAAATCTGTACTTGTGTGTTTTGGTCAACTTTGTGATGTAGATCAATGATAATTTCAGGGCAGGAATTCAGAATCACCTTCCACAAGTTCCAACTGCTTCAGCTACTACCGCCTCAGCTTCCAAGCCAAGTTGATGTGGTAACTTAGAAAAGTAAAAAACACTGGTAAGGGTAAAAGATCACCCAGGAGTTATCATAGCATTTCAGAAAGCTAAAACTTTCCGAATCATCAGACTTGCCATGTCTGAGAACTGATACATTTAATAGAGATAAAACCTAGCTTGCCCCGAGAAACAGGATTATCAAATGCCACACAATCAAAGGCGCAATCACAGAGGCCCTTCCTTTCATTTCTAAAAAGGAAGATGGATCAAAGTAAAGTCCAAATGCTCCAGTTTTCAATGCAATCAAACCCTTGCTGACCATTTGAAACTATAAAATCAAGATAGTGCTTTCTGGAAGCACATATCTTTCTATGGGGGTAGAGAGGTTCAAATAAATATCTGAAGTGACAGAATGGGCATATCCACAAGCAATTTCCAAATGATGCTGACTGAATTCCACTCATCATACTCCTTTTCAGAGCCTAGTTTTTCTACATATGTGATACAACAAGTCTAGATTTTTCAGAGAAGACCTTTATTTTCATGTTGCTTTATTCTTTTGAGATAACATTTATGTATAGGGATACCTGGAACTTAAGTGTATATTCATGAGTTTGAATCACAAGCTGCAGCCCTACCCGCTATAAAGATATGCAGCATCGTCATCATTTAGTCCTTGGTTCCCTCGAGGCAGCCGCCATTCCATTTTTCACTACAGATTAATTTTGTTTGTTCTAGAAATTCATCTAAATGGAATCCAATAGTCAATACTCTTTTGCAAAAAGCTTCTTTCCCTCAGCATCATGTTTTTGAGATCCATCCACATGACTGTGTATCCATCCTTCATCACTTTGTGCTGATAAGCAATACGGAGAAATGGAGAAATCTTGGGGCCAAAAGTTTTCCAGCTTTTGCTCTGAGGATTAAATCTGATTGAAAAAGCCGAAACAGACAATGTGGCTGATTTATTTAAAAAAATATGATGTCTTTTAAGAAAATATTTCTAACTGAATGGGGCAATTTTTTTCCACTAAAGAGACCCACAGCAATAAAAACTATCATAATCTACAAAGCTACACACAGAAATGCATTCCTACCACAACAGAAAACCGCAACAAAATCTGTTTCAATCATTTTTTCCCGCCTAAAAGACATAGAGAAGCAAATAAACAAGAACAAACAACCAACAACCAACCCCAGTACAGATCTCACTGTAGACATTTTGTTTTAAGACAGTGCTGACCTAAGGGAACTATCAACCATGTCATCAGTTCTTAGGGATAAGCAGCAGCACTATAATCTGAAGAATCATTCCTGGTTGCTTAATTGCCGGCAAACTCTCTTAATTGACTAGCATGCTAATCTCTTTCTTAGAAGAACACTTAGCACTGGAAATGTGTGAGGCAAACACAAAAATGCCAAGTCTTGGCTTGGTATGCAAATCAGCACCATGGAACCTGGCAGGGCCTTGTGGAGCTCAGGGCAGTAAGCAGGCAGCAGATGAGCCATGAATCAAAACCCGAAGGAAACGGCTGTCGTCAGGTAGTGGCTCCCTTTAATTCTGAACCACGAGACTTAAACAGTTTAGTGGACTAGATCAACATGAGGAAAATTTCTGATTCCTAGTCCCAACAAAGCTCTTAGTCATTTAGAAAATAGAAGTGGAAATGTGACATATCTTTCATTAATATTTGCAGTTATTAGGGACATAGTTGTAGAATTTTTAACATTTAAATTGTCTTATTCAAATAATGAAAGGAATGATTTTCTATGTTAGCCATTGTGTGGGCACAGGAATTCTCTTGTCCTTGCTTCTATTCGCGTGACTTTTGTCATCCAGCAAGGACTCGGGCATTTTTCTGGGGCAGAGAGAATTTACCTCTTGATGCCCCATGGAGGGCTAGTCAAAGAACTCTCAGTAAACCTGACTCCCTTACTCACAGAAGCCCTTCTCTTATCCCAAGTACCGACCCCAGTTCACTCAGAGAGCCATGAGCTCTTAATTTGTTATTATTATAGGAAGCCAACCACTTAGTATTTTCTTCTGGCTAAAAGCTTGCATCCCAAGTATAAGAGATGTGTTTGAGGGAGGCGGTTGTCTAACCCTCAAGGAATGTATTCGATATTGTAAAGGCAAAAAAAGACAAGATTAAAACCAGGGAATTCTGCAGCCAGGGGAACCAACCATACATTATAAGGGTTTATAATATGGTATCACAGAACCCATATGTCCAGGAACTTGGAAGGCAAAAGGGCATTATCTTTACTAGCTTCCAACTACCATTTTCTTGAATTAAGCATAAAGAAACCAAACCATATTAAAATTGGTAATACTTGCTATTTTGACACCAAGAAAAAAGGTGACAGATATTTTCCTGTGGTATTACAGATGTGACAAATGTCCACCACAAACTTTCATTACTACCTCAAGATGAGTGTTATTAGACCCACTGCTAGAGCTCGTTATTAATGCATTAGTATAGAGGGGCATATAGTGAACTATATAATAAATATTTTCTAAAAGCATACTGATAACTGCCTCTCAAGATAATTAGTTTCCTTTGTAGACATATAATTAACATACTTAAGAATCTTATTCAATTACACAGCAATTAAAAAACAACAACAGATATGCACAATAACATTGCTAAATTAAAAAATAATATGAAGAGGCAAAGAAGTTACATGCAAAAGAGTATCTAAAATTGGGGTCCATTAATTAAAGTTCAAAATGATCCATGGTGATAGAAACTAAGAGTGGCTGCCTCAATGGTGGGGAAGATTAATTGGGAAAAGAAAAAAGAAACTTTCTAAGGATGAAAGAAATGTTCTTATTTTGGTCTGGATGACGGTGACATTTGCCACAACTGAGCTGTGCATAAGATTTGCTCATTTAGCTCTACGCAAATATACCTCAGTAATGTCCTGAAGATAATAATATTATTCTAAGGCTCTGAAGGATTATCAGACTCAACAGATATTAAGAATCCCCGATCTCCTAACAGTGCTTTGGAACTACAGGAAAGTCAAACCAGCACCCATTTGACCTGTGAGTTACCATCCAACATCCATAATCAACCCCTCAATCATACATTTTCCAGTTTGAGTGACCACCTCTGCTCTGAGAATCTCCCCCCGGGCGCCCCATCAAGTAACTCATTCCATGTGAACAATCCCCAATCTTAGTTCAAGAGACGCAAAATTCACTGTACTATCAATTACCCTGCCCAACAAGAACAGAAAGAATACGTGGATACCTTTGCAAGATGTTATAGGGGCGTAAGAGAAATGCCTCCCGTCTGCTAAGGCAAGAGTGACATCCTACACTGAACCAGGATGACAATGAAGCCACCAACACTGCAATGGCCTTTCCAACCTCTGAAAACTGGCAAGGGGCATATGTCCACTGTGGTTCATCAAAGGAATTCCTCACCCTGTTTTTTCTAAAATCAAGCACATGCAGTCTCACGTTAGAGGTTCATTCAGTACCATCATTTATAGGTGAGGAAACAAAGACTGAAACACCTTTAAAAACTAGTAATCAGAGATAAGTCCAGGAGATTCCCAACCACAATGCACGTTTTAAAAATACAGATGGCTCTCATCCGCCAGAACCCTTGCACCCACCTTGCTCTAGGGTCTATGGACAAGCTCTGAAGCTGCTTGAGGAATACAGAAAAGGCCAAGGGCATCATCCGGCCTGTCTTCTGGGCTATGAAGGTTATTTCAGGAAAAGAGCCTAGCAGAAGGGCTGGTCTGGGAGCAGGGAATGTGATGGGGGTAGCATTGTGACAAGCTGAATCTGTGGCCCTGATCCAGCCACTCTTCCTTCCTCACCTCAGATTCTACATCTCTGAAGACAATGGAGTAAAAAATATATTATGTCTTCATACCTTAATAGTTGATAATCCCAAGGACCACACCAGTTTCTTCTTTCTTGAAAGAAAGCATAAAGCAGTAAAGCATTTTGCTTATCCAATCCAAATAAAAAAGTTTCTGGATAAGCTACTTTGATATTTAAAGCTCCCTACAATACAGGCAATAAATAGCTCTACTGTATAATTTGTAGAAAAGAAATAAACCACCATGAGTCAAGTCCACATGTTCTGAACTCACAGCATAATGAAGGATTAACGGGGTAGGGTGGGTGAAATGCAGAACCAAAAATAATGAAAATAAACCTCATTAACAATGAAATGCATACAGACTGAGGTGTGAATTAAATATCCTAAAAAGCATATGAGCAATTTGAAATAATAAAACAATTGGAAATAAATAAAAATAAGATAATAAAAAATAAAATTAAGATAAATACAAACAAAAAACAATGAAATTTTGTCTGAAGGCCAAAAGGTAAGAGTCAGGTCTTGGGTAGACTACCCCAAAAGGTAATATGGAATTAATCAACAGGCAAACCTGTGTAAATGCAGTCCATGATTCATTTGAAAATAGCACTAGAGTGAGAAAGAAGGTCATTTTTATGTGTTCCAATTAAAGTTGACTTCAGAGACAGAAGCTTTGAATTGACTCCTTCCAGGGACCCTACCTATGGACACAGGCATCCATCCCCACAGGCACCCACCCTCACCCTTGGGTCTCTAGGCAGACTGTGTTTACAATAAACACTATTTTTAGCCACTGAAATGTGGATGCTTTTGTTCACTCTATTTAGAGACCATGCAGGATGCCAGCTAAATGTCCCATTTTACATCATCCCTCACCAGATCTGACAGTTGGAAACACTTAGTCCTGCTCTGCTTCCATTGTGTTTCTGAAGTCATCTGAATGATCTAAATCAGAGATAAGTATTTGCAAATGAGCTGAAGAAAAAAAGATGTTCCTGAAAATTCAAACTGCCTTGTAAAGAATGTATTCACTACCAGTTTAATTCTTGGGTATTTGGTTAATGCTTGTAAATTGGACGGGCCGTTCTTCCCTGAAGACAACATTTCCCTGCAACATTTCCCTGCAACTATGGAAGATTCTCTGTCTCCAAATCAAGTATTGAAAAAAAACCTCCCTGGAAAAAAAATAATAAAAGAAAAATGTCGTTGACTTTTCAACAAATCCACAATCTAATGGTAAGGCAGTAATCATTTTAATAGTATCATATTTTATCTGTTACGTGTTAGTACTACTCTGTTCATAGATAAATGTGAGTTATCATTCCATTTAGTCCCTCACCCTAAGAGTCTCAAAAAGTATTACGAGCCCCATTTTCAAAAGAAACCACTGAGGATTATGGACACTAAGGAATTTTCCCAAAGTGAGAAGCCAACCTAGGAGTCAATCCTGCAAATTCAAAACTTGAGTGAATTTGACCCAAAAGTAACCTATTTGTATCCAGGATTCCAACTGGGACCTCCCAGTCATAACAAATGTATGATTAAGATGTAGAGAAAATAATTAAAGGAAGTTAAGAGAAGATATATCTGAGACAATGAATTTTTTAACTTGCCACCCCGTTTTGTTCCACCTTTGCTAACAAATCACTCACTCTCTGCAGCCAATCTCTGCAAATTGCAACCCATGAAGCTGTTCGCTCTATCCTGAGAATTGTTCACTGGTTCCTCATCTTCCATCCTCCAAGAGTGTTTAAATTCAAAAGAGGAATGCATTCATCTCAACACAACCTTAAATATTCCATCGGTTGCAGACATAAAGGAATAGGCCCTTGCTTATACCCTTAAAGCTTACTCCAGGTTGCATCCCTGCCCACTCTCCACTTCTGCCCCCTGATCACGAGGGTGCCACAAACATGTCCCACTTTACTTTAGCTGTCCATGAGCTGCTTACTCTCTTTGCATTCAACACTATAAAAATTAAAGCTGACCACTGCACGGGGACAGAAACAAACACTTCAGTACATAATTCTAACAACTAAAGACTGACTACGTTACAGCAGACATGAGGTGAAGGGAGAGCCTCCACAAAGAGGAAGAGATAAACAGCAAAGTACTTGGGGATTCAGGGAACCAACTCCCTGGTGCTTTGCCTCTGAGTGGCTGAAATCAAAAGGGAAACCAGAACTCGCCTCACTGCTCCTCTCAAACCACTAGCGGGCACCAGTCACAGATGGCAAGATTCTGTTTTGCAGGAAGTGGGCACTTCTTCCACACAGGTAGTTGGTGCCTTTGAGGAGTCTCAACTGATAATGGACCCACGAGCACTTTGGTAGAATGGAAACACCATGGTTTTGACCCTAAAGTGAGTGGATTCAAATTCTGACTCTGCTGACTTCTGTTATCTTTAACCACTTTGAGTCCATTTCTTACCAAGAAAATAGGATTGACAATGTTTACTGAATGTTGAAAGGTTTAATCAAAATTACCAGGACATTGCCAGTATGAAGCAGACATTAGAAATGTTAGTTCCCCACAGGAAATTGGAACTGACGTCTATCTCCAGGAAAAGTATGATCAACATAGATAAAAAAACAA
This sequence comes from Solenodon paradoxus, assembly GCA_004363575.1. Lineage (NCBI taxonomy): Eukaryota > Metazoa > Chordata > Mammalia > Eulipotyphla > Solenodontidae > Solenodon > Solenodon paradoxus. The sequence goes on from RJWH01000093.1 coordinate 335,299, forward strand.
AACACAACATGAGAAGCATTAAAATATTGTGCTTAGAAGCATCTGAATTCTGAATTCAAATACTGGTGGGCAAGTTACTTTATTGCTGGATCCCTCATTTTTCCTCATCTGTAAAATGCGATAATTCTAGTAACCAGTTTATACAGTCGTTGCTGTGAGGGTTATGTAAGCACAAAAAGCATTGTCTGGGACACTGTAAACATTCTGTAAGTACTGGCCCATTAGGATTATAATAATGATTATTATCAGACCGAGAGAACACATGCACACATAAATCATGCTCAGTGAAGAATGTTTAAAAGTCTCAGACATGTTTTAGTCATTGAAGGGTCCCTTAAGGGTTCTATAAGACCTGCCTTCCCCTTTTATTAAAGTACAAGAAAGTTTTTGATTCATTGAGCTTGGCGCTTGGGAATAAATCAGCCTCAGTGCATCAGAACAGTAGGGAATTTGTTTTGACTGAATTTTAGGAAAAAATGGAAAGTGGCTGAGCTGCTCAAGGATGAAACTGGTTGCTCCTGGAAAGAGTTTCTGGTCACAGGAGCTCAAGGATATTCTTTGGCTAGAAATAGCCCCAACATCATCCACTGAGTGATGGGGACAATTAACCTTCAGGAACCCTCCCAAGATGGAGGCTGAGTGATGACAGGAGACACAATGGACCAGGTGAATGAATGCTCCATGAATATTACTGCTTTTAGTGACAACATGCCTTGGAGACCATCAGCTTCGGTTCTCATTTTCAACTGGGTCAGAATTCACTGCTTTGTTTGTCCACACCGCTCACCCTTTACAGTCTGAGAGCTGGCACAGGAGCTGCTCCCTCTCAGTCTGAGATGATCTTTCAAAAAAACAGCAAGAAACACTATTCATTTGAGATGAGAACCTGGCCTTTGGTTCACTGTTCCATTTTAATTCATGGCTTATTGGCAATCACTCATCTCCTGCTGGAAATTAATTAAGGCTTGTGTTCGGCCGGAGCTGATAATGCTTTGAATCTCAGACCCTACCATCTAAACTTTGAAATGACAAAAACATGTCTCCCATTTGGGGCTCCGTAAAGCACATTTGAGGGGCACCCTGTTGTTCTCAGCCATTCTGTTCTGAACAATGTGCTATAAATGTTCTCAGCAACAATGCATAGGGTGGATTTCAGCCACCTGAAAGTTCCTGCTGCTTTTGCCAGGAGGAAGAAAAAAAAAAAAAAAAAGAGTTACCTAGGATTGGACATAAAAAGACAATTGAAAGGAAAAAATACCTAGTATTTTCATTAGAGATTTAAAAATTACTCTCTTCCTATTGCATATCTGTAGACTTTTTAGGAAAGAAGTAATGTACCCTATCTAAGAAGAATAGTAAAAAGTTAGTGATTTACTACCCATGAATTTCCCCCCAAGCCTCTTTTAAAAATACATATCCATCTTTGTGCCATTCTTCTAGCTTCCATCTGCTCAAGTGGGTAAGTATAGTTTCACTGGCAATTCAAGACCTAGCAGCTTCGCTGGCTGTAAAAATGAATACAGCTCAGGGACATAACAACTAGAAGATAAAATCATGACCTTTGCCCTGAATCCCCAGATGTACATAAATAGTAATATAACAAAGAATATAACAAAGAAGGAACAGGAAACCTTCCTTCAGTCTTGATGTTTTCATGTTTTCAGGAGCTACTCATGGGATCTGATCATGTATTTCAAGGACACACAAGATATTAAGATGGAGTCAATCTTGCCTTTACAAGGAAAGGCTAGCTATTCCTTACCACTATTTGTTCTCTTAATAGGGACCACCAGTTCTCTCCATGGATACCAGTTTGGTAACAGATTCCCTATCTCACGACATAGGGGTGCCACCAATGTAATTTATTGCAATTCTATTTCTCCATTTACCCTTTTAATTGCATTATACCAAGAGAGTATCCCACCATCTTCAAGGCTCCATCCCAACGATCAGATGCTACATCAATGATGCAGCAATATTTGATAAATGAAAACATTCTTTGAAAAACCAAAAAGGGCTCAGCTTTTACTTGAAAAGGACGGAAATAAGTTAACATGATTTGTATGTGGATAAGGAGGCATGTCAAAAAGAGAAGGGTTAAAAATCGAAAGGGGAATTTAAGAGCATGCAACCAACAACTTCTATCAGCAGCAGTGATTAGAATGCTCTTTAACAGAAGGAAGAAAGACGCTAGAAAGTTACATTCCAAAAACCCAACAAGATGCCATGCATTGCTATTAAATTTCTAATTGAAAGCTATTTTAAATAGCTAAAGTACAGCACTGACTCCTGACATTAAAGTATAATTAAAAGGCTAATTTTGACCCAATCAAGTCTGTTTAAATTGGATTGATATCTAATTTAAATTGGTCACATATCTGGGCCATATTATCAAACTGTGAGGGTCTCGAATAACTGTTTTAACATCTGCAGATGCTATCATGGAAGAGGAATAGCTCCCCAAATTAGAAGGCTGGCATGTGTTCCTCTAAAGAAATTAAATTAGTTTAAGAACCTTCATTATTTTTTCTGACAAGTTAACAACTGTTCATTAAATAACTACTGTAGCTAAAGAATCAGGTAAAAGTTTGGAGAGAAGGGTTTAACATGGCTATTAGTAGCAACTGCAAAAGAATAAAGAAAAAAATCACAAATAATGAAAACAATAGTGCTTTCATGCACTAAGTTCTTTTTGGGCACTGGGCATTGCTCAAAGTACATAACATTTATACTCTTCCCAACAACCCTATAAGGTAGTTACTAATATTGACTGTATCAATATGTATGAGACAATTGGGGTTAAAAAAAATTAAGTGATTTGGCCAAGGTCATGCAGTCAGCAAATGGGGGAGCCATGACTGGAATCCAGGCAATCTGATGCCAAAGCCACATTCTTGACCACCAAATCCCAACTTGTAGAGATGACATAAATAATGATAATGTTCTGGAGTATTGCTGTGTGATCTCAAAAAAAAAGCTCCAAATATATTCTATGGAAAAATCTTTAAAAGAAATACACTGGGTCCAAGTGTTTGCACATTTAGAATTTCAGTAATAACTAGAGCCTAGGTATGAAGCAGATTCTGGACTGGCAGGCAAGATGAGGGAGGGTATTCCAGATGGTGGAAACAGTATGAGCAGTAGGATGGTGGGGATCATGTTCCAAGGATGTCAGGAGTTTCATTTGTCTGGTGTACGGAGGACTGGAGGGATGCATAATAGCAGGTCCTGGTGCGGCAGTGCTTGTGAGGTCTCTTTCTAGTGTTCTGGCCTTTTTCTCCTCAAGGGTTTAGATTCCTCTTGAATGCATTCCATTGTACTAATGATGGTTTCACTCATTATTTGGTAGGAGGAAAACAGTACTATGGATCTTTTAGTGCTTCTGAATGCTTAAGGAATTCTCTTGAAAATCCTTTATTATAGGCAGCTGATGACTATTGAATTCAGTTCTTTGAAGGTGGCCTGTTTTCTCTGAACTGCAAGAAAGTTGTACTAGCAATATACTGACCTTTGAATGGAAGATGATACCATGGAGCATGCCATTAAGAGGTATAAAGGTTACATTCTATTAACAGGATATACAAGTTACATGCCATTGAAGGGCATACAAGTTACAGTCCTCAAAGGAGAATTGAATTTCCAGGGAAGCAGTAGGGTTTCTCCAGCTACCTTGCCTGATTTCTGTCATTCCAAGCAGAAGTCTAACAAGCAGAAACAGAAAGGGAAGATTCCACTGAGTACATTATTTTAACATTGATTCCTTCCCTCCACTTAGGTCCAAGGAGAAGTACTTCAGTCTCAGGAACTGAGGCATCTCTCAAAACGTTCATATCGGAGGACTTGTGATGGATGATCCCATTCATTGACTTCAAGTCCTTATCTCAATCTGCAGGTGTAAATAGCAACCCAGCCTAGGGCACCCTGAGACCCCCCACTGTTGATTCTCCTCTGCCATACATTCCACATTAATCTAGCATTTAACGCGTGGGCTAGGCACACTATGAGTGTGCTAGACACTACAAATGAATAAACAAAAGAAAACTCCTTTCTCCTCAGAGATTTGGATAATGAATAGATATTAGAAAACAACCATTCGCAAAACATGACCATAAAATAATAGGATGCTGTGCGGGAGGACAAATGGGGGAGATCAGACTAATCTGGGGGAAAGAACCTCTGTATAATGAGTATAGCAGAATGACTGAGTGGGCCCAGTTTATCATCTTCCCTCTATCCATGACCCTCATCACGGAATTTGCAGATCTCTACTCAAGAAGCAAAAACAATACCCCTTAAACCCAAGCTTGGAAATGTGATTTGCTTCAGTTAACAGAATGTTAGGAGACCCGGCATGCTAGAGCACTGGAGAAACACTTGGCGTTTGTAACTGTGCTCTTCCCCATGAGAATATACTCCTGCTATCCTGCTAGAGGGTGACATGTGGAGCAGAGCTGAGTCAAGCCTAGTGTTCCCAGCTGAAGTCATCCTAAATCAGTCAACAGATTTCTGAGCCCCAGAGATGTCAGTGAGCTCAGCGAAGACTGGTAGAGTTAAGCAAGGTGACCTCGATTCCCCAAATGTGCGAGCAACAAATGTCTACGGTGATGTTGTAGGCCAATGAAGTTTTAGAGTTGTTACACAGTGTGGTGTGGCAAGAGATATCTGATACACTGGTGACATTAAAGCTGAACCCCAAGGAAGAGAGCAACCAAGAAAGACCAGAGAAGACTTGAGCCTTGAGAGAAAGTGAAAATGGGTGTGTTCTATGTGTGTATTGGGTATAAAATGAAGAAGACATTGTTATAGATTAGACAAGGGGAAACGAGGGTCTTAGAGTTACCCAAGGATGACAGCTAGGTATCCAGCTTGAGAAAATAGGTAGACAGCAGAATTCAGCTGCAGATAAAGCACCAGGGTGCATGAGAGACATAAAAGTGACAATGTCAGACAACCTGAATATCAAAAACACATATATGGGAGGAATGGTGATAGGAATCTGGGAGTGGATATTTGGTGTGCTTCCATTTAGGAGGCTAAACATGCCCTTCAACAAGCTGCTACCTGAAAATGAAAGAGGCCCTGGACTTGAAAAGGGAGGGGGAGAGAGAGAGAGAGAGAGAGAGGGAGAGAGACAGACAGACAGAGGCAGAGAGAGAGACAGACAGACAGAGACAGACAGAGAGAGACAGAGAGACAGACAGAAAGAAAGACAGAGTAAGAGATGTTTATTTGTACACTGAAGACCTAATAAAACGTAGGTTCTGGTGCTCCCTGGTGGAGCAGCGGCTCAATCAATTGCCGCTAAATGAGTACAGGTCATATACTCCTGGATGCCAGTCCTGGGTCCGGGGGAACCAGTGCAAGCAACTAAATAAAAATAAAACGAAATGCTTCTTCCTCTCTCTTCCTGCCCGCCAGCCTACTTGCCTTCATTCCTGCCTGCACCTTCTCTTTAAAAAAAAATTTATCATTAAAAGCAAAACAAAATATATAGGTTTTATTGTGACTTCATCAGAAAACAGTGTAAAAACACCACCACCAAAACAATCACAAGAGACTTAAAAATATTCTTCTATGCCATAGCTATTAGGTGGCCTGCCTTCTAAACTTGTACATGTTGGTCAGAGTAATGGGTGGTATAGTCTAAAACAAGGAGAAAAATCAAAGAAAAGCATGCAGATTGATTTCCATCAGAAAAGACATGGAGACACAGCAGAAGAGATCTGGAAGGCAGTAGCTGTAGGGTGAAGAGATCTGGAAGGTACTAGCAGCAGGTAGAGAGACCTGGAAAGTACTAGCAGCAAG